>OY998177.1:79308660-79826543 GCA_963921935.1 Galeruca laticollis
TCTGGGCCCAGCCGATCTGTTTTTTCTTAGTTATTCGTTGAAATTCTACGTTTTAATGTCGTTTTTGGAATATGAAACGAATGAGCCGCTTCATTTAAACTCATTTCACCGCATATAACAGCAGTTATTGCTTGTTGTAAATTATCCGTAGACCATATAGCCCTTAAAGGTGTGTTTCGTTCTCTTGTGTACTTGTTCGGCATTTTTCTGAAACCATAAAACCTTATCCCATCTCTCCCCGCAAATGCTGGTCCATCTCTCCTAAAATCGTAGGATAGATGGACCGGGCAATATTTACAAAACGAAACTTTATAGACTCTTGTTTTGAGGTTATGTATGCACCTGAAAGAGTCTCTTACTACTACTAAGCACTAAATTAGGCCAAAACTTACCTTAGAGTGTGAGTTAATTAAGGAACAAAATATTCTCAGCAAAATTTTTCGTGTCGCCAAAAACAATGGCCCCATGTAACTAACAAAAACAATGATAAACAACGCAACAAGTTGATTTAAAAAGCGCGACTGTGAACTACGGCTATGCCCACGTGACCAGATCGGACATTGTTGCCACGATCCAAAAAATTTCGCGAGTAGTCCGTCTCTCCTGCTGTGCCATCTCTCCTCGCTTTACCCTACCAATTTTGGCAAACATTTTTATGGACAGTTTAGAAGGAAAAATCTTTGAAAGTAATATGTCAAAATTTTTTTTATTATGGTATAGATATGAAGATGACATATTAGCTTGTTTTATATGTAGTGACCGACAATTAGATATAATTTTCACCACATTAATAATTTACACCCAAAAATTAAATTTACATTAGAAGTTGAAGAAAATAACTCAATCAATTTTCTTGATTTGAAAATTCAAAGAGTTAATAATGTACTTGATTATGCAATTTACCGAGAACCAACACACACTGATGTGACAATTCCATATAGTTCCAATCACCCCATGTCACATAAACTAGCGGCATACAATTCAATAATACATAGTGCATTTTCAGTTCCTATGAACAAATGTAATTTTGATAGAGAAATTAATACAATTAAACAAATAGCAGCATCCAACGGTTATCCATTATATATGATAAATAAACTAACTAATGAAAAAGAGGAAAAAGTGGCATTACAACTGATATTTGCTGAACAAACTAAAGAAATTAGAAGTTAGAAAACCATCACATATGCAGGAAATATTTCTAATAATATTTCAAAGATAATATCTTAAGCAACAAGTACAACAATTTCTTTAGAAATAGAAAGTAACGTGATTACAAAATTGTTAAATGCAAAAACAAAAATATCACCAATTAAGAAGTCTGGTATATATGAACTTAAATGCCCAGAATGTAATGCTGTCTATTTGGGTTAAACCCTTAAAAATGTTGAAATACGGTACAGTGAACAGTTACGGGCATACAGATTAAAACAACTAGATAAATCCCACTACGCAAAACATCAACTTGAGACCAATCATTCATTGACACCTAACACAGAACTAGAAGTACTACATATTTGTGATAAGGAACAAGAACTGGATTTCCTTGAAGAATGGGAAATTAGAAGACACTTAAGAAACCTACAATATGAAGTCGTCAGAGAACAGCTAAATCCAGGGAGTTCTCTACTGTGAAACTGTCTTCCTAAGTGATAATTGTAAAGATTCTTGGTCTAGCCAAAAACAATTATTAAACATCAGGTAGGCATCAAATGAAATGTAACTCCTGTCATTCTGACGATGATATCTAATATCGAAACAATTGTCATACTTCTTCGAATTTTTAACATTTTTTTAAATATATTGTGGAATTATCTAGAAACAGTAAATTTCATTTAAAACAGTAACATGAGTAGATTCTGGGAAATAAGGCCCGAGACAGTTAATTTCATTTATCGTTAAACTAACTAGGTGTTGGTTTGGTCTAACTTATTTTTAAATTTTTGAGACTTCCTTGCCTCAAAAACTATGACCTATTGGGTAATAGTGATACATATTGTCGGTTTCAGAATCTATCGGCCTATTTAAATGTGCCATAGGAAATAAAGGTTTCCATTAAAAAAAAACATTGAACGGCTTTATCAAGGCGTACTCGTGACGTCATAATATCTATAGTTGTTAAAAGCAAAATTGAATTTACCTACGACCACCCCTGTAAGTAGTCAAAAACACACAGTCGGCAATCAATGTAAGACGTCTATTACGCACGATAAAACAAAACGAACGGCTGTAAAGTAAATCGCACGGCTTCCATAGCAACCACTTAGCAACTGTCAATAGACGTAGCCATTTTATTCAAAATGTATTACTTGATATCTGACGTTGAATTTTATTCTATATTTAAATGGTAGATAACATTTATTAGATATGAGATTGCATTTAATACTAAGAGTTATTTGGAATTATATGTTAATTGGTTCCGTTTCATTCAATCCGCATCTTTTAGATGTCTGAATGTATCTCATATTAGTAAACAATAGTATATTATACACCAAGCGACTAAAGTGGCCCATTCAATCCCGCGAGTGGTGTTTGATTCCTGAGGGAAGTAATCCACCTAAGGGATCAATGCCACTTTAGTCGAGAAGTGTACACGCTATTTTATGCAATTCCGGTAATTCTACATACATTTTTAATATAAATAAATACTACTTAGGACGGACTTTTACGAAACTTGGCTGGGCGTCGAGGGTGAACTTCTAAGATGCTTGGCTGGGCATCGAGGAGCGACTTTTATTAGACTTGGCTGGGCATCAAGGATGTACGTTTTTACTTGTACTTTAAATACCTTAATACGATTACAAACACAAGTACAAGTGGGTCGTAGGTAAAGTATAGTACGTAACTCGTGTTGTAACGCATTTTACGCACTCACGGAATTACGCACTCGCCGCTACGCGGCTTCGTGCGTAACTTTTCCGTTCGTGCGTAAAATTCTTCTTACAACACACGTTACGTAATACACTATTACGCTGTAACGTAAACGGCATTTTTTTGCTAAAACTTCCCTAACGAAGAAAACTTGAGGTTTCCAACCCAAATAGTGACACTGTAAATTTAAAAGAGAATTTTGTGTACCAGTACTGACATGAAATTTTCAACAACACAAATATTTCTCGCTAGTCTAAACGTTCCTAGTACGTTAACTGTCAAAAATGCCCTTTAAGATTGCGATGATAGATTTCATCTGGCAATACCAATGTTGCCTGTTCTTATTTCTTCAATAGTATCCTTCGTAGTCCTAATTCATCGTCTATAACTATGACGCTTGTTTCACTGAATTTTGACATATATATTTGGATTGCGCTGGCTATATACACTGATTTATTGCTCAATTATTTGTTATATAATAATAAAATGATAATTAACTAGTCTAATATAAAGTACGTTTCACATAATAAATTTTTACGGAACGTTTTGTTTGTTAGTTTTAAAGATTTGTTTATGTGCTTGACTGAATGTTGCGAATAAAATTTCTACAGTATCTTTTGTTTTTATTTCCTTCAACAGTTGACCAGTTAATACTGGCTTATAAACCGTTTAAATACAGGGTGAACTTTTGGGAGTTTCTCTTTTACCATGAAACTAAAAGGTTTCATTATTTGCCATAATTAACACTGCAAAATATGAAACAAAAATAGGAAATTGATGTTTTGTGTTATTTTTTTGGTTTTGTTTTGTGGCATCGACTGCTATGGCCATTCGCCGTTTTGTTGTGGTTAAATTTTGTGCGAACGTCCTACTTTAATATTTCTCTCGTTAGTTAAGGCATCTTTAATTTCAGATTCAATACATTGCGCTCTCCTTTGAGCGTGGTAAAAAGGGATTTGTAAAAAGAATAATTATATGAAAGCGGACGTTACAGTAATTACATCTCGGTTTTTTGTTCCTACCTAGGATGTGTTAGTGGGTGAAATAAGTGTGCCTAACCTTAGCCTGCAAATTATGACTCGTTCCCGCCTAGAGGAAAAACTGGAGTAATGCCACTTTTGTATTGTTGGTTTGATAGTTGCCATATGGCCAGTGTATGTAGACCATCTGTCTTGCCATGTCAAGCGTGTTTCATATTTTATGCTTGGGATTGGTATACCTTCATCGTATGGAAGTCTTGAAGCTAATTTCGCAGCTCGTTCATCAGATTCATTTTCGATAACTTGGCAATAACCAGGGACCCCCGAAGTTTTTCTGGATTGAGGAAAGAGGATATAATAGTTCTAATATCTGGCGACAAAGGGGGTCTCTCGAAAATATATCTTCGAACGCTGTCATAGCGCTTGAAGAATCCGAGCAAATAATGCATTTGTGCTGTTGTGATGGACAGAAGAACAAGAGGGCTTCAACATAGCGTACATTTTAGCTGTAAATATTGAACAACTAGGGTTCAACAGCCAGCTGTATTCACCCTCATTTGTGGCAAAGGCTGAGTTAACTCCAACTTCATTCTCAGTCTTATTTAGTTATATTCAATTTAATAATGAATTATAATATTCGTGGAATAAGTCAAAAAGTCAAATTGATTCTCCCATCTTGTACTTTATTAGCCATCATTTTAACGAGTATTTATAAAATTGTATAAAAAAGTCATTTTTAAATCAATTATAGTCATTATTTGAGAGATATATGGAGTGGTTTAGGTGATTTGGATTTGAAAATTTGTAGATGCGTATATAATCGTTTGTGGGTATCTTCTGAGGTATGGTGGTAGAATCGCCGCATCAAATTGTACTGCTACAGCTGGGCTAAGTCTAAGAGCGCCTGTTGTGTATCTTAAAGCTGATGGTTGAATTTGATAGAGCAGCTTGAGTTTAGAGTGACGACAGGAATTGTAAACAACTGATCCATAATCCAAACGATATTAAATGACATATTGATGAAGTTTTAATAACATCTCTCTATCTTCCCCCCATATGATACTAACCATACACTTATTTATCTCTTTGACACTGGATTTGCAGCTGGTTAATTCATTCTGCCCATAGTAGCTTTCTATCAAGTACTACCCCTAAAATTATCAAACAGTCATCAACTACAAAAGGATGCCAATGGATAGTGAGAGTAGGGTTAATATGGTCGTGTCTCAGTCTGCAAAAGTGGTTGCATTTAGTTTTTTTTTTAAATTGATGCCTCGAGATTGAGGTTGTCAATTTCGTTATTAATTGATTGATTCAGTGTGTCCGTCGATTGGTGGCTCTGTAGTATTACTAGGTCATCTACGTACAACACACTCTTAGTTCTTGTCTTGATCTTTTCAACAGCAAAATTTCTAGCAATTGCAAGATCAATTCGGAGCCCTGGGGACTTCCATTCTCAAGTATTCTTAATGATGAAGTCTACGAAAAGATAAAGTACTGAGCCAACCTCGTATAGCCCAAATATAATTTTAGATGATCCTCGTATAAAGACATCAATTTATTTGAAATGACAGGGAAATTTAATATAATTTTGACAAAACGTCAATGATATTGGAGCAATAAATTTTATTTAGGAATGAGTGTATCGTTATTAATGTTATAGAAAAAGAATTATGAAATGAAGCAATTTGTACAGATAAATGAGTTAATTGAAGTCGGTATACAACAGAGTAAGAAATATGTGATTAGTTTCAAGTGCGCGACATCAGAAACATAATCAACCAATCACAATCATGATATAAAATTTGCTGGATTTATATTAATGATCCGTAAAGAATAAACATGAAAACAGCTAGTAGGAACTGAAAAAAAAAGAAAGTAGTTAGTTGTTGATTTTGAAAATAAAAAGGGCAGACATGTAAAAACAATTATAAAAATTGAAAGTTTTGAAAAAAGTATAAAAAAAGGTATTACAAATTATGTTTGACCATTGACTAACCCGATGTTACATATTAGCAATCTTCTGAGTCGTCATTTGGTAATAAACATCCACTAATATTAAATAAAATTCTATATAAAGAAGTCTCGGAAAATCCCATGTTGGAGATGAGTATAGATATGTTCTTGAGTATTAGCATATAAAAGCCATTTGACATTTTCACTAGCACATAATATCCATCGTATTAAGTAATATCGTCGATAAGAAGACTGGAATACAAACTTTCCCATGTACCTGAAATGTGAACAAAAACTTCTTGCAAATCCGCCATTTTTAAGTGTAATGAGTGTAAGTAGACGATTTTCTTTTAGATGTAGGTTGTAAATAGTTTAGATATTATTAGTAAAATAATACAAAAGGAAAGCTTACCTTTTACGAACAAATAACGATATAATAATTCATTATCTAATATCCAATAAATATGAAATATATCCATTTTAACTTAATTGATACCAAAGATCTTTTTGACAGCATTTGATACCCGTTAAAGTCGTAAACAAGAGGAATCTAACATTAATAGTTTGCGTTTGCGCACTATGGTAAGATATACTTGTAAAGCTTAGATATTAAATAGTTATTTGGTCTACAAAGAAGGAAGCTCGGAAGCATATGAAAATAGAATTAAAACTAAAAAATTATAAGGCTACAGGGAACGATGAAATAGAAGCAGAATGTTTGTAATATGGAGGCCAACGATTACAGCAATAAATATGTCATCTAATCAAAGAGATATGGATTCAAAATAAAAGATGCCGGAAGATTGGCACACTGGCAGAATCACACCCTTATATAAAAGAGAAGACAAGAAAAACTGCCAAAATTATAGGTCGATAACATTACTAAATGTAGCATATAAGATACTTGCCAATTTAATTAATAAACGTATAGAAGTACACGCAGAAAAAATTCTCGGAGACTACCTAAACGGCTTCAGGCCAGGAAGGTCGACAATTATTGCAATACGCATTCTAGAGCAAATACTGCAAATGAACTGGGAACATAACAGAAATACACACATGCAGTCTTCATATATTTTAAAAGTACCGTTGATACAGTAATTAGAAAGCATATGGTAAACGAACTAGAAAGATTGGAAATCCCAAAAAACTAAGACAACATGGGCTTAGTAAATACAAGAGCAAAATCCAATGTTTCGGCCATAACAACACATCCATTTGAAATTAATAGATGTATCAAACAGGGAGGCCCTCTGTCGCCCACCATATTTAATTTAGGAATGGAACATACTGTGAAGGGCAAATGTAATGGGGAATCAATCACAAGTTAAAGCATATGCAGACGATGTTACGATAATAGCAAATACAAAAGATCAATTAATAAAAGATGTAGATAGGCTAGACAGGGAAGTAAAAAAATGTGGTTTGTATATAAATGAAGCCAAAACAAAATATATGTATATAGAAAGAGAAGCAAATGACACAGAAAACTACTTTGAAACACAGAATAACAGATTTTGGATGGTCACCCACTTCAATTATTTAAGACTGATAACTGGAAAAGATGGAAAAGAACGAATGGGAGATGGGATGTTAAAAGGAAATCGAGTCTATGGTGTTAAAAAGTGAAATATTAACAAATAAACAAGAATATATTTTTATAAGACTATTATTAGACCAGTTATCACTTACGCAATGTAAACAATCATATTAACAAAAAAAAGAGGAAAACGATCTTGAAGTATAATAACGAAAAATTTTGAGAATAATTCTGGTTGTAGACAATACAAGATATGGGACTGTAGTGAAGGAATAGAAGATGAACTGCATGGTAAAACATTATAAGGTTCATAAGAGCACAAATATTACAATGGACAGGACATATAATGAGGAGAAAACCATTGGAAATGATCAGGAAAGCTATAGAGTGACCTGACCTAGACTAAGAGGAAGACCCAGAAAAAGATGGAAAGATGCAATTGAAGAAAATTCAAAGAGCATAAGTATAAGCAAAAGATAACGAGAATAACCACGACCCACAACAAACTGTCAAAAAAATTAATGGTTTTAAAGATTAAAACTATCTTTTCCGCATCTGTGGCCCTGAACAATATTCTATCATCAAATGGTTACTTGTATACACTTCGGGGGATGTATCGTGCTAACAAACCGAAATTTCTCCAAAAATAATCAAAAATTTAGTATATCTGAATTTAAAGGACCTGCTGTACTCGCTCTAGTCAACTAAAAATTCATAAGGTACATCTGTGAGACACCTTGAACAACATTCAATCATAAAATTGATCAATCGTATACTCTCTGGAGGCTGTATCGTGCTAACAAACTGAAAATTCTCCAAAAATGACAAAATTTTGGTACATCAAGTACCATAGCACCCGTGGTACTGGCTTTAGTGAGCTGAATATCAATAGTGTTCATCTTTAGGACGCTTTGATTAATATCCAATCATAAAATTGGTCACTTGTATATACTTCGGAGGCTGTATCGTGCTAACAAACTGTAACTTCTTCAAAAATGACAAAAATATTGTACTTAAAGTACGGCAGCACCCGTTGTATTAGCTCTGGTGAGCTCAAAATCAATACGATTCATCGGTGAGATGTCTTGAATAATATTCAATCATAAAATTGGTGACTTGTGATTCCGGAGGCTGTATCGTGCTAACAAACTTAAATTTCTCAAAAAATGATTAAATGTCGTACTTCTAGTACCATAGCACCCGTTGTGCTGGCTCTGGTGAGCTGAAAATCAATAGGGTTCATCTGTGACATGTCCTTAACAATATTCAATCATAAAATTGGTGACTTATTGCACTCCGGAGGCTGCATCGGGCTAACAAGACATGTAAGAAACAGTGGCCGACGACAACGACGACGACGACATACACACAGGATCTTTTTTCTAAAAACCGTTTTTTCGTGTTGTTGTTGATGAAAAAAAGTAAAAATAACTAAAAAAAATTCCAACTTTTTTTGGAGTAAACCAATACTTTCCTCGCATATGGATAGGTGGGCGGAAAAGTAATAGAGAAGAGGAATGATCCACCTCAATAAATGAATCAAAATGTAATGCCATAGTAATAATAATGCATCAGCCATAATCCGCAAGGAATGAACGGCTTGATGAGGATAAAGGATGTTAACGTGGCCAGCTGCTGCTTCTTCGCTGTTTTTAAGAGCATCTTTCTGTCATTATAAAAGGGACGTCGCAAGGGGCACTATAGTCAGTATTGCAGTTAACTGTGGACTTTCTTTATCAATTTTTACGAAATCATCAATATAGACTGCAGATTTGCTAGCCATTTCATAATGGTCAGCAAATATTTCACACATCTGAAGGGGGTCAGTTATTGAGTGATTATTGTCAATTCGTAACGTTTGAGGAATGTTAAAGGTGTTTTTACCTGAAATTATTCTATTTTATCTCTATATTTCATTTAGGCCTCCCTAAGGAGTGATTGTGGAGGCATATTCTCACCATGATGATTTTTTGGACAAATTGATTTGTTTTTTTTTATAAATGTTCATGCCTTTTTAAACGGAATCAAGTTCTGTTAAGATGCATACCTCTTAAATATATGACATGCTTCCTTTCGAAGACGTATTGCAGTTTGGATGTCTTCATTTCAACACTGCACCAGTCTGTGAGAAACAGCCGGCTTTGACTCTGCCTTAGCAGCATTGAGGAGGGCATTAGTAGCTACGGCAAGCGCTTTATTAGGATACTCAGGGAGATCAGGTATATCGACACATTCTTTGTACTTTACCCAATTGGCATGTTTTGTTAACCATCTTTCCCTGATGTCTCACTTAAAAGGGATTCAGTTTCGGATACATCAGTTCTTTGAGAAGGAATGGTAATTTGTTTAACCGACAAATCGCTGGTGCGAGAATAGGTTAGGAGTAAGGGGGGACATGGGAAAATATATTTTGGATCAACTTTTGAGAGCGTTTTGTTTATTGAGGATATATCATTAACTGCCTTAACACTATGTGGAACTAATGCTTTGGCAAGGTCATCGGTATTAATATTGGTGGGATTTGTTGCTTGAGCATAATTTTTATTAGGTCTAGGTGTAACTCGGACAACCCTACTCTTAGCTTTGAAATACGAGATATTCTCTTTAACTTTTACCTCTTGCATGGATGATTCTTGTCTATATATAGGATATTATTTAGAACTGGCCAAATGTAATCATTCACAATTTTCACATGTGACTGGAGGTATGCAAGGATTTCGTTCGTGTATAGGTTTGCCGCAAACGCACACTTGTGGCTTATCACATTTAACAGATATGTGTCCAAAGCGCTGGCATGTGAAACATCGAAGAGGGGATGCTATAAACAGTCTTACATTTAAGGAGTACAACGCAACTCTAACTTTTTTCGGGAGGACAGGAGTATTGAAAGTGAGTACGTGATTTGGAGTCTCAATAAGTTTTTCAATCTTTTTTGATATTATTCGGTATACCGATAACTCCTTGGTCGTGCAACTCCTCTTCAATTATCTTAATAGTGCAGTTTAACAAATATGGGCAATAAATAATTTCCTTTGACTGGTTTAGAGACTTCTATTCCGTTAAATTTGTACACTGACAATTGCTTCCTGGCTTGCCCTGGAGACACAATTTCAACCAATAGATCATCTTCAATCTTTTTTACCATTTTAGGGTCACCACATAAACCATTCAATGTTTTCTGGAATAGAAAAGGAATATCTTTGCTGAAATCTCCTTATTTCTTCTGCACGGCTAGAAACTGGGGAAGAGACCTGGTTCGTGTTATTTGTGCCTCTATTTTGAAGGTCAGGCACCTCTTTGTTTAGGTTTTCAGGGTCTGACATACAATTCCTACGAGTAGGGAAGAAATATGTTTCCGGTACGGCTGTGCGCCCGTACTGCGTTGGGGTCTTCTGTACGACTGTATGTGACCTGGTGTCCAGAAGGAATCGTTAGCGACCACTCCGTGTGACTATGCATCCCAAGGCAGGATAGCTTTCACCATCAGATTAGGCTAGGAGATTTCTACTTGGTGGTCCCGTTCCTAGTCGAAGATTAGGTGTGGAGGGGACAGGAGATGTTAACATAGGAAGGAGTGGTAATGGATTAGGGGTGGAGGGGATAGGACTACTTAGTTAAGGTGTAAACGTTATTGGGATGAAGTGGGATAAAGGAAGGGGACAGCGGAAATTCTGCTCCAGACAGTCGAATTTTACGACAGGCGGGATATTATTGATAATAATAACTTTATTTTGCCAAATATGTTTATACAAAATATCTATGAAGTATTATGCAAAATAAAAATGATTACCAAATAGGTTCAGAGTGAAACCCGTCTATGGTTATATTTTCATTCTTACACACGTATACAAGTGGAACAAATACATAATTAGGAGGCAAGCACAATTACATCAACAAAATAAGAGACAATTATAATAAACATAACACAATTAGCACGAAATTTTAGCATATGACATGGAACACATAGTTCAGGAACAAGATTAAATTACAAGATCAGGATCAATTATTTTGTGAAAGAAGCCTCTACCATATGCAAGTATCCATCTGTTTATATCTTTTTTTAATCTGATTCTATTTCTTATGCATCGAATATTTTCAGGAATTTTATTATATATGTGAGGTGCAAGGTAAGCGAAGCTTCTTTTTCCAACTTTTTTCTGAGGTCTAGGAATCGTCAAATTATCCGAATAAATTGCCCTTGTTTGGTAAGGATGTAATATGTTTTGAAAATAGTGCTTGTTTTTAAACAAATAAATTGTAATTGTTTTTGCATATAGCTGTCTAATATCCATTATTTGAAAGTCACTGTATGAACGTTCAGTAGAGTAAGTTCTTATTTTAAAGTACATAACTTTTAGGATTGTTTTTTGAGCTATCTCTACAGATTGCATTTTAATTTTCCTAATACCTCCCCAACCTATTATACCATAAATTAATGGAGATTCAACCAATGCGTAGTACACTGATTTTAGTTTCTTCAACGATAGTATTTGGCGCCACAAACAAAATTTATGGAATAAGGAATAAGGGAATTTTATTTTTCAAATTATCCACATGAACATCCCGTTTTAAATGAGAATCCAAAAATATACCCAAGTACTTTACTGATGATACCAACTGTACACTTTTATTTTCAATTTCTATAGAACAGTTTGGTACTGCCTGCTTGTACGAGGTAAAAGATATGACTTTAGTTTTAGTTACATTAACAGTAAGTAAATTTGTCCTAAACCAACAGTGTCATCGGCAAACGAAATGCATTCCCCCGTGGTAGTCATTTGTAGTAATGGGTTAATATAAATTAGAAACAAAATTGGACCAAGAACGGTACCCTGTGGAACTCCACACGTGGCCGTCTCTTCTGAGCTTATGACACCATCGAGCATAACACGTTTTTTTCTGTTGTGAAGAAATTTTTTGAACAAATCTAGAACCACGCCTCTAATTCCCAAGTGTTCAAGTTTGTGCAGCAAAATATCATGACTTAGTGTGTCAAAGGCCTTTGCTAGATCAATAAATACACCCAAACAGTTTTTGTTACTATCAACTGCGTTATAGATACTTGATACCAACTTCGCAATAGCATCTTGAGTGCTCCTGTTTTCGCGAAATCCAAATTGTGACTCAGATATTACATTAAATTTATCTAAATATGAGACCAACCGTCCTCTAATTAACTTCTCAAGTTGTTTTGCGAAAACTCAGGTTAGCGATATAGGTCTATAATTCACCATTTCAGTCTTTTTTCCACCTTTATATACCGGTATAATCACCGCATTTTTGAAGTGTTGAGGTATTGTACCCGTCTGAAAACACATATTAAATATTTTACACAATGGTGTAGAGATACAGTTTGCTGTTGATTCATTATACTCATTTTTTATTTTGTCAGGACCTGGAGCTTTATTGTCTTTCAAAGATAAACACCATGCATATACTTCTGCAGGTGTTACTGGTGTTAAAAATAAAGATTGATGGACAGTGTACATTTGTTGACGTTCCCCAATTTGCATATAATTTTTACTCAGGTTTCTTCCAATATTGGCAAAATAAGAATTCATTTTGTTTGATATTTCATATTTATCAGTGATTTCAGTATTGTTTTCCAGGATTAATTTCTTTATCGAATGATTTTGTTCCTTAAAGTTGTTACTAAATTATCAATCACATTCCACATTTTCGTTGATGAGTTACCTGATTTTATTATTTCAGGTCTAAAATAGTTGGATTTTGTTGTTTTCAATAATTTATTTAAGCAATTTCTGTACCTAGTATACTCTATTTATTTATTAGTATTTAATGGTTCTTTCATATATTCTTTATATAATCGATCTCGTTTTTTTATTGACTGTACTAGTCCCAATGTTATCCAAGGCTTTTTAAACAATTTTGAAAGATAGTTTAACAGTGGATTCACTAATCGCATTTTTAAATGTTGTATAGAACGCATTAAAGATTTTATCTGGGCCAACCGAAGTATCTAAGTGATCCCACGATAATCTATTCAATATTTCAATAAATTTGGTGTTATTAAACTTTTCATAGCAAGTCGTAGTACTAATTTTATTCTTATGTCCAATGTCCTATATTTGTTTGTAAGCCTTGTAACGACACAATCGTATGAACATAAAATAACCCCGATAAATAATCAGAAAACAGAACTCTACACGAACCAAACTAGACGTAGTTGGGCACCCAGCATCGAGAGGGCAGCACCTTCGCCTTTCCGCTAATAACTTGACCGATACTACCAAAGCATACATTCTGCTATATACTAGGCAAGCTCTACCTTACGTAAAATAACGATAGGAAGCTTCAACTGAAAATAACCGAAGTGTTGCATTATATTCCGGAGCGTGTTGAGCTTAGGAGTCGTGAACACATAAATATCCCGCTTGTCGTTGACCCCTCGACGTGCGTTGAACTCGAGGCTAGAAACTAAGCGAACCTGTATATCGTCGAAGCCCTAAAGCGTGTTGAGCTTAGGGCGGACGCCAACTACCCTAGGTCAAGCCCTGTTGCGTGTTGAGCGCAGGACCGAGGCCTTTCCGATTAGCCGAAATTCCGGAGCGCGTTGAGCCCGCGACGGAAGCAAACTCCCGACCTCCGAGATCACGCTGTGCGTTGAACGCGGGATCTCGACCCTGACACACACACCCCTTTGGATATAGGAGCCTGACGTCTCAGTGAGGAAACTGGACAACCGAGAAGAATCATCCGACGACCACCCTAGACGGATTGCCAGCCTCCAGGACCAATAAATCTTGTGTATATGTATTTATTGTACAGAATTTTAGGTTTTAATTGTAGACAATTATTGTAAGTTGAATAAAGAAATATATCTAACCATCCAACCCCTTTTATGCTCTACCATACTGACGCACCCTCAGACTGGTGAATAAAAGGAATCATCGTCTACCAACCCAGATTTATTCTTAACAAATATATGGTTTATACAGGTTGATGAAGTGCTAGTCACTCGTGTTGGCTTAATAACTAACGAAATGAAACTGTTTTCAGAGATTAGGTTGAGGTAGCGATCGGTGTAGACACTATTATCTAATATAAAGGCCTGATCATATCTAGCAAAGTATTTAGACTCTGAAAGTTTTCTAAAAACTCAATTTTACTGATTGACGGAGATCTATATATTGCAAGAATATTTATTGATTTTTTTTCAATTTCTATTTCTAATACTACAGCGGTTGTTTACCCTATTTTAATTGATTTGTGAGAAAATGTCAGATTATTCCTAACATATATTAAAATGTCAAAACAAATAAGTTTTTTTTTATTTCACATGTTTCCGTTAGAATCAGACAACTAATGGATTGCCTAATTTGTGAAAGGTATACTTCTAGCTGGTTAAAATTCTCATAGATACTTTTTATGTTCATATGGTAGATTGAAAATAAATTGTTTGTTATATTTTGTTCAAGAGAAGCATTTAGTAGATCGACTGACGGTATTAATTTGTTTGCTAATGTATTGATCCATATTCTACACCACGACTAAAGACTGAAAGTAAATCACAAACAAATAAATTAACAAATGAATAAATAAACCACAAACTAAAGACTAAGAGGGGGTTATCAATTTTTCAGTTAAGATCAAGGCTGAAAAACAAAATACTTATAAACTATAAAAGCAACAGCAAAACTTCCAGTAAACTAAAATGTTCAGATTTTATTTGTTGTGACCGGAGCGTAATCTATTTCTTCCAGGTTATTCCGGTTTGGATGTCTGCGTAATTGTATTTCCCTTCTTTTGGATATTCTCAGGCACTAGCTTATTTGTACTTGTTTCATCTGAAGTATTCTTATTTTGGTTTCTAGGTGGCGTAGTAGTATTTAGTGTTGCACTAATTATTTCTTCATTTTCCTGTAGAACATTTACGTTTTTTAGAACTTCAACATCATAGGTGGATTCTACAATATATAATTTACTTCCTTTGATATAACTCCTAACTTCTGGTTTTCTCCTAGCTTCTTTGAGATTATGTCTTAATATTTCGTTGTCTTCCTGTTGTTGTGGCATTAAATCATGGGCAATGTCTATGTTAGTACCTTTCAGTTTGAAGCAGTTTGATAATATTTCCTTCTTTTTCAGATTTGGTATTAGTTCAAGTTTTAGGGTATTCTATTTACTATTCACTTTTTCAAAAGGAATACAAGCACTAACATCAGTTACGGATAATGTAATACTATGTATAACAGTTTATTCAATTATTCACACAGTTGAGACACTGAGATGCTATTGATCCCAAATATTATATTGTTTTTCCGCGATCAAAAATTTCAATTTTGTGTTGTAGTTTCTCGTTTTTAGTTTCTAGATTTATGGTTCGGTCATTTAAACCTTCTATCTTTTGCAATATTCGTATTTCGCAATTTTGAACTTCTTTTCTGTTTATCAGTATTTCATCAAGTAGGCGTTGAAGACTAATTTCTTTATTATCACTCATTATAAGTATATTGAAAAATTGTAGTGTGTGGCACGCTTTATTCAGTTAATGATCCTTTTTATCGAGTACTAAAAACAACCGTTTATGACTCTTCAGGTTCTAGTCAAGGTATATAGGTTAGGATGTGCCCATTTCATCATACTATCTCCCATTGACAGACTGCTGTTATCACTTTTTATTCTCGATATTTATTTAGGGGATATTACTTATATTGATATTAAAAATTTCAATTTACATACCAAATTACTATTACTTTATCACAACTGAACTAAAACACGTGTGTACTGTTCGACTTCTCACACACAATTCCGTGGGCATATTCACTAACCCGTAACCCACACGGGGTTTTTATGTTATTATTATCAACTACGGTCTCTAGCGGTGGAATAATAAACTTGAAAATTATTTCCAGCAGTTTCTCGTAAGCAACTTTGTTTTTCAATTTTTCCCCTAGGCTGCACTATCAATAGTTTCTGAGATACAATATGACAATAGTTCGAAATTACTGGAGATAAATACATTTTAAATAAAATACCCTGTAACTTAGTAAGAAGCCACATTTTATCTGAGTGATTTAGGCTAAATTATGATCTTTCGATTGTGTCGACAGATGAAATATGTTCAATTATTATGGTATACTTATACTAATACACTGTATCATCACACAAATTTAAATAAATTAACAAATAAGCTCGTATTAAAGATATTCCTATCTTTGATAACATTTTTCTTTCGATATCGATCAAAAATAACATCGTAAATTTCGCGTGATGTTTTCTAATTCATCTGATATAAATGAATCTATAAATTTCCAATTAATCCAACTACTCATTAAAAAACCATTAATGTGGTCGTGAAATCAACACTGCCACCCTAAAAGGAAAATCGATGAGACATGCTTTATAATCTTATTTATATTTTTGTCATTTGATGTAAGGAAGATCGTGTCTTGGTACGGATCAGTTGGAATTATGAATCTTCCAGTAGCGCTCCCAAGGCATAGAGTGAGGGTCCCACGGGTATTCTTTGTTGCCTTCAGCAATTATTACAATAAGATGTAGAATATCAATCCAAAATAATATTGCCACTATCTAATCACTTCATTATAAAAAATTGTTCTTGAAAAAATCTCCTATAACTGCAGGTATTTGAGGCTAGTTAATCAGGTAATTATCAAAACGTTCCTCGGAAAAGTCTTGTTTTGTAAAAGTTAATCCGATACTATTACTGCAGGTATTTTGTTATAAATTGGTGTTTTAGTTGTAGAAACACGAAGAAGTGACAACAATGAACCACATACAGTACGGAGAGAAGTTAAATTGTGTAACAAAACTCCCCGTACTTTGAAATTAAAGAAGCGGTTCATTGTAAGTAAACCCATTTAAGGAATCGATAACTAAGTCGTTGAGTTGTTGAGACATTGGAACTCGAAATAAACATTTCTTAGTTACATTTAAAAAAAGTAGCAGGACAATAACAAAGCTCAATATGACATTGGATAAGTTAATAATGATGATAGAACATTTATCAGTGAAAGCAGAAGAAATGACAACAGACAGAATTGAGAGAAGTAAGAGAAGAACAGAAACAATACATAAAAGAAGTGAACGATTTAAGAGAAGAAGTAGAGCTCCTCAGTAAAACAATATAGAGAGAAAAACAAGAACTAGAAAAAGAACTAACCATCACAAAAGCCAGTGTTAAAAGACTGTAAAAAAATTTGGTATTTTGAACTACAACTTCGTATCAATCTGGGAGACCGCTGTCACCACTCTAATAAATGCTGTCATTATATATTTCACGGTACGAATATGACCCAAAAAAAATAAAAAATACTATACACTTATATACAAAATTTGCAATATGTGAATGGACCGTATGATTTCGCCTCTACTGCGTGATTGACCTGCCTCACTGCGAGAATAATTGTCTACTATAAAAAAGGTACTAATCGACCGCCGCTAGTTTTCTATTTGTCGAATGTCATTGTACTTCACGTAAATAAAATGAAAAAGT
This sequence comes from Galeruca laticollis, assembly GCA_963921935.1. Lineage (NCBI taxonomy): Eukaryota > Metazoa > Arthropoda > Insecta > Coleoptera > Chrysomelidae > Galeruca > Galeruca laticollis. Next base: position 79,326,488 of record OY998177.1, read on the forward strand.
AGAGAAAAAAATTCTGCTGATTTGATAAATCTTATCGGTAAACAGTTCAGTATGTACTAACAAAAATTCAGCGTTGCAAGTTTTGCTTCCGCGCGAATTAAATATATTTTTTATTTACTCCACTAGAGGTGATTAAATGATATGACCGCGTCTGAAAAAAAATTACTTATTCGCTGAGAAAATTTAACGATAATCTGATTTTACGAAGAAAATTACAATTGGCCTCGTTCCAAAATTTACCTACCACCTATCTACGGGGTGGGCGAGAATTATATGACAAATAATAATACCTAAATCCTGTCAAGTTACATATACACAAAAAAAATCGTTCCTACAATTCGGGTGTAAAATCTTACTATAATATCCCACAAAAAAAATTATATCTATAAAACGAGCGGTGCACAAATTATGAGTCAGGACCTACAGATTTAACTGAACCTATGAGCTTGTCCAATAATACAGTAAAGAAAATGTTATATATTCTATTTATGCAATCATTTATGTTATCAATATCAAGGTTGGATCAGCGCACCCAAAAAAAAATAAATAAATCTTTCCCAATAAATCTTAGATTTGTTCAAAAACTTACTGTGTGGAAACTTTCCTTCTCCTGTCTCTGCTCACTGACTGATTTCGATATTTATCTAGAAACGGCGGTGACGCTAAATTTCTAGCACACGGTGTCGAGATATGCTGGATCACGGTCGGAGAGAGAGTTTACTCCGTTTTGTGTTCCCAGCGAGACAGCTTTCACTGTCAAGGATATCTGAATATCGCTTTGACGCCCTGACACAACGGAGAGAGGACTTCTCCCTATGAACCCGCGAACACTAAAAAAAACTGACACCTGTTACCGTGACAGGGAAGGACTTTTTCCCTTCGCGTTTTTCGCCCGACTCTGTGCCCTTTCTTCTCTGAATTTACTTTTTATCATTCCCCCAAATTATGTTCGGGTTTTGTACTGAATTGCAAAGGTTGCATCTTTTGTTTTAGAGTGGCCTCGATGTTTATTAACTAACCGTTTGTATACAAAACAATCATTTCAATTTGCCCTAGTTCATTCTTATATTGTTGCAAAATGTTGTGGTTCAGTCTCATTTTTATTAAACAAAAAGTATGTCGAATTCTACTTTTATTATATTTGAAATAAAATATATATTTTACCGTGTGTTATGAAAGTTACTGATTCAAGTTTTCACTATTTAGTATTCGCATTTATTACAAAAGTGAGAAAAATCCAAAAATGTAATAGTCCAATGTCTACCGATTGATGCAAAGGTCTCAAAAATTAGTTAGTTACTTAGAGGAAATACATATACCAGGAAAACTAAAAGCTGTAACTAAAGAGGAATTTGAGGTAAGCAAGGGATAAAACAGGGACATAGCCCGCTGCCATTCATAATTATAATGTTAGGATGTGATTGATTTTATATACATTATAAAAAAGTCGATTCTTTATTGGGAGACGCAATCGAGAAAATTCAAGAATTCGAAGGTTCCAGAAAACTTTCTAATATATAAGCACTCTACAATTCAATCTCGTAGTGAATATAAATATTAGTGAAATGTAAGTGAATATACAGTGTATTTAATATAAATTAAAAATTAAGGGTATACATAAATTAAGTATAAGTGACTAGTTAAGTGTATAAATTTATCCCACCCGTTGTTTATTTAAATAAACAAAAAAAATATTACACTGGTATCAGGTGTGGGGTAATATAAACAAATAGTTACGTAAAATTGGCTAGATACTAAGTAAACTGAAAGTGACGGAACTAAAAGCATAATTGGGAAATCGCGACTTGGAGTGAATTAGTAGAAGACTCAAAATGGCACTGGTGAGTGACGGCTTGGATCCAGTAGCAATTTTGTTTAAAGACGAGGCTTTCACCTTAATCTCGTCAATTTCTGCTAATATTTTAGCTAATATGGACGAGAAGATTACCACTATGAAAAGCGATATTTTTACTAACATGGATATTTCAGCTAATATGAACGAAAAGATTTCAGCCATGAACAACGATTTTTCTGATATGAAGAAGCATATTCCAGCTATGAAGAACGACATTTCTGCTAATATGGACGAGACGATTCCTCTATGACGATGATCGAGAAAATGGAGAAAAAAACTGGCAACTATGAACGAGAAAATCAAAGAGTTCGAGAGAAAGATGACCGATTTAAGAACACAAGACACGCCAGCAGAAGAAAAGAAGATCGAACAAATAAAACTCTGCAAACTAGAAACACAACCCAATATAGGAGATATTGGAGTTTTGTCCGAGGCAAGGCATCAACGTTAGACGGGAAGAGATCGTGGACCAATTATGTAAAATAGTTTGAAGCAGCCGCTAGAGTGAACAACTGGTCTGATAAGGAGAAGGCAGTGAACTTGACCATTGCGCCTCGGTGAGATGCCTTAGATGTACTTGATCTCGAGCAGCTGCAGAAAAGGCTGGACATGCGATATGGTCACGATCATCTAGAACATTTGTATCAATCTCAGCTGAAGAACGGAAGGCAGAAACGTGATGAAGCACTTCGATAGTACGAAGTGGATAATGCTCGACTAGTTCGATTTGCTCAGCCATTAGCACCAGAGAACATAATGGAATGCCTGGGCATCCAGGAATTTATTGAAGGCCTTTGTGACCCCGATATGTAGATAACGTTTCGTTTAGCCCTTCCCAGAACACTGGTCGATGCATTGACTGCTGCTCTTGAATATGAAGCAGTAACTAATGCTTCGGGATATAACAAAGTTAGGACCATCCAAGAAGAAGGTGACGAAGACAAATTTGACCAAATCGTAAACTTGATAAAAAGTGTGATGGGCAAGAAGCCGAAGAAGATCAGATGCCGGAATTGTGGCGAGCTAGGGCATGTATGCAGTTCGTCCAAACGCCCGAGGACTCCTGCAACCCAAAACTCCAGTCACTGGGAAAACTAGACAGGGGCGAACATTGAGCTGGTGTGAGTCACCAAAATTCCGACTCTCTGTCTAGACCGTCATGCCCAGCAGACAATTCACACTGCAACAAGGCGGAATCTAAGGAAGTCGCAGTTTCAAGAACTACAGTAGTTAACGAGGAATTGTCACCCATCACGAACAGAGAAGATCAGGAGAATACTCCTCACCTAAACACGATTCGGCAATTGAGGGTTGAACATCGGCGATCTACCTAGCAAGAAGTGTCAAGGCATATTGGGCTCAATGGACTTATATTATAATGGTCGCTCGACGTGAGTAGACGAACTGCAGAGATCTCCGATAAATTTTATAATTAGGCGATTTTGTTCGGTTATATTACTGTTTGTTTTTTAAGAATGTTCTGCCTGAGATTGTTAAAAAGTGATTAGTTTAACTACAGAACAAACAGTGCACACTTCAGCAGTTACAATGAAAAAGTGAGAATTTGATATTCCAACTAACGACAGTTAACCTGTTAAAGCAGTCCATACACAACGATGAGTAAGAATACTCGAAGTTTGAGCTAGTCAACTGGCACACAGATGGATGAAGTAGCTTTGGAGCAGATAATCACTAAGGTATGCTGTGAATTCATATCAAAATTGGACGAGAAACTGGGAAAAAGGTTAGATGTAGTGGAATCTAAAATGAATGCATTTTCAAATCAGCTGACAGATTTATGACAGATTTAAGGGATGCACTAAAATCAAACAAGGCAGAAATAATGCAAATAAATGGAAAAATAGATGAATATTAGAATCATTTAAAAAGAAAAATACTTTAAGATTTGATGTGGTAAAATAAGAAGACACTCAATACTTCCTAAGTATAATAACGAATATTGTCCAAAATACAATTGGAGTAAAATGCAGTTTATCAGACTTTAATAACATCTATAGACTGGGTAAATCAAGATATCAAGGAAATATAAAAACTGTGATAGTGGAACTAGAATCATATTTAAAAAAGAACGAAATGCTTAAGAAGAGAACTACATTGAAGAAAGTCGGGATTTTCGTTAATGAAAACCTAACAAATGTAAAATATAAACTTTTGAAAGCCGCAAAGAACAAATATGGAGCCAAAGACGTATGGAGTGAGGACGGGAAGATATTTGCCAAAGAAAACGGGACAATTAAATGGATCAAAACCGTGTATGGACTCCTAAACAATAAACATTTTATCCTGAGGCAAAAGTATTCCACAAAAGCACATCTACAAAAGCATATCGCGGCGAAACAATGCAAAAAAAGACAATTTATTTTTTTATTTTTAATATTGAGGACGATTTAAGTTTTTCGGATGGCATAAACAAAACGTTTTCCGGATAACTCAGCTTTGTTATGGAATGAATTATTACTTGATTAATGAAATTATTTAATATTGGATCTTGTTCAAGGATACTCATAGTCTATGTACACATATTTCTCTTATTTTTCCACTTTTGTTTTTATAAGATTAACAATTATTACTTGTTTTAGGAATATAAATATAGATTATCAGGAGACTTCTCTGTTCAGTCTAGTTATGTCATATATTTCCATTTATTACCAAAATTGTAGGGGGTTAAACACAAAGATAGCAGAATGCCTCAGAAACAGCTCTGAAGGTACTTACGATGTGTTGGAAATCACTGAGACTTGGTTACAAAATGATGTATTTGACGGTGGATTGGTGAACATTGATCTGTATAATATATAGAGCAGATAGAAACTTGGATCTTGCAGGCAAAACAAGAGGTGGTGGTGTATTAATAGCGATTGAAAGGAAATACAAGGTACTAAAAATAACACAAAATTGCACAATTTTTGAGGTACTGGTGTTGGAGGTGAAACTTAAAAATAATGTAAAATGTTCTATATTCGGTGAATATAAGCCTCCAGAGTGTACAATCAACGAACACATATTATGTTTTGACTATATACAAAATAGTTTAAATCATAATTCAGCATAACTTTTAGGGGATTTCCCTCAAATTACAGGGATTTACAGCAGTTTTGATAATTTAGGTACTAAATCAAACGCTCTGATCGATATTCTAAATTTTAATGCATTTACTCTTTACAATGATATAAAAAATGATAATGGCTAAACCATGGATCTAGTGATGGCCTCTCAAAATTTTGTAGACACTTGTACGGTAACCAAACAACAAGCAAACGCTCTGATCGATATTTTAAATTTTAATGCATTTACTCTTTGTAGACACTTGTACAGTAACCAAAGAACAATATCCTATTGTGCGAGAGGACTCACTCATCACTCATCCTTGGATAGAATTGTGCATTTCAAACAAACAAATTCTAAACCAGATGCGAAAAAAGTACACGGAAATAAGTATAATTTTAAGAAGTCAAACTTTCAGATATTAGCCCAATTAATTATAGATACGTCATGAGATTCCGTTATTAAACAAACGGAAGTCAACGCAGCACTTTTCACGTCATAATATTTTTGATAATTCAATTCCTAAATAAAAAACTTATAAAAATTATAACAAATTTCCTATTTGGTTTACTCCCGAAATCATGAAGCTATTGAGAGAAAAATTTTTTTTAGAAAGTTAAGGTCCCCCCCTCAACATATTATAATGAAAAATACTTGGAAAATGTTTTACCGAGAAAGAGCACAAAAACTATTTGAAAAATATTGAAAATACTCTAGAATCGGATATAAATACTTTCTGGAACTATGTAAATAAGACAAAAAGCAAATCAAACAAATTGATTTTTTCAAATACAGCGGAATTGGTATTACGGACAACCAGATAGCAAACAAGTTTGCTGAATTTTTTGCCTCGGTGCATAGTGCTGATAAGTGTAATTACAACATAAATTTTGTTACTCGCTTTAATAATCAGAAAGTATTCAATTTTTCAGAATTAAATGAATCAGACTATCAAAAAGCATTAAGGAATTTAAAGCCAAAAAAAGCAGCAGGTGTAGACAATATTACACCTTACATTCTTAAAGGATGTGGAGAGTGGTTAGAAAAACCGTTACTGCATATATAGTCCAGGAGGAATCGGCGCATGAGTACCGAAAACTATTCCACCTCCATTTTTTTATGCGATCCTCTTTGAATTGCCCTACTGATAATATAAATGCATGTTGCCATGGGGCAACCTAGTGCCATATTGTTTAAACCGAAATTGTTTAAACAATTGGAAGGAATTGTTATTTTTCAACCGGACAAATTTTTTTTATATTCTTTATTGAAATACAAATAAAAATGGTTCTACGACTTTTCACGATAAAGTTAATATTTTTAGAGATATGAATTTTAAAAGGTTTGAAAAATCTCAAATTTGAGTACTTTTGACCCATGAAAAATATATTAAAAAAATAGAATAAAATATGAATAATATTTTTTTTTAAATTCTTTATACAATAGTTAATAATATTCTTAATAGAGATTTAAGAAAATTTAATTGTTTATACCTGTTTTTTAATTGTTAATTTCGCGCGCTCACAAGTATGCGTCGCTAACTTTATAAAAATTGAGGTGGAATAGTTTTCGGTACTCATGCGCCGATTCCTGCTGGACTAGTATTCAATTTAATCATAACTACGTCAGTATTTTCTGAAAAATGGAGATTATCTAGCTATACACCTATACACAAATCTGGAAAGAAAAATGATATTCGAAACTATAGAGGGGATTCGATAATGTGTGCTCCTTCCAAACTTTTCGAACAGATCGTATACACACATCTATATAATCACGTTCGAAATAGCATTGAGGAAGAACAACATGGCTTTATGGCTGGAAAATCTATAAACAAAAACTTACTTATATTTACCGAGTATGCAACTCAAGAAATGTACCAAAAGCTTCAGTTAGTCAAGGCCCCAACGTTCGATGGAAAAATGTCGTGGACCAATTATGTGAAACAGTTTGAAGCAGCCGCTAGAGTGAATAATTGGTTCGACAAGGAGAAAGCAGTGAACTTAACTAGCGCGCTTCGGGGAGATGCCTTAGATGTACTTCAGACGATACCTCTGGAAGAAACGGATGATTTCGAGCAGCTGAAGAGGAGGTTAGACAAGCGATACGGTCACGAACATTTGGAACATTTGTACAGATTCCAGCTGAAGAACCGAAGGCGGAAACGGGACGAAACCCTTCAAGAGTATGAACTGGATATTGCCCGACTAGTTTGATTTGCTTATCCATCAGCACCAGATAACATGACGGAATGTTTAGACATCCAGGCCTTTATTGATGGCTTACATGACCCCGATATGCGGAGGACGCTTCGTTCAGCCCATCCGAAAACAGTGGACGCATTGACTGCTGCTCTTGATTATGAAGCAGCCACGATGGCTTCCGGATACAACAAAGGTAGGACCATACAGAAAGAAGGTGACGATGACAGAATTGACCAGATCGTCAACTTGTTGAAAGGTATGGTAGACAAGAAGCCGAAGAAAATCAGGTGTTGTAATTGTGGCGAGCTAGAGCATGCACGCAGTTCGTGTAAGCGTCCTACGACTACTGCAAACCAAGAACCTCTTAAATGCAAAGCAGCCACGAAGAGCTCGCGCTAACAACCAAGGTAGGACCATGCAGGATGAAGATGACGATGATAAACTTGACCAGATCGTCAACTTGTTGAAATGTATGGCAGACAAGTTGCCGAAGAAGATCAAATGCCGGAAGTGTGGCGAGCTAGAGCACGTACGCAGTTCGTAGAAACGCCCCAAGACTCCTGTAACCCAAAAACTCCAGTCACAGGGGAAATCACACAGGGGTGAACACCCAGCTGATGTGAATCACCGAAAAGCCAACTCCTTGCCTAGACGGCCATTCCCTGTAGACTACTCACAATGCAACAAGTCGAAATCTAAGGTAGTTGCAGTTTCAAGAACGACAGTAGTCAATGAAGAATGGTCACCCACCAGGATCAGAGAAGATCAGGAGAATGATCCTTGCCTAAAGAAGATTCGGCAGTGGAACGGAGAAAATCGGCGACCTGCCTGGCAAGAAGTGTCAAGATTTTCACCGAAACTCAAGGTGTATAGGGCTCAGTGGTACTCCCTTGTCCTGGAAAAAGGGCTGTTAAAAAGAGTCCTTGAAAACGATTATGGTTCCGGGATGAGGAGACAGCTAGTTATCCTGAGAACAAGAGTAGCTGAAGTACTAAAGAAGTTACACGACAGTCCATCGGGAGGTCATCTGGGAGTGAAGAAAACCATACAGAAATCCGTGAGAGATTTTATTGGATGAACAGCTCCGATGATGTGAAAGGCTGGTGTAAGAAATGTACGACTTGTGCTACGAGTAATGGACCACATCGCAAGAGAAAGACACCCATGAAACAGTACAATGTTGGAAGCCCTTTCGAAAGGATTGCTTTGGATATCGCTGGACCATTTCCGACGACAGAAAAAGTGGCAAATACATACTGGTTGTAATGGATTATTCCACAAAGTGGGTGGAAATTTACGCTATTCCGAACCAAGAGGCCACAACTGTCGCATATGTATTGGTGAAAGAATTTATCAGCCGATATGGAGTGCTCTTGGAAGTCCACAACGACCAGGGAAGAAATTTCGAAAGTCATCTATTCCAGAAGATTTGCGAGAAGCTGGGAATGAAGAAGACCAGGACAACAGCATTACATCCACAGTCAGATGGAATGGTCGAGAGAATGAACAGGGCTATCGGAAAATACCTGTCCAAAGTAGTATCCGATAAAGACGGTGCCCTGCTATTTCCATAAGATCGGAAAGTGTAGAAATGGGGCCAGTTGCCGATTCAAACACCCAGTATCGGCTACACAAAAGTTCCAGGAAGAACTTCCATTTAAGGAGGGGCTAATGTTACGAAATAGCACACCAGTGTAGACCCTGAATCCGACTCTGTCTAAGCCATGTATGCAAGTTAAAATTATGGCGGATGCGCGGGGATTTCTTAGAACTGTTTACGATTGTGACTATCTTATCTAGATATTGTTTTTGTGTAAGCCGTTTTCTAGAATTATCTAGTAAAAAAGGCACTAATATATATAGGGCCGACCAGCAAGAGAGTTTAGTTTTTAATTTGACATCGTGAGATAAACAGTACCTAAATAAGTGAATAAATTGGTGAAGTATTTATATAAGTTAGTTTACGTGAATATACTGTGTATATAATTAGTGAATAGTGTAGTGGATAAATAAATTAAGTAACTGAACCTTCCGAGTGTATGATTTTATCCCACCCGTAATAAAAATGTTTTAATAAATAAGAAAAACATTACAATAATGCGAATCTAGTTAACGATGTGGTTCTTACAAATATAGCTTTTAAAGCCTCGATATGTTATTTTGCACTTGTGCTTTCTTTAATAATATCCAGATGCTTATCTGAGATACCTGACACTATGATTGATTTTTTATATCCTTTTCACTCCAATTGTCTATATCTGTCTGACTCGCCAATACTGCTGGAAATGTGCCATCTATAGCTTCGATGCATCCCTCTTTTCTACATATTGCTTTCATTCTAAACAGCCAATGTTTAGAGTTATTTGCTTCTAACACTAGAATCATCGCATACGAATTCATTTTTACCGGTTTTCTTTGTTAGTATTTTAGATTTTCGGTTTTGACCTTGCTTTGTCCTTGGGTCCTTGGTATTGAATTGTCGACTCTATCGTTCCTTTAGTTTCTTCAGTCTTCCCGCAACTGATTTTTCTTTTTCTTGTGTTCTGGGCCCATAACCTGTTATTAATTGGTCTTTGGCGGTGAAAAATTCTTTCTCCGTTACTAAACTTTTCATTCAAACTGAAAACGACTTTCCATTTCAACTTTTCATTATTACGTCAGAACTGTCACTCTGTTAACATTGAAAATAATAATCAATCCTAAGACCTATATGAACTATTAATTATAGTCAACCCTACATACTTATTTCTACAGTTATCAGTATTGACACAAGTTTATAACTTTCAGAAACCAGTCAGTTGAGTAAGAGCATTTAAGCTTCGATCCAAAAAACTTATATTCATGTCAAAATGTCACACTTCAATATGGCCATGACAGATTCCACCTTGCAACACCAGTGTAATCTTACATTTGAGAATCACTGAAACTTAAATAAATTTGATTCAACTCATTATCAATCAAATTCTTCTTCTTTTGGTTCCGTCTTCACTTTAGTGAAGGTTGGCAACAATCTCGGCGAACTGGGTTCGGTTTTGAGCAGCTCGGAATAAGGAATGTGAGTCTAGTACGGTCCAGTCTCTTATATTTTTCAACCACGAATGTTGGCGTCTTCCTATACCTCGTCTGCCTTCTATTTTGCCTTCCATTATTATTTTCAGCAGCCTCATTCTATCACTCCTGATTACATGTCCCAAGTATGCGGTTTTTCTCTTCTTTATGTCGACAACTAAGTCTCTGTCCTTACCTAATCTTCTTAGAACTTCTTCATTACTGATGTGGTCTGTCCAGGGTATTTTTAAGAGCCTTCTATACACCCACATTTCGAAAGCTTCTAGCCCCCTTAGTGTTTCGGCCTTTAGGGTCCAGACTTCGGATCCGTACAGCAAGACGGAATAGATGTAACAATTGACAAATCTAAGGCGTAATTTCAAGTTCAGTGATCGGTTACAAAGCACTGGTCGCATTTTATTGAATACTGATCTGGCCTGTTCTATGCGCGATCTGATTTCTGTACTAGGACTCAGATCAGATGTTATCCAGGTACCTAAATACTTGAACTTGGTTACGTTTTCGATGGGTAGTCCTTTTATATATATATATATATATATATATATATATATATATATATCTGGTGCTGGATTAGTTCTTCTAGTGATGGCCATTACTTTTGTCTTCTTTATATTAATTTTAAAGCCTAGGGTCTCTCCTACTCTGTCGATTCGATTTAAAAGTTGTTGGAGTCCTTCTAAGCCATCGGCTATGATGGCGGTATCATCTGCAAAGCGTAAGTTGTTAATCAGATGCCCGTTTATTCTAATGCCGTGTTCCGTACCCTGTAGAGCTTCATCGAATATGTAGCCAGAATATATATTAAATAGTAAGGGCGATAAGACACATCCCTGTCGCACTCCCCTATGAATGGGTACATCATCTGTTTTGTTTCCTTCGACCCTGATGGCTGCTGTTTGGTCCCAGTATAAATTTTTCAGGAACTGGATGTCGTTATTATCGAGACCCTTTTCTTTCAGGATGTTAAACAGGGCTGTGTGTTCGACTCTGTCGAACGCCTTCTCGTAGTCGATAAAACAGATGAAAGACTCTTTTTGTTGATCTGGACATTTCGGTAACAATACAGATAGGCTGAACAGTGCTTCCCTCGTGCCCATTCCTTCTCTAAAACCGAACTGTGCGTCATCTAGATCTATTTCGCATTTTTTGAATATCCGTTTGTGTATGATTTTTAAAAGAAGTTTTAATGCATGACTCATTAGGCTAATTAGTCTGAAATCTTCACATGTATGTGCATTTGCTTTCTTCGGTATGGGAATGAAGTTGGACTTCAACCAGTCGCGTGGGATGTTTCCGCTCTTGTAGATTTGATTTAGAAGCTTAGTCAAAACCTTTCTATTCTGCTCGTTCAAGAGCCTGAAAGTCTCAATGTGGATTCCATCTGGCCTAGCAGCCTTTCCTGTTTTGCAGGTTTTGAGTGCTCTTTCATCCTCCGATGTCAGAATATCTGGTGCCTCTTCTGAATCTTCTTTACTGTTAAAGTGACGTGGATCTTTAGTAGTCTTTAGTAATCAAATAAACAGCGTAAAATAAATATTTACTTTTTGTAGTTGAATATGGAAATTTCATATTGAAAATAATTTTTGTATTCTATATATATGTAGGTACGTCTATGCAATGTCTGGAAGAGACCACGCGATTATAATAACGTGATTGTGGCATGATATATGTCACTGTTCCACAAACTTCCACAACTTAAATCGTTAGTAGTTAACCTACATTATACCTGAAGATGGGACAAATCTCTAATAGTATTGTGTATTGTGATTCAATTAGATAATTGGATATAATTAACAAAGGTACACGTTATAATTTAAATATATATACTTCATGGAAAAACTGTTGATTTTCTCGAGAGATACTAGAAACAAGATCGAAGCGTTTTTGCTTTATTTATAAACCGTAGAAACATTAAAAATAATTAAGTTTGACATTTTTCACTTACCCTGTATGCCATAAATAAGTGTGAGTTAATTATGATACGTATTCGAATAGTTTTTTACTGAAATTGCACTTTGTATATATACGGTGTGTCGTATTTAAGATGAAGGTAGCTCCATATATTTTCGTTATTTGAAAGAATTCAGATTTGATTTTTTACATAGTCATACAGGGCGATAAGTCCCAGTTTTAAAATAAATCAAATCAAATTTAAATTTTATACCCGGGCTACTACGAGTTGACAAATAGGGCCAAAATTTTGGCAATTTTCCAAAGCAGCGCTGGAATCACTTATTTTGAGAATTATATTTTAAATACCTGTAAAATTATCGGCATCAAAATTGTTGCATCTAACCACATACCCCATCTAGTAATTATATGTTCATAAGGCAATTGAACGTTCGGAAGTTGCTCTTTATAAAATTGGACTCTCAAAGGGGCTTTTAAAAATATCTTTTTTGACATTACTAATTAAATCATTAACAGCGGAAAATCGATTCCTAATATGTCGCTCATTGAATGCAGAAGTATCTTAAGTCACAAAATGTTTATTTCACGGGAGGCAATTTTTTTCAATTTTATCGAAAACACTAAAGACAATTTTTGGAATAATTGTTTCCATTATTTAATTTACCAGTATTTATTTTACTGTCAAAAGTTTTTTTAGATATAATCATTCAAATTGAAACATATGAACTTGGGATACTTTGTTTCTTGTAAAAGTAATTTATCTCCACAGAGGTTTAAATGTAGTATAGATATATGTGACTTAGGTTAGTTCTGATCTGTAAACATTAAGGATAGACAAGGAAAATCAACATCAGTCCGATATTTATTGTAAACATTTATTTGTCAAATACAAACACTTGTTTCAAAATAATATGTGAATATTGTAATAGTAATACCTACTCTTATTAATAAAATGGCAACTCAAAAGGACAGGGAAATGAAAAACAATAACTGATCAAGAGCAATCAAATTCTAATTATTTGAACAGGAAAAAGGTGTAGATACCAAATTTTCATAACAACGTAACAGTGGCTCAGAAAAAAACCTTAAAATTAGAGGTAATTTTTTTATACAGACCTAAGAAAATCAGAATCATGACAAGTTATTCCGAATTATCATCGTTACTTGCATTCGAATAGGGTAAATTTGCGTAGAAATAGTGATACTGAATAGGTATCACTTTCTTGTTGCATAAAAATTGTAAATGTTCATATTTTTTTTAGTCAGTGGGAGCAGATTTTTATAACACTGTTTTATCTCAACTTAATTAATATTGGCTTCAATTTACTTTTTACATTATTGTAGTAAATCAACGGTTTTGAATTGTTCATGATATTCATATTTGAAGCGGATTTTATTAGGAAATGAGTTATTTACTTCTAAAATGCGTATATTATTTAAATGTACCTGCTCGTTTGTCTCATCACGGTCCCAATTTAAAGTAATTTCCTTTGTCCATTTCAACAACATTGAAGAGTGGTTTGTTCTTTTTTGCCGTTCGCACTAAAGTATTCCACTGATCAGGGGCCAATATAGGAACATGCTTGGATCCCTCTCAATAACACTATGCATTGAGTCTCATTCAGTTTCTGTATGTCCTTTTTTCAAAAAAGTATGCCCAATAATAATATTATGTCTCTGTGCTCAAAAATTGTACATTGTAAAAAGGAACTTGTTTCTGTTTTGGCCTGCACAATTATCTGAGTAAAAGTAAAACTGCTTTATTCCTTGCTCTACATTATGCTTTATAAAACGCATCAAACAGCTGCCTATTTTCGTGCTTCCTCTTTTTCCGATACACTCATACCACATATAACAGAAACCGTCTCCGTTAGCCATATTGAATACATTAAAATTGTACGTTGATAGTTTAAGTTTGTAGTAAGTCAGGCCAACATTAGATTTTGGCATAGGAAGAACTTGTTCCAATTCAAAAACAGCTGCACACAATTCACTGTTTATCTTAGCTTCTTCCTTATCCGCGTTCTTCAACTTTCGTGCAATTTCCTTATTTTTTATGTGCAACTTGTACTCTATTTCCATTTCATTTTTTTCTTCTATTGTGTATTTGTTGCAAATATCACACAAATCTTTCTTAGGGATGAAAAATGAAAAATTGAATTCCGTGTTAAAAATTGTTCAATAAATACTATCAGTCGTAGGTTTAATATTCTCTTTTTCACAACATTCAAGATAGAGGCCATACATCTTGGATATGTTAAGTGTTGGAGGCAAAAAACGTTTTGACGCCAATGACTGAACAAGAGCAATCAAATTCTAATTATTTGAACAGGAAAAAGGTGTAGATACCAAATTTTCATAACAACGTAACAGTGGCTCAGAAAAAAACCTTAAAATTAGAGGTAATTTTTTTATACAGACCTAAGAAAATCAGAATCATGACAAGTTATTCCGAATTATCATCGTTACTTGCATTCGAATAGGGTAAATTTGCGTAGAAATAGTGATACTGAATAGGTATCACTTTCTTGTTGCATAAAAATTGTAAATGTTCATATTTTTTTTAGTCAGTGGGAGCAGATTTTTATAACACTGTTTTATCTCAACTTAATTAATATTGGCTTCAATTTACTTTTTACATTATTGTAGTAAATCAACGGTTTTGAATTGTTCATGATATTCATATTTGAAGCGGATTTTATTAGGAAATGAGTTATTTACTTCTAAAATGCGTATATTATTTAAATGTACCTGCTCGTTTGTCTCATCACGGTCCCAATTTAAAGTAATTTCCTTTGTCCATTTCAACAACATTGAAGAGTGGTTTGTTCTTTTTTGCCGTTCGCACTAAAGTATACCACTGATCAGGAGCAAATATGGGAACATGCTTGGATGCTCTCTCAATAACACTATGCATTGAGTCTCCTTCAGTTTCTGTATGTCCTTTTTCCAAAATAGTATGCCCAATAATAATATTATGTCTTTGTGCTCAAAAATTGTACATTGTAAAAAGGAACTTGTTTCTGTTTTGGCCTGCACAATTATCTGAGTAAAAGTAAAACTGCTTTATTCCTTGCTCTACATTATGCTTTATAAAATGCATCAAACAGCTGCCTATTTCCGTGCTTCCTCTTTTTCCGATACACTCATACCACATATAACAGAAACCGTCTCCGTTAGCTATATTGAATACAGTAAAATTGTACGTTGATTGTTTAAGTTTGTAGTAAGTCAGGCCAACATTAGATTTTGGCACAGGGAGAACTTGTTCCAAATAAAAAACAGCTGCACACAATTCACTGTTTATCTTAGCTTCTTCCTTATCCGCGTTTTTCAACTTTCGTGCAATTTCCTTATTTTTTATGTGCAACTTGTACTCTATTTCCATTTCATTTTTTTCTTCTATTGTGCCTTCATTGTATTTGTTGCAAATATCACACAAATCTTTCTTAGGGATGAAAAATGAAAAATGTAATTCCGTGTTAAAAATTGTTCAATTAATACTATCAGTCGCAGGTTTAATATTCTATTTTTCACAACATTCAAGATAGAGGCCATACATCTTGGATATGTTAAGTGTTGGAGGCAAAAAACGTTTTGACGTATTTGCTCGACAGTAGTGGCTTTCTATAGTTTCGAAGAAATTAATATGGTCTCTCACCGATTGCTTTATAGAATCATCAAGTTTATAATTTTTGCACACTTTGCCTCGCCGATCTTCTGCAATTATACCCGTACTTCCCATTTTTCGAAAAACTGTTTTTACAACTTGCGCACTTATTCCTAGTGTGTTTAAAAAAAAGGTTTCACATACTACAATTTTGTTTCCCCTAACATAAAACAGATATTTAAAAGAAAAGGTCCTTTTTCGTCGATTTATTGTTTCGCTAGAATCCTCATTCTCTGTATTTTTTGCATCATCATTACTACTTTCATTTTTACTTTTTCCCCTCAATCGCGTTCTTGCCTTTTCTATCATATCTACATGTTTGGCAATAAACTCTCTTTGCCTATTTATGTCCCCTAGTTGCCAATCATTTTCGAAAATCTGCTTTCTTTCATTCTCGATGAAATTAAATATTATTTTCCTAATGGACTTCAAGAAGAATTCCTATTAACAAATGGGCAACATAACAAAATCATTGCCGACTAGTTGTCTAATTTCCAGCATTGTTTGAATATAACAAGAATTTACAAAATGTTTTCTCAAGTACCGTAAAGTGAGGTTACATTGCATCCGAATAGGTAGAAGAGATGGTACAAATATGGGCTACCATTTAATTTATTTCAGATATTCTTGATGTATATTACGTTCTTTTATACAGGGTCTAACTAACATTATACTGACAGTTATTTAATTTTTTACGAAAGTGTTTTTTTAATTTTATTTCTTTTTTAATAAAAATGACATTAAGTAATCAATGAGAAAGTCAAAAATATGGGTTACAACAGAAGATGCCTAAGAATATTAACTTGAGCATTTTATTCAAGTGCAAAAATGAAAAAAATCAGGAAAAATTAACAAAAATTACACATCATTATTCAGTGCGACTGAAGTCACTAACGTAATCATCTCTGTTAGCACCTGCACAGTCGATATGACACCACAAATTGCACATTGAACCCAGAGTTCACCTTTGCGGTCTTCAGAAAATCTACTTTCACATAATATGCATTCTACATCCAAATCATCTGGTTTATTTTGTCCAGGCATATCATCCAAATCTAAGTCATCATCGGCTGGCGTAAACTGCGTTTCATCTTCTTCACTTTCATAGTTTTCTATTGATTGTTGGTATGAACACAACTTTAACTTCTCTCCAATATTTTGGAATATACCTCAGTGCCAGTGAGGATCTGAGGATTCTTACCAGGTGCGGTATTAGGTCATCCAGACCTCAGGTTTTTGTGTGAGCCGCAAACTAGAATTGTCTAGAAATAAAGCCACTTATATATAAAGGACACTAGTGAGAGAACTTTAGTTAATAAAGTGATCTCGTGAAATAAACAAGAATACACCGAAATAGCGAAGAGTGAAATGTAGATATAAAGTAATAATTAAGTTTGTGTGCATATAAATTAAATGTAAGTGAATAGTTAAGTGTATATAAATTAAGTGTTAGTGAGTAGTTTAGTGTTTAAATAAATTCGTAAGTAGCCATACCATGTGTTTAAAGTTTATCCCACCCGTTTACTGTTTAAATAAATAAGAAAAACATTACAATGGTGTCAAAAGTGGGATTATATAAATGAATAGCTACGTAAAAATGGCCAGGAGAATAAGTGAGCTGAAAGTGACAGAGCTAAAATCAAAATTGGAAAATCGTGAGTTGGAAACGTCCGGTAAGAAAAGTGTGTTACTAGAAAGACACAAAGTGTCACTTGTGAGTGATGGCTTCGATCCAGAAACATTCTTGTTCAAAAAAGAGACTTCCACATTACTCTTGTCAATTTCTGATATGAAGAACGATATTTGTACAATTGAAGAGAAGATTTCTGCTAATATGAAGAGCGATATTTCTGCCATGGAAGAAAAGATTTCAACTAATGTGAAAAACGATATTTCTGCTATAAAGAACGATTTTTCTGCCATGTACGAGATGATTTCAATTATGAAGAACGATATCTCTGCTAACATGGACAAACTTTCTGCCGATATCTTATTAATGAAAAACGACATTGCCGCTGACGTTGAAAATAAAATTTCGTCTCTAAAATCGGATATTGAGGATAAAATGACAACGATGGACGAGAAAATCAAGAAGTTAGAAAGAAAGATGACAGATTCAAGAACACAAGAAACGCTAGCAGGAGAAAAGAAGAACGAACAAACAAAACCCTACAAGCCAGAAACACTACCTAAGTTGGAAGACATTGGTAGTTTTACCCGAGTCAAGGCCCCAACGTTCGATGGAAAAATGTCGTGGACCAATTACATAAAAGAGCTTGAATCAGCTGCTAGAATGAATAATTGGTCCGATAGGGAGAAAGCGGTGAACTAAACTATCGCGCTTTGGGGAGATGCCTTAGACGTACTTCAGACGATACCTCTGGAAGAAACGGATGACTTCGAGCAGCTGAAGAAGAGGTTGGAGATGCTATACGGTCACGAACATTTGTACCAATCCCAGCTGAAGAACAGAGGGCAGAAACGTGATGAATCACTCCAAGAGTAGAGTAGATTTTCAGATTTAAAATAGTCTTTATTACAGTTTTTGGTTCCCTAGTTACAACAAGCTAAAATAATAACAATAATGTCGAGTGCCGATGGATTGGCAATCTCTAGCGAAGTTGTGTGTCGCTTCTTTTCTTTATAGCTCCTTGCTCCAGGAGCATTATTCATATGTTATGGTTTACGAACAACTTTGTCCCTAACATAAGTTTCACTCCTCGTATCTTCCGGCTGGGTACTTCCTGAAAACCGGCTGAAAAATAGGGTTTCAGTCCGACTAGTTCGATTTGCTTATCCATCAGAGAACATGATGGAATGTCTCCCCATCCAGGCCTTTATTGATGGCTTACGTGACTCCGATATGCAGAGGACGCTTCGCTTAGCCCATCCCAAAGCATTAGTTGACGCATTGACAGCTGCTCTTGAATACAAAGCAGCAACGAATCTTTCGAGTTACAACAAAGTTTGGATCATCCGAGAAGAAGGCGACGAGGACAGGTTTGACCAGATCGTCAGCTTGATCAAAAGTATGATGGACAAGAAGCCGAGAAAGATCAGATGCTGGAATTGTGGCGAGCTAGGGCATGAACGCAGTTCGTATAAGCGCCCGTGAACTCCTGCAAACCAAGAACCCCAGTCACAGGAAAACCATAACGGGTCGGCTACGAGGGGGCAGCACCGACCCATGATCGTTCCAAAGACCCTCTGATAATAATAGCTTCTCTCAGATGTCGCAAAGACAGTGTACATATAGATGGCGAAGTTAATGGCAAGAAATATACTCTGCTGGAGCAGCTAGAACCATTATACGACCAGAGATAATAAATTCGAAGAAGAAGCTTTTACCAACGAGACTGCGACTGCGGACCACCACAGATGAGAGTACCAATGTTCACGGAGAGACACAAATCCAATTGGGAATTGGCGCAGGAAAGTTCATGCATGTGGTAATCGTAGCTGACATCGAAGAACACGTGATTTTTAAAATGGACGTAATGAATCTACATGGCTTTATACTGGACTTAAGAAACACAACCATTAAAGTGGGTTCCGAGGAGGTACTCCTTCATCCATATGAAAGCAGCACGGTATTGGCAGCTGTACAGGAAGATACCGTTCTATTTGCATGAAGTGAAACCATGATAGTAGTGCGGCTACAGGGAATTATAGAGCAAGATACACCGGTTATTATGGACCAAGGAACCACGATGAAGAAGTTGGCACAGGAGTACTAATTGGAAAAGAATTGGTTACGTCGGTGGAGGAGATCCCAGTACGATTGATAAACGTGAACGATTACCCAATTACCATCAAGAAATAAACTAGGATTGGATTTTCCTTACCAGTGACGTCTATAGTTCGTCCAACAACGACCACTGACAATTCTAATGCCAATTTCGAACAAATGTTATCAGTAGCTGGTCAATCCTTGAATCGATCTGAAAAAAAGAGAATGAGAGAATTTCTCTTACAGTATCGAGACCTATTCATACCAAAAAGAGGAAGGACTGGTAGAACATCAGCCGTCAAACACAAAATCGATAATGGTAATGCCAAGCCAATTAGGCAATCAGTTCGAAGACGAGCAAAGAGAGAGGAAGCCGAAAAAACTATTCGAAAGATGGCAGAAGAAAAAGTTATAGGACCAGCTAGTAGTCCATGGATGTCTCTAGTAATGCTCGTCAAGAAAAAAGGATGGAACTACGAGATTATGCGTGGATTATCGCCAGCTAAACAACGTGACGAAGAAAGACAGCTATCCTTTGTCTCGAATCGACGATACGCTAGATACTTTGGCCGACAGCAAACTGTTTTCCATCTTGGACCTGAAGTCTGGTTATTGGCAAGTGGAAATGGACCCAGAAGACAAAGAGTAGACAGCTTATACCACCGGGTCTGGATTATGGCAGTTCAACGTCATGCCATTCGGGCTCTGTTATGCGCCTGCAACATTTGAAAGACTCATGGAAAATGTCTTGAGAGAGGTGTCTTGGAAGACATGCCTGATCTATTTGGACGAAATCGTAGTACTGGGGAAAACATTTGACGAACACCTGAAGAGTTTGGAAGACGTATTCAAACGACCCCAAGCTACCCCGCTCATGTTAAACTCGAAGAAATGGCAGCTATTCCAAAACCGAGTCAACTACCTGGGTCATATAGTGAGCAATGAAGGAGTGGTGGCGGATCCAGAGAAAATTGCTTCCATTCAGAAATGGCCGCGACCAACCGACAAACATCAAATTAGGAGTTTCCTTGGACTTTGCAAATATTATAGAAGATTTATCAGGAAGTTTGTAAATATTGCCAAGCCTCTAACTGGACTTACAGAAGAAGCAAGAGCTTTACATTGGGACGAAGACTGTCAAACGGATTTTGAAACCTTGAAGAGACATTTAATCACGTCGCCGATATTAGGATACCCATTACCAGAGGAAGACTTTATTCTTGACACTGACGCAAGCAATGTAGGAATTGGAGCAGTGCTCTCACAGATCCAAGGAGGGCACGAAAGAATGCTGGGATATTTCGGTAAAGTTCTCTCCAAACCAGAACGGAATTACTGCGTCACTGAAGAGAACTTTTGGCGGTAGTGAAGTCCGTGGAACACTTTTACCAGTATCTCTATGATAGGAAGTTCTTAATCCGGACTGATCATGCAGCACTCAAGTGGTTGATGCAGTTCAAGAAGCTGCTACAACCCCCGTTATACGTATCCGATCAAGACGGTACCCTGTTATTTCCATAAGATCGGAAAGTGTAGAAATGGGGCCAGTTGCCGAATCAAATATTCAGTCTCGGCTACACAAAAGTTCCTAAAGGAACTTCCATTTAAGGAGTGGGTAATGTTACGAACTCGCACACCGAAGTAGATACTAAATACGGTCCTGTAACTTTATGTTAACGGAGTTTGGAATTTTTTTATGACCGTTGTTTATAGACATGTTCTCCGAAGATCTTTTAAGGATTGAGCCGGCATTCGAGAAATATCCCGAAAGGCGATTGTTTTTGTGTAAGTCGCAAACTAGAATTATCTAGAAAAAAAGGCCACTTATATATAAAGGACCGACCAGCGAGAGAAGTTTAGTTTATAAAATGATATCGTGGAATAAACAAGAATACACCGAAATAGCGAAGAGTGAAGTGTTGATATGAATTTATAATTAAGTTTGTGTGCATATAAATTAAATGTAAGTGAATAGTTAAGTGTATATAAATTGAATGTTAGTGAGTAGTTTAGTGTTTAAATAAATTCGTAAGTAGCCATACCGTGTGTTTAAAGTTTATCCCACTCGTTTACTATTTAAATAAATAAAAAAACAATACAATATTTGACACTTGCCATTATTTACCTAGGTTGTTTTTTTATTATCAATGTTTACCTAGGCTGAGAAATAGATAGTACTTGTCGTTAGGGAAATGTAGTAAATTATAGCAATTTATCAGGTTAATAGTAAAAATAGTAGCGTGTGACGAGTAAAACACTATACTTTTTCAATAACCATGGCTAATCACATAAAAGAAGTTGGAAAGAATTGAATTATCTTTAAAGTGACGAAATCTGCGATTTAGGGGTAAACCCGTTTTACCATGATTGTTTTTGCATTTATTTTATGATTGAACTTTTCTAAAGTTATGTCATATACATACTGTAGTACAACAATAATTTTATTTTATTAATAATTTAGAAATTATGAATAACTCAATACTAAAAAAATGTATTGTTTATTTCAAAACTTATTTTTGATTCATATATTGAGTCATAATTATATTAGAATAGTTACTTAAAATGACTGGGCTGTCAGCAGTTTAATATCTGAGATTGCAACCACTTATGTACGAATTTAAAAATCAATTTTAAATTCTTCCTGTGACTTAAATTCCTATCTAATAATTATTACGCATTCCATATAACTTAAAAATTTGTTACAAATACTTCCTGAAAAATAAATCATTCATCATATCTGCTAATTATGCCACGCTCCATACGAAAATCAATTTTTTTCTACAACTGCTATGAAAAGTAGCGTATTTCTCATAGCCTACTTAATTTCAAAACCATATATTGCTCACACTGTGAGAATTATTATTTCTCACGCTACTTGGCCCACACTACATAGATTTATATGGAGAATTCAGTAGGGGATACCCGACACACATCCGTTTTCGGTGGGTGGTCCTCGATGCGTAGACTATTTACTTGTAATCTTCAAATTTGTGCAGTTGTAGAAAAAGTATAGTGTGCAACATGTGGAAAAGTACTTTTCCTATTTGTTCCACAATATACTATTAATCTTCCTTCTAAAAATTATCATATAACCTTCTAGTCAATAACAAATTATCTCATATTATGTCCTAAACAAAACCGTCAAATCCAACGAATCGTGTCATAAGTCACGTAGGCACATTTCGCAAATCCCTCAATCTACATCCCCTTCCTAAATTCTCTATAGAAAGTTCTACCATCCAATAAATAGTCTTCATACCTAACAATCTGCCTCTTTCATCGCCAGACATCGCAAGAGCAATGATATTCTCAATCAAGTCTTTTACCGGCAAATAGCCCGGCTTCTAATAATTAATGTAATGAGTACTCATTAAAATAAAAAAGCATAACAACAGTGCAACAGTGGTAACTTCTTAATTGCGACGCAAAGTAAAACTTTATAATGGGATCTTTTGAATAATACCAAATGAACAGTGTATAACAGCTTTAATTTAACCATATCCAATAACAATTATTCAACTTACAACGATACAAGTAAATCATAAATCTGTTGTCACATCAGATAAGTGACTTGTCCTTCGAAACAATTTAATTCTACTCTTTCCACAATTCAAAACCAAAGAAAAGTTTGAGTTTGTGAATAACTTACTTTCATCACTAGTGACTGGTAGTTGAAACAATTGTATATACACCCCGGTGGTGAAGACATTTATAGGGCTTACGCCTAATTCCGCTCGGGGCGAAGCCCCTCGCGCCATATTCATGGTGCTCTGCCAATAATATCAGTCTTCACCACCTTGGTGTATAATATGCAACAGATAATAAAGTGTTCTGAACTAAATCAATTTTATATATTTTCCAGATTCTCACATTCAACATGGATTCTCTGCCTCCTCAAATAGATAACAGATTGGATTTTCTAGGGAGTTATGTACAAAAAACGTTAAAATTGAAACCCGAAAAATGGTCTCGTATGATGAACACGGAGGACCACAAAGCCGTAGTAAAAAAATTCTTAGAAAGACCACAACCTGTTCTCCTAGTTATTGTCCTAACACAAACAGCACAACTTGTAGCTTCGAGTGGATTCCCTTTAGCTCAGTTGAAAAGCAAAGGTAAGCACACAAACAACAAGTACGATAAGTAAAAACTAGAGGAAAAACTACAAAAAAAACGTATAAAGAGTGTTTCTAAAAGTCAAATCACCAATTATAGTAAAACAGCTGCAAGAGAGTCATTATACACAAGAATGGAATATGGCTATCTTATTTACAAATTCCCATAGCTGCTATAATACCAAATAAAATGATGGAATTGATGGATATAAATGAGTGGATTAGTCCAAATAAATGGAAAAGAATTGAGAGAATTAGAAATAAATACGAGTACTAGTTTAATACAATATGTCAACAATCTTCCATTTTATATTGGACGTTGTACTTAACCGAAGCCACATTTGCAAATAATATTTTACAGTTTCCTACAAAGCGGTTTGCACTTGAAAATATAGATGCGGTGTTAACAATATTAAATTACAGTGATTTTATACTTGAACAGAGGAGACAATAAATAGGAATTTCCGTGCATACGCCATATTGTGTCGAAATTTGAATTAGCACTATAGGAATAACAACGTTTTTGAGGAAAGAATTAAGCAATATTGAGGTTTAGGATTACAAAATCGGAATTTAGACTGTCGCTATATATTCCCAAAGCCCTTGTAGTATCTTATTTATTTAATTAACACTCTCTAAGCTTAAAATATACGATTTTCAGATATTCTCTTGTGCCTATTTTAACTATTAAAGTTTACTATAAATCATGAACTATTAGTTTATAATTACGTATTAGTGTTTTAAATGAAACTGTTTCTAGCAAATTCCACAATATAATGAAATTTGTTGAAAATTCTAAAAAATTTACAATTGTTTCCATAAATCAATATCATCGTCAGAATGACAGAAGTTACATTTCATTTGATGCTTACCTGACGTTTAGTAGTTACTTATGGCTAGACCAAGAAGTGACCTAACTTGTGATGGACTTAATATATGTTAATAGAAAAAAGAAGAAGATGTGATATTATAAATATTGAAGCTTAGATATTATTAGCCCTATGGTGATATCCTTGATATCATTTTTCCAATTAAGATCAATATAACTGTGCAATGATATAGAAAACCATCATCATCATCATCATCAGTGGCTTCACAACCCTGGGTGGGTTTTTGCCGACTCAACCACACGTCTCCATCTTTTTCTATCTAGCATCCGATCGGGTCCATCTTCGATATTCATGGCTTTTAGGTCCTTTGTAATATTATCTCTCCACCTGAGGCGGGGTCGACCTAATGGGCGTTTTCCCCCCGGGACCTCCTCCCACACCAGTTTTACTATTCTATCATCTGGCATTCTTTTAACGTGTCCTGCTCACTGTAGTCTCCTGGCCTTTATTTCGTTTATTATGTTGGTATCAGTGTAGAATTCTTTGAGTTCTTGGTTGGTTTTTATTCTATATTGTCCTGTATTTTCGTCTCTATTTGGGCCGAATATTTTTCTTAGCAATTTCCTTTCAAAGACCTTAAGTCGTTCTTCGTTTGCAACCGTTATAGTCTAGGTCTCACATCCATACATTACGACAGGCCTTATAATTGTTTTGTATATGTTCAGCTTAGTTTTCCTGGTAAGTATTCTAGATTTAATTAGGTCTTGGAGAGCAAAAAGGCATCTGTTTGCAGCCTGTATCCTGTTATTTATCTCTTCTGTGATGTCGTTGTTTTCGCTAATACTTGTACCCAGATATTTAAATTGTCTTGTCCGCTCAAAGTTGTGGTATTCGATAGAGAAGTTTTGTCCTACTCTATCTCGGTTCCGATTTTTTCTGCTGAGGTACATATACTTGGTCTTGTCTTCGTTTATCTTGAGGCCTATCTTCTCTGCTTCCTTTTCGAACTTTATGAAGGTGTCTTTGAGGTCAATCCTGCTATTGCCAATCACATCGACATCGTCTGCGAAAGCCAGGAGCAGGTTGGGTCCTCCTTTATGAAATATAGCAGCTGGCTTCTCAATTTTGGAGTTCCTAATTATATATTCCAATGCTATGTTAAAGAGTTGAGGTGAGAGGGCGTCCCCTTGCTTGAGACCATTATAGATATTGAAGGAGTCGGAGAGACTCTGCCCCACTCTTACTTTACATCGCGTACCCTCCATGCATACTTTCATCATCGATATAAGTTTTTTTGGAATCCAAGTTCTTGCATTGCTTGCCACAGCTTTGATCTGCATACTCCATCGAATGCCTGTTTAAAGTCAATAAACAATTGGTGGAGTTCTCTGTCGAATTCCCAGCATTTCTCCATTATTTGTCTGATGGTAAAAATCTGATCTACAGTGGACCTATTTGGTCTAAAACCACATTGGTATTCCCCCACAATCTCTTCGGTATATGGTTTCATTCTCTCCAGTACGATATTGGAGAGTACCTTATAACATGTATTCAGAAGAGTTGTTCCACGATAGTTTGTGCATTTCTTTCTGTCTCCTTTTTTTATGAATAGGGACGATTATACCTTCCTTCCATTCGTCGGGTAGGGCCTCTGTCTTCCAGATGGTTTGTATGTTCTTGTGTATGGCCTTGTGGAGTGTTTCTCCGCCAGATTTTATGCATTCGGCAGGTATGTCGTCGCTGCCTGGAGATTTGTTATTTTTCAGTTTTTTTATTGCATTCAGTGTTTCTTCGTACGACGGTGGCTGTGTTTCTATTTCGGCCGTTAGTATATTTGTTGGTGGCGTATTTGTATTTTCCTCCTCATTTAGCAGTTCAAAGAAGTATTTCTTCCAGGTTTTTAGAATCTCTTTTTCGTTGGTTATGAGTTCTCCATTATTTTTTGCGAGAAAGTTTTCCTCTCTGGGTTGGTATCCGGCTTTCTGTTTCGAGATTTCGCTAAAATATTCTTTTGTTCTGTTATTCTGTCTATTCTCTTCTATTTACCTTATTATTGACAGTTGGTATTCTCTCTTTTTCCGTTTCACCATTCTGCGTGTTATTGTTCTTTGGTGTCTATATTCCGCGCTTCAAGTGTCCTGTTGCAGTCCTCATCGAACCATTTCCGTCGCTGGCTTTTCTTTTTGCCAAGTACCTGTTTTGATACGGTGGCTATTGCATCTTTAATGTTAGCCCATAGTTCCTCTATGCTGTTTTCGTCTTGAGGCTCCTTTATTTGCTCATTTATTTGTTCTTGGTACCTTTCTTGTGTCTCCTCTGTTTTTAGTTTTCCCAAGTCGTTCTGGTCCCCTTCTTAGGCGTTGGACAGGTGGAGATTCTAATTCTAATCTTTGTCCTTACTAGGAAGTGGTCCGTATCTGCGTCTGCTCCTCTTAGGCTTCTGACGTCCAGGCAGTTACTACCATGTCTCCTATCTATTATGACGTGGTCGATTTGGTTTCTTGTGACTCCGTCATTTGAAATCCAGGTCTCTTTGTGGATGTTTTTATGTTCGAACATGGTTGATTTTATTAGGAGGTTCTGGGACGTAGCCAGGTCCACAAGCCTGGTTCCATTGTCGTTGCTAGTGTCATGCAGGCTATGTTTGCCTATGGTTGTTTGATAGGCTTTTTCTTTGCCGACTTTGGCATTAAAGTCACCCAAAATAATTAGCATATCATATTTGGGTATACTCAGGATAAGATTTTCTAGTTCGTCATAGAAGGTATCCTTTATTACCTCGTCTTTCTATTCAGTCGGGGCATGAGCTGAGACCACCGAGTAGTTATACCATTCTCCTTTCAGTCTCATGTAGCAGACACGTTCGTTTATTGGTTTAAACTCCATGATTGTTTTTGCTATGGGTTCTCTTACTATGAAACCTGTCCCAAATTGGTGTCGTCCTTGGCCATTTCCGCTATACAGTATTATCGAGTTTCCCACTCTTTGCGTTCCGTTCCCTGGCCACCTGATTTCTTGAACGGCTGTTATGTCCATATTTTGTTTTTCCAGTTCTTTGGCGGCATGTAAAGAGGCTCCAGGTCTATAAAGGCTAAGTAAGTTCCATGTTCCGAAATTCATTGTCCTTTTTCGTCGCGTGTTTCGTCTTGAGAGGTCCGTCCAGGTCCGAGGCGTGTGTTTCGTTGTCGTAACTATGTTTTTTTTCCAAGGAGGGATAGTTAGTCCCTCGCTTAACCCTCCTCTTTTATCCGGGCTTGGGACCGGCAACCATACTACTGGGCTACTCAATCCACCCAGCAGCACAGCAGGCAGAGTTGATATAGAAAACCAGGAAAACTATATCTGCTGATCTTCACAATTATCACTTAAGAAGGCATTTTATTAGTGGAGAACTCCCTAGATTTATCTGTTCATTGACAACTTCATATTGTGGGTTTCTTAAATGTCTTCTTATTTCCAATTCTTCAAGGAAATCCAGTTCTTGTTTCTTTTCACAAATATGCAACACTTATAGTTCTGTGTTAGGTGGCAATTAATAATTGGTGTCAAGTAGATGTTTTGCGTAGTGGGATTTATCTGGTTGTTTTAATATGCATGCTCGTAAGTGTTCACTGTATCGGATTTCAAAATTTCTAAGGGTATGACCCAAATAGACATCATAACATGCTGGATATTTGAGTTTATATATACCTGATTTCTTCAATAGTGGTATTTTTGTTTTTACATTTAACAATTTAGTACTAACGTTATTTCTGTTTTAAAAGAAATTGTTGTGTTCGTTGCTAAAGATATTATCTTTGAAATATTATTAGAAATATTTCCTGCATATGTGATGGTTTTATAAGTTTTTATTTCATCAGTTTGTTTAGGAAATATTAGTTGTAATGCCACTTTTTCCTCTTTTTTATTAATTAGCTTATTTATCATATGTAATGAATAACCGTTAGATGTTGCTATTTGTTTAATTGTATTAATCTCCCTATCAAAATTTCATTTGTTCATAGGAACTGAAAAATCTCTATGTATCATTGAATTATATGCCACTAGTTTATGTGACATGGGGTGATTAGAACTATATGGAATTGTCACATCAGTGTGTGTTGGTTTTCGGTAAATTGAATAATCATGTACATTATTAACTCTTCGACTTTTTAAATCAAGAAAATTGCAGGAAATATTTCTAATAATATTTCAAAGATAATATCTTTAGCATCGAATACAAGAATATCTTTTGAAACAGAAAGTGACGTTAGTACAAAATTGTTAAATGTAAAAACAAAAATACCACTATTGAAGAAATCAGGTATATATAAACTCAAATGTCCAGAATGTATTGCTGTCTATTTGGGTCAGACCTTTAGAAATTTTGAAATCCGATACAGTGAACACTTACGAGCATACAGATTAAATTAACCAGATAAATCCCACTACGCAAAACATCTACTTGGCACCAATCAATCATTGACACCTAACACAGAACTAGAAGTGCTGCATATTTGTGAAAAGAAACAAGACCTGGATTTCCTTGAAGAATTGGAAATTAGAAGACATTTAAGAAACCCACAATATGAAGTTGTCAATGAACAGTTAAATCTAGGGAGTTCTCCACTAATAAACTGTCTTCTTAAGTGATAATTGTAAAGATCAGCAGATATAGTTTTCCTGGTTTTCTATATCATTGCACAGTTATACTGATCTTAATTGGAAAAATGATATCCAGGATATCACCATAGGGCTAATAATATCTAAGCTTCAATATTTATAATATCACGTCTTCTTCTTTTTTCTATTAACATATATTAGGTCAATCACAAGTTAGGTCACTTCGTGGTCTAGCCAAAAATAACTACTAAACCTCAGGTAGGCATCACATAAAATGTAACTTCTGTCATTCGGACGATGATATTGATTTATCGAAACAATTGTCAATTTTTTAGAATTTTCAACAATTTTCATTGTATTGTGAGATTAGCTAGGATGTAACGTGAATTTCGTTCACCCCTCATAATATTTCTCGTCGATGGAAGAGTAACGTAAATTTCGTTTTCCTCTCGTAACATTGAATAATACTTCTGGTCGATGCTTGCCGAGTTTCAAGTTTTCGGAAGAGTTCGTTTCATTTGGATATTTAAACCAATGCGCGTGGACATTCGGCCCTTTATTCATCTAGTTATTGTCAAGTTCGACATCTTATCGTATCGAAGTGCATTTCATAGAAATGGTAAGTTTTTGCTTAAAATGTATAATATTTCTCCGCTAATCATTTATCACATGGTACTTAATAGTTTCAAATTAATTTTTCTTTAAAACATTCAGTACTAGAGATATTATGTCGATTTCGTTTTTGTTACATATATTTTGTTCTGGTTGTTTATAGATTTTTTATACCAATGGAATTCTACGTTGAAAACCATTGAAATAAAATTAAGTGAATTCGTAACTTTTCTTATGATTTTTTATTATTCTTTTATATCTAAAATCTCTATTAAAATATTGATACAGGAAACATGAACCACGTGTTCTGGTTTTTTTATATTTTTTATACCAATGGAATTCTACGTTGAAAGGCATTGAAACAAAATTAAGTGAATTCGTAACTTTGCTTACGATTTTTTATTATGCTTTTACATCTAAAATCTCTATTAAAATAGTGTTACAGGAAACATGAACCACGTGTTCTGTTTTTTTATATTTTTTATACCAATGGAATTCTACGTTGAAAAGCCATTAAAATAAAGTTAAATAAATTAGTAACTTTTCTTATGATTTTTATTGTGCTTTTTATTTATGAAATGAATGAAGTTTCTTAAAATATTGTAAAATACAGGATATATGAACCATGTTGTTTGATATTATTTCATAATTTTGTACATATGTTACTTGTACCTACGGCAATTTCAATCTCCAGATATCCTGCATTTTACTGAATTCAAGAACTATATCTGATTCAAGTGTATTTTCTAGCACTTTTCCTTACCGGCCTAAACTTTTCCGTACCGGCCTAAAGTTATCTTACTGGCCTAAGCCTTCGTAGCGACAGAAACATTTTACCGTGGATGAATTCTACCTGCTGGGACCACGGCTCTATGCATAACCGAATTGACTGAACGTGGCACAGCTAGATGATTGGTTCCAGATTCGTTTTTACATCATCCAGATCATGATTGGAAAGAAAAACCAAGGAAAGTACTAACGTCCGTAATCTTTGACAACTATAGATTATTTCCAACGAATGTTCATATAATATCAACTTAATAGTTTGTACCAATGTAAATTATAACTTTGTAAAATATTTATTTCTTGGCTAAACTTTAGTTTCCTTCAGAATCTAATTTTTTATTTGTATTTCAATTTACTTTCAGTTCTAGTTTGTTTTTCTAAATTCATAAATTAAATTGTCAAAATTGATAACATTTTTATCTTAAATTTTTCAGTCTAAATATAATTTTTTTTATCAATAAAACCACTTGTAAATAAACTTTCAATTTTCATCTGTTATTCAATAAAACTACTTGTAAATTTTAAATTACGTTGTTCATATTTTTTTTATACAACCTTCCAACTTCTTGCGTTGCTGACTGAGATTAGTCGATGTTAGGTAACTTATAGACTAGTAGGACTCAGGGTGGCGCCCACTTATCTTTCCGTCTCGTTACGTAAAAATAAGTAGGATTACCCGAGAACTGGTAAGACCTACTCCTTGGGTCTCTACTAGTATATAACCCACGCCTGAGTAGCTCTCCGACGAGGTGGCCGTTGCAAGGAACAGTGAATTTCATTTAAAACACTAATATGAGTAAATTCCACGAAGTAAAGGTCGAGACAGTTAATATAATTACGTAGTTTGAATTTATTTTTGTTACTTATGAGAAATCATACTTTAATAATAATAATAATAAACGACTTTATCGCTCCCATATATTAATACAAGAAAAAAAAAGAAAATACACAGAATATAAGGTTGAAAGCAAAAGGCGAAGTTCAGCTTACAAGTTGATATAACATCAGCTTATAAACTGTTCCTCCACTTAACCTTAAATACCTTGCATGTCCTTTCTATATAAAATATACCAATCAAAATTAATTAGGTCACTATTTACATTCTCATTTATCCATGTTTCACAAACAAAAAATATATCAAATTGATGTTCATTTACAATTAACTTAACATACTGCAAAGAAGGCAGAAGAGACCTTGCATTAAGACAACCTATGAATAAATTACCGAGCATTTATCTCTTACGACAATTCAAAAGTATTCCAAAATAAAATGGAATAGATATTAAAAAAAAATTGAAATAAGTAGTAGTACTTAACTACGGTTCAATAGAGACTTGAACACATCTGCATTCATGTGCCACTTTTTAGTCTTTTAAAATTTCTGTATTTGAATAGTTATTTAATAAGTGATTTCATAAAAATAACACAGATTATTAATCTGACATATATCAAATAAATCAAGAACAAATTTTATATTTCAGCATAATCAGAGTTTATCAATGTCACAATGGAGGTAATCTTGATAATCTCGTTATCAGCTAATTTCAAGAAGACGATAACTGAATGTATCCAGACTTTACCTTCTTTTCCAGCTTTTTGAAATACCATCTTATACAATGTTGATTGATCTTTCGTTAAATCTCCTTTGATCACATATTTAGTACCTTCAAGATACTTTTTGTTAGAAAAAATATTTTGCCTGGTATATCCATTGAAGAAATTTACCAGCAATGGTCGCGATTTCCTTGCATTAGGTTTCCTAGTCTATAACAGCTTCCAATATCAGATTGTTTGATATTTAAGTTCATATTCGTATTGAAAATGAGTAGCACTTGATCTAGTATACTCTCATCATGTATCTCTTCCAATCCATAGACTATAATATTGTTTTTACGGATCCATTTCTCATATTTCTCATTATTTTTAACCATCAACTTAATGGCGTCATCTTATTTTGGACTAATTTTTCTAACTCACTACTTCTCTTCTTCAATGACTCCAACTCCATTTCAATATTTTCACTTCAATATTTTCTAATTTTCTTTCATCCATTTACACCAAATATCAATTTTGATTAAGACGGTTAAAAGTGTTGAGAAATATTAAGTGGATAGTGAGGGAAGCTAATAATTATGAAGGTTTTATATTGTGATGTTTTTCTTGTTTATTTCAATAGTTTTTAACACAACGGGTGGGATAAATTTATATACACGGTATATCCACTTACTTGACTTATTTATACAATTATACTTAATTTAATGTACACCCTTAATTTCAATTTACTTCAAATACAATGTTCACAGTTCACTTTTGTTCTAAACTTGTTCTGCTCCGTTTTCTATGAAATAGAACTGTATATTCGCCGCCGGTAGGTAGTCTCTTATATATTAAAACCACCTTCTCGAACCTTCGGATTCCGGAATCTTCTAGTATGTGGCTTCCAAAAAACAATCGACCTTCTTGGAAATATCTATGAAATCAATCACAAAGAATAAATTGTCCTTCCCAGAAATCGGTGCGATCCTGCGAAAAATTCAACTTTTATAACAGTTAGACTTGAATACGTAACAATATGAACCCTAGTAACACATTTAGTACTCCCAGAACACTGGACAGTGATGTCGATATAACTTTGTTTGAATTTCGTATCCCACAACTTTGCTTATAATATTAATAATAATAATAATAGTAATAGACAAAAAAAACATTAATTACTGAAAAAAACAGACAAAGCATGAGCAACAATAGATTTACTTACATATTTGTCAACGTAATCTCATCTTTTCAAAATGGATTCATAGCCTATATAGACACGAATTTGTGGGTTACCAATTATCTCGCTTCATTTTAACCAAGCACCCTCTACGACATACTGTATTTTTGTAAACCACTTCATTAGGAAACCTTTCTCAGACCGGCATAATGATCTATATATTAACTAAGAACAGATTGAATTCAAGTAATATTCTGTTCAGATTAGTGCTAAGATCGAGGAAGAATATATGTTATACTGACGAGGGCTAAGAAGACCGAAACCGGACTTACAGCTTATGCTATACTCGTTTTGATCGAAATCCCAAACGGTGCGTGGTGTGAATCAAGAAAGGGGTATATGATAAAGAAAGTAGTTGTTTTTTCTTAGGAAATAGTTAAAATATGGTTTGGAATGATGGTAGATGTGCAAGTAGGAATTTCATGTAGATTTTTCATTTTTAGGAGTATTTTTTATCAAAAAGGCACCAGTGCCGGTTTGTAAGATCAAACCTTCAGAAACAGTGATTCCAGGAGATCTGTCAGCAAAAATAATTGATCAACTAGCTTCGTTGGTAGATGAGGTAATGTTAAACATAATTATTAATCCAATAATTTTTTAGAAACGAACAAAATTTATTTGATTTATAACTAAGTTTGTTTCTGATAGATTTTATTTCATGTTTTTATTATTGAAAAATTAATTTAAGCAGTAGATGTTTTTTATTTTATTCACTACACTATAAATATTTTTTCTAAAACCATGGCTACATAACTGTTTTGTTTTCTTTTTCTTCTTTTCTAATAATTACCTAAGCACAAAGCCACTAATCCATCTTAACAGTTTCTAGTTCAGTTTTTTTTCTGGGTATGACTCAGTGGCGGTTTCTGTGTAGGAGTACATGAGTACTGTTTCCTTTTTCAGATTCTGGTTCCTCTGCTATCGAATCCACAGAATCACGTAGGTTGGCCGGCCGTGATAGCAAAGGACGTTCACAAACACGTGCATAGTTTAAAGAGTACAGTTTACCAAGTAAAAGGACAAGTTAACGGCCAAACTGTGCTACCTATGCCAGTTGGTATCGACAGAATTTTCGAAGTCGAAAGAGTATTGATAGAAAGTCACGGAGAAATATGCGATCTGTATCTGAAAAGTGCGATAGAAGGAGTTGTTATCAAATGGGCGGCTCAGATAAACGATGTATTAGCAAACGATTCGTCTGAAAAATGTCCTTCGGTCGTTAACCCCGTACCAACAGTGGGTAAGTGAAACTATACAAGATATAAATTTGCAAAATATCCAAAGATGATGAAAATTTAACTATTTTTTTTTCATTCTATATTTTAGAGATACAATTTTGGAACAAGAGACTCAAAAATCTCGAATATATCTACCAACAACTCAGAGAACCGAAAGTGAAGAGCATGGCGGTGGTATTGGAGAAAACTAACAGTGCTTACTTCAGCTGCTTTAAATTGTTATTCAAAAATACAGTAATTGCACTTTCCGAAGCTAAGGATATCAATTTGTATTTAACGCCTCTCAAGAAACACATACAAGCTTTAGAAGAAACGGATTTTAGTGAGAACATGACGTTATTAGCACCAATAATGCACGTCGTCTGTTTGATATGGTCCAATTGTAAATCTTTCGACCAGACAAAACTAGTAACTTTGTTGAAGCAGATTTGTAACTTATTGATACAAGAGGTGAATCTAAAAGATATTTTATGAACGTTTTTAATAATTTGGAGGAGTATTCTGTCACAAATAAAATAAAACAAAAGTAACATACACACAATAAAAGTAACAGAGTTAGGTTAGAAAATCTTATTTTTTCGCGGGAATCTTGGTGTCAACTTTTGGTGCGTTTAAATTATTTGGCACTAACAAATGTTATACATTTCCTTATAAGTCATTAGGAATGAATTTAAATGCCATTCAAAGTAGTTTTATTATTTTTTTATTATCTTGTCCAATAAGCGAGACTTTGCCTATATACGTTAACTTGGGACACCCTGTATGTACACAATGTAAGTAGAAAATCAAAAGTGGTTGCAAAGATGAAAGATGTAATATGGAGAACCTAATATCGCAAACGTATGCACTACTATACCTAACCCTACGAAAAACTGCGTCATCTGTCAGTTTTCGTTAGGCTTAGCAGGGCGTACGTTAGGTTCAACAGGGCCTACGTTTGGGATGTTAGGTTACCCCTATTACTACTTTCATCTGTTCAACCACTTTCGTTCTAGAACTGGCTTTATTCATCTACTAATGTGCAATTCCTTGTTGTAGGCTAAGAAATTTCTGGATCCAACTACTCTCTTCCACAGCGACATAGACGAAGCGATGCAACGAGTAAATTATTGCGTAAAAGCTTTGAATCACTTTATTTCCATCTTCACGAAATACAAAAGGAATTTTATTAGGATTTTTCCGGACGGTAAACAAGAACCATGGCATTTCCACCCGAATTTAGTATTCGAAAGATTTCACGCTTTTTTGGAACGATTAAAAACAATCCAGTGGTTCTTCAACACAGTTTTGGAATTTAATAAACTGGAAAAAGTTGAAATAGGAGGAATAAAAGGTCGAGTTCTCAGTTCTAGAGTGACGGAAGTCTTCCACGAATTCCAGCAAAGTTTCATGATTTTTTCCGGAAAATCTTATGACGTATTGGATCCGGACGATTCTTCGTTCGTTTCAGATTTCGAAAATTTCAAACAGAGGATCTTTGAGATGGATATGAAGTTGGTGGCGATCCTCTGTCAGGCTTTTGATGATTGTTCTAACCTAGAAAGTATATTCAAAGTAAGAAAATATTTTTTATACAAAGTTTCGGGGAGATTTAAAATTTTTTATCAACAATGTATGATATATAAGGTGTTTCTGCAGTGATTTGACATATTATTATCGAAATAGTATATTGTGCAACAAGTAGGGAATGCTTAACTTTTCCCCACGTGTTGTACACTATACTTTTTCTAGAACTGCGCAAATTTGAAGAATATAATTGTAGTATTTCTAAAACCAATGTGGAGATAGATCATTTTAATCCCGAACGTCCAAACATTCAAAAATTATGAAATCATTCTTTTTGTTCAAATATAGGAAATCAAAATACGCGTGCATACAAAACTCGCAATATATGTAATAGTCTTTTCACTAGTAATTGAATTACTATCGGAAGTATTTCCGAAAGCATGAATTCATGTTCGAGGAGATATTTTCAGTTAGCAATTCAAAAACGTGGAAAATTGGGTAAGAAAATTTCACACCAAAGTAGTATAAAAAATTATAAAATGACATTTGCCTTTAGAAAATCCAGTAGGAAACTGAAATTTCCGAGTAGGCTCTGGTAGGCTCTGTGCCTGTCAACAGGTAAATTGTCATTGACTCAGTGCAATTTCACATTTTTTGCTTTAATTTTGTGGCATTTTTGAGCAATGTCTCGAGTTATGGTTTAATCACGGGAAATTTTATTTTTAAAAACTACTTTATTTGAAAAATTCAGAATTTTACAAAACAACTGAAGCAGTTTTAGATGTGGTTACTATTACGAGAACTAAACATCAGACTAAAGAAAACAGTTGACAATTCGATATATAATATATAAAAAAACAATAAATATGCTATTCAGCAGAATCAGCCATTGCATCAATCGAATGAATCGTGTTGAAGGTACGTGTTGCAGGCGTGTGCTGAGGTCAATGATTATGACTCCTTCCTTAGGTCCTAGCCTTTTTAATAGTGTGAAACATTTTTCAGGCTCCTGGTGCTCGTCTAATTCGACTTCTTCTTTTGGTATTTCCTCCTTGCTGGGTGATATGGTTCTCTCGATATTTATTTTCCTTATCCAGCTAACAGCTCCCCAAAGTACCAAAATTGTTATCATAAGATAAATTACTATATTCCAATTATTTATTGAGTGCTCTTTTCATGCTGAGAAGTGTATCAATTTTATCCAGTGGGACTTTATCTAGCTAAAATCATATTCTTCTTTTTCTTGATATTGAACTCTCAATTCAGGTTGACCTCCTGAAATTAGTATCCGAATCAAATATTTCTGTTTATCTGCCAAAAATTACAGTGGTATGAAACTGATATCAAACATTCTCCATTCAATGTGGTGAAATCGGCTCTTGAACATATCGTTTCGACTTTCGTTTAATAATAAATAATAGTTTGACACCCGTGGTTGTCGCCGCGTATGCTTTCTAGATCCGCTTAATTGGGGTGGATCAGTCCCCATAGTACGTTTAACTTCTTTCTCTTATGTCCCTCCATAATTTCCCATTTTATGTTTTCTCATTCCAGTTTGCTACTCCTGCTGTATTAAGGTCCACCTCTACCTCATTTTGCCACTGTGACCTGGGCCTACCGCGTCTCTTCCTTCCTCCTGCAAGTTATTGTAGGTTACTGATTTAGCTCCTTCTCTTCATACATTCCTTTTTTGTTGGAAGTTGACATGATTTGGGAATTCTGTTCTCTCTCGTGGTATCTGTACCGTGGTAACCATTTTGCTTCAAGTATTTCAATAAATTTAATCTCGTAAACAAGTTATCGAAATATATTTTAAAAGGATAAAAGCCTTTTGTATGTTGTATTCATTCTAACATTCGAACTAATGGCTCTGACGATTTACCAAAATCCTTTTCATAATCCGAGTTTCTTCTGGGATTGTTGATACATTTCGAAGTCTATAATGTATCATGACGGTGTATTCAAGGACCACAGGATCTGGTGGAATTCAAAACTATACACTCGTAGAACCGTTTTCCTCGCCTACGATCTGGAAAACAAGTCTTTCTAATGCTGAAAGATTTTGCTTATTCCACCCTTGATATAGAATGAACTGTAATGATTTTCTAATATACTTAAACAGTTTTTATTACGGGTGGGATAAACTTTAAGCACACGGTATGACTTTTCATTAGATAATTCTAGATTGCGGCTTACTCAAAAACAATTGGCTTTCTGGCATTTTCTAGATGAGACTGGTCACAAAAACAATGATAAGATAGTCACAATCGTAAACAATCCTTGCGCGTCCGCCATCATTTTAACTTTCATACCTGGCTTAGACAGAGTCGGATTTAGGGACTATACCAGTGTGCTCTTTCGTAACATTACCCCCTCCTTAAATGGAAGTTCCTCCTGGAACTTTTGTGTAGCCGAGAATGGATGTTTGAACTGGCCTCATTTCTACACTTTCCGATCTTATAGAAATAGCAGGGCACCGTCTTCATCGGATACTGATAACGGGGGTTGTAGCTGCAAATTAATATCTGGAGACCGGTATCTTGAAAGATAATCTTTACCATGTTCCTGATAATTCGCCAATCCAACTGGTTACTCGCTATCTTAGGCATAGCCAGTTTCTTCACGCTGGATTCCAACACATGGTATCGTAGGTTTCGATGTGCTTCCCACACATCGCGGTAGGAAGATCGATCTTGAAATTCATTTTTAGTTACCACGTAGAAGACGTACCGCGAATTATGTTTCAGTTTCAGTGTCCTGCCAGGGGCTGGAATCTGGTCTTCAAGTTTTTCTAATTGCCCGAACTTCTTTCGAAAGACAGATGCTAGCCCTCGTGCGTTCTTGAGACGGGCGGGGATGTTGTATGCCAGTGAATAATCTTCCGGGAAAGTGGACAAATCTTGCCGTTGTTCTGAAGTAACTCCATATCTAGCTTTCCCGGTACCTCCATACGCGCCCATAAATTCATCGAAGGTAGGGTCAGATGCATCTCGAATCTGGTTTACTCCTTTCTCTAGCTCATTGCCTCCTTCGAATGGCGCTAGTCGGTTTTGGTGAACTACTTTTGGTTTTCCGTTGGGGATCTTGCTTATACGATATATAACATTGATCTTTTCCTTGATTAAGTATGAACCTTCCGAGGGTTTTTGTAATTTTGGAGAAAATCCTTTTCTCCTCGTCGGGTTGTGTAACCATACTTTGTCCCCTTCTTTTAAACCGCCTTCTGTGGCCTGCGTGTCGTACCGACTTTTCATTCTGTCCCTGGCAACTTGAAGATTTGTTCGAACTAATTCATAGATATCGTCCAGCCTTCTCTCAATTGGATCACGTAGTTTTCTCCTACTAGATCTTCTCCAGGCCGACAGCCAAATTCCAGGTCACAAGGAAGCCTCATTCCACTTCCAAACAGGATTTTCGCCGGTGTTTCACCCGTGGACTCATTGACGGCAGATCGATAAGCCAATGCGAATAGGGAAAGATACTGGTCCCAATCTCTCTGATCGCTGGGTACTACTTTGGACAGGTATTTTCCACTAGTCCTATTCATTCTCTCGACTATTTCATCTGACTGTGGATGTAATGCTGTTGTCCTGGTCTTCTTCATTCCCAGCTTCTCGCAAATCTCCTGGAATAGATGACTTTCGAAATTTCTTCCCTGGTCGCTGTGGACTACCAAGGGCACTCCATATCGGCTAATAAATTATTTCACCAATACATCCACAACAGTTGAAGCCTCTTGGTTCGGGATAGCGTAAATTTTCACCCACTTTGTAAAATAATCCATTACAACCAGTATGTATTTGCCACCATTTTCGGTCGTCGGAAATGGTCCAGCGATATCTAAAGCAATCCTTTCGAAAGGGCTCCCAGCATTGTACTGTTTCATGGTGCCTTTCTCTTACGATGTGGTTCATTACTCGTAGCACAAGTCGTACATTTCTTACACCAGTCCTTCACATCATCGGAGCTGTTCATCCAATAAAACCTCTCACGGATTCGCTGGAGGATTTTTTCACTCCCAGATAACCTCCCGATGGACTGTCGTGTAACTTCTTTAGTACTTCAGCTACTCTTGTTCTCGGGATCACTAGCTGTCTCCTCGTCTCGGAACCATCATCGTTTTCAAGGACTCTTTTCAACAACCCTTCTTCCAGGACAAGGGAGTCCCACTGAGCCCAATACGCCTTGAGTTTCGATGAAAATCTTGACACTTTTTGCCAGGTAGGTCGCCGATTTTCTTCTTCCCACTGCCGAATCTTCTTTCGGCAAGGGTCATTCTCCTGATCTTCTCTGATCCTGGTGGGTGACCATTCTTCATTGACTACTGTAGTTCTTAAAAC
The DNA here is from genome assembly GCA_963921935.1 of Galeruca laticollis. Lineage (NCBI taxonomy): Eukaryota > Metazoa > Arthropoda > Insecta > Coleoptera > Chrysomelidae > Galeruca > Galeruca laticollis. The sequence continues at coordinate 79,366,795 of OY998177.1, forward strand.
TGCAGCTTCCCTAGATTCAGCGTTGTTGCAGTGGGAGCAGTCTGTTGGGCACGGCTATCTGGACAGGGAGTCGGCATTTCGGTGACTCACACCAGCTTGATGTTCGATGTTGAAATCGTACTCTTGGAGTCGTTCAATCCATCTAGTGATCTGGCCCTTGGGATTCTTGAACTTCATCAACCACTTGAGTGCTGCATAATCAGTCCGGATTAAAAACTCCCTACCACGGACTTCACTACCGCCAAAAGTTCCCTTCTTGTGTTGCAGTAGCTTCGTTCTGGTTTGGAGTGGACTTTACTGAAATATCCCAGCACTCTTTCCTGTCCTCCTTGGATCTGTGAGAGCACTCCACCAATTCCTACGTTGCTGGTGTCAGTGTCAAGAATAAAGTCTCCCTCTGTTAATTGATATCCTAATATCGGCGCCGAGGTTAAATGCCTCTTCAACGTTTCAAAAGTCGTTTGACAGTCTTCGTCCCATTGGAAAGCTCTTCATTCTCCTGTAAGTCTAGTTAGAGGCTTGGCAGTATCTCCAAATTACCTGATAAATCTTCTATAATACGTGCAAAGTCCAAGGAAGCCCCTAATTTGATGTTTGTCGGTTGGTTGCGGCCATTGCTGAATGGAAGCAATTTTCTCTAGATCCACCGCCACTCCTTCATTGCTCACTATATAACCTAGATAGTTAACTCGGTTTTGGAACAGCTGACATTCCTTCGGGTTGAACATGAGCTGGGCAGCTTGGAGTCGTTTGAATACGTCTTCCAAATTCTTCTAGTGTTCGTCAAATGTCTTCCTCAGTACTACGATGTCGTCCAAATAGACCAGACATGTCTTCCAAGACAACCCTCTCAAGACATTTTCCATGAGTCTTCCAAATGTCGCAGGCGCATTACAGAGCTCGAATTGCATGACGTTTAATTGCCATAATCCAGATCTGCTGGTAAAAGCAGTCTTCTCGTTGTCTTCTGGGGCCATTTCCACTTGCCAATAAACAGACTTCAGGTCCAGGGTGGTCAACAGTTTGCTGCCGGCCAAAGTATCTAGCTTATCGTCAATTCGAGGAAAAGGATAGCTGTGTTGTTAAACTGGCGATAATCCACGCAGAATCTCGTAGATCCATCATTTTGCTTGACGAGCACTATTGGAGACACCCATGGACTAGTAGATGGTTCTATTACTTTTTCTTCTGCCATCTCTCGAATTATTCTTTCAGCTTCCTCTCTCTTCGCTCGTGGAAGTCTTCAAGCTGATTGCCTAATTGGTTTAGCATTACCAGTATCGCTTTTGTGTTTGACGGCTGATGTTCTACCAGTATTTCCTCCTTTTAGTACGAATAGGTCTAAATACTGCAAGAGAAATTCTCTCATTCTCTTTTCTTCAGCTCGATCCAAAGATTGTCCAGCTACTGGTAACATCTGTTCGAATCTGGCATTAGAATTGTCAGTAGTCGTTGTTTGGCGAACTATAGACGTCACTGGTATGCAGGATCCAATCTTGGTTTCCTCCTTGATTGTAATTGGATAATCGTTCACGTTTATCAATCGTACAGGGATCTCCTTCGCCGACGTAACCAATCCTTTTCCAGTTAGTACTCCTTTGCCAACCTCTTCGTCGTGGTTCCTTGGCTCCATCATAACCGGTGTACCTTCCTCCATGATTCCCTGTAGTCGTGCTACTATCATATTTTGTTTCGTGCAGGTAGAACGGTATTTTCCTGTACAGCTGTACACCGCGCTGCCTTCATGTGGATGGAGGAATACCTCCTCGGGGCCCACTTTAATGGTTCTGTTTCTCAAGTCTAATTGGAAACCAGGTACCTTCATTACGTCCATTCCCAGATTCACGTCTTCTTCAATGTCAGCTACGATTACCGTATGCGTGAACTTTTCTGCGCCAATTCCCAATTGAATTTGTGTTTTCCCGTGAACTTTGGCACTTTCGCCTGTGTCGGTCCGCAGTCGCAGTCTCGTTAGTAGAAGCTTCTTCTTCGAATTTATTATCTCTGGTCGTATAATGTTTCTAGTTGCTCCAGTGTCTACCCTGCAGAGCATATTTCTTGCCATTTACTTCGCCATCCATATATATATACTGTTGTTGCGACATCTGAGCGAAGCTCTCAGTATGAGAGAGTCTTTGGAACGATCATGGGTCGGTGCTGCCCCCTCGTAGCCGACCTTTCCTAGTTTTCCTGTGACGGGAGTTCTTGGTTTGCAGGAGTCTTGGGGCGCTTACACGAACTACGTACATGCCCTAGCTGGCCACAATTCCAGCATCTGATCTTTTTCGGCTTCTTGTCCATGATACCTGACTAAATGATCAAGCTGACGATCTAGTCAAACTTGTCCTCGTCGCCTTCTTCTTGGATGGTCCTAACTTCGTTGTAACCCGAAGCCTTCGTTGCTGCTTCATATTCAAGAGCAGCTGACAATGCGTCAACTAATGTTTTGGGATGGGCTAAGCGAAACGCCCTCTGCATATCGGGGTCACGTAAGCCATCAATAAACGCCTGTATGCCCAGACATTCCATCATGTTCTCTGCTGCTGATGGATAGGCAAATCAAACGAGCCGGGCAATATCCACTTCATATTCTTGAAGTGCTTCGTCACGTTTCTGCTTTCTGTTCTTCAGCTGGGATTGGCACAAATGTTCTAGATGTTCGTGACCATATCGCATGTCCAACCTCTTCTTCAGTACGTCTAAGGCATCTCCCCGCAGCGCGATAGTTAAGTTCACAGCGTTGTCTTTATCGGATCAATTATTCACTCTAGCAGCTGCTTCAAATTGTTTCACATAATTGATCCACAACATTTTTCCATCGAACGTTGGGGCCTTGACTCGGGTAAAACTGCCAATGTCTTCAAACTTAGATACTGTTTCTGGCTTGCAAGGTTTCGTTAGCTCGGTCTTCTTTTCTTCCTCTGGCGTGCCTCGCGTTCTTGAATCGGCAATCTTTTCCTCTAACTCCTTGATTTTCTCGTCTATCATTGTAATCTTATTCTCGATTTCAGATTTAAGAGACGAAATTTCATTTTCAACGTCAGCGGCAATGTCGTTTTTCATTATTAAGATATCGGCAGATATATCGTTCTTCGTCCATATTAACAGAAATTTCGTCTTCATACCAGAAATATCGTTCTTTATAGGCGAAATATCACTCTTCACATTCGTAGAAATCTTCTCTTCCATGGCAGAAATCTTCTTGTCCATGTTAGCAGAAATAGACATGATCGAGGTGGAAGCCTCGTCAGTAAATAAAACGATTTCTGGATCGTATCCGTCATTTTCCAGTGCCACTTTAAGTATTTCTACTAATTGACTTTTCTTTCCGGACGTTTCCAACTCACGACCTTCCAATTCTGCTCTTAGTTCCGCCACTTTGAGGTCACATAGTCTCTTGCCCATTTTTACGTAACAATTTATTTATATTATCTCACTTCTGACACCTATGTAATGTTTAATGTAATTTATTTAAAACGTTTTTATTACGGGTGGGATAAACTTTAAACACACGGTATGTCTACTTACTAATTTATTTATTCACTACACTATTCACAAACACTTAATTTATATATACTTAACTAATCACTTAAATTTAATTTATATGCACACAAACTTAAATATTTATTTATATCAATAATTTACTCATTCATATTCACTTATTTACTGTTTGCTATTTTGGTGTATTTTTGTTTATTTGTCGCGATCACTTTATCAACTAAACTAAACTCTTCCTGGTCGGTCCCTTATATATTAATGCCTTTTTCACTAGATACTTCTAGATTGCGGCTTACTCAAAAACAATTGGCTTTCTGGCATTTTATAGATAAGACTGGTCACAAAAACATTGATAAGATAGTCACAATCGTAAACAATCCCTGCTCGTCCGCCATAATTTTAACTTTCATACCTGGCTTAGACAGAGTCGGATTTAGGGACTATACCAGTGTGCTGTTTCGTAACAGTACTATTTTATATTCGGGGGAACGGAATATTTTGTTTTTATTGGTGCTGCCATATATTTTTTTCGGAAATTGTCATTGAGGGGCAACTTCACTTCAAATAATAAAGTTTAACTAACTTAGGGAAGGGGAGATTTTGTTTTTGTTGGAGGTGCCTATACTTTTTTCGGAAATTGTCCTTAGGGGAGGGATAACTTTACTATAAGGTTTAACTATTACTACTACTACTACTACTACTATTACTATAAGGTTCAACTAATTAGGAGGAGAAGGAGAGAAGGAGGATTAACATATCCTTCAAATGATGTTATACGCATTTGTAAAATTTCTGGAAGTGTTTAAAGAGTTCTTGAACAATATCTGTATAGGAAAAAGTGAATGTTAACTAGCACAGTTATGACAAACCTCTAACAATGGATTTGCCTGAAGGTTTGAATAAGCATGTGTTGGAAAATGATGATAATCACATTTATTTTCTAATAGCCATATGCACAAAATACCTAAAAATCAGAATACACTTTATAGTTAAGAAGAAAAGTGAAATTAAGACGCCAATGAGACACTATTTAACTAAAATGATTTTGTTTTCAGTACAATAGGAGATAAAAATATCATGTATCTAAATTTTTAGATTGTTTGTTTGATTTTTATTTGTAATATTGTTATTTTTATAATAAATATTGTTTTGGTTGTAAAAATGTGTAAACTTATTTCTTGATAGTTGTTCTAATTGAACCTTTCAAGTTTGTATCTAATCAGAACTTTTAATTGATTTCGATACTTAACAATATTTAATAGATTTTAGATAATACAATCGAACTCCAACAAATGAAATATTTGAAAGTTCCTAGTACTTTTATTTCCAACCTAATTTAGTTTCTGTTAACATTATTGTTCCGCCACTGGTGTGACTGTTCAGTCGATTGGGTCCGAACTTTGTTACTCGTCCATTCGTCTTTCCTTGTCTTAGGAATGAGCAAAAGTGAGACAGGCGTTTTTTGAGTCTTAATTTAGGCAGTAGTTGCCACTATTTGAAGAAAGTTCTTGAACATTAGAAAGAGAAGTACAAAAATTATTTCATGAAAATAACATCCCATGCGACTCATAAATCGTAGTAATACATACATACATAACTGAATTTGGAAAAAAATCAAGAAAACATGTTAAAATCATTAGTTCAAGAGGTTTTCAAAGTATTTCCGAATTATTCACAAAGATTAAGAAATTTTAGATTTGTATATGACAACAACGCTTTCATCTCTATATGTACGTTACCAAGTCATTACACTTTTCAAACTTATTGGTTTTAGTACAGATATAGTATAGAAAAAAGCGTTCTTGTCTTTAATTATTAGTACATTTTTTCACACTGTTCCAGCTAATCAACATAGCAGGATCAGTTCTGGATAGATCTATAATAAAGGAAGAATTCACAAACCAATATGAGAAAATTTTAGATATGCTAGAGGACGAAATCAAGATGGTAGAGGTATGAAATCACACACATATTCAAATTAAAATAAATTTTGTTTCTATAATCTTTTTAGACTATTTTTGATGAACAAATGGAGCTGAAACAGCAAACTGGGTATTTCGCTATAGACAAATATATGCCACCGGTTGCTGGAATTTTAAGATGGACCAGAAACCTCTGTTCACGTCTTAGCGGACCTCTTAGTCAATTTGAAGCATTACAAAATCCGTAAGTTTGTAATAAAATTTTAATTCTAATAAACGGTATGTCTAGTAAGCATGCGCTTAAATATAAGAACCGAATCAGCAGACTAGTATCTCTAACTAAAAAGTTAGTCCCATCTCCAGAAGTTTCTTGTACTACGCTCCAATTTTGAAGGTCAAATCATCTAAAAAGTGGACTGAAATATTTATATTATTTTCAGGATAGTCCAGAGCAACAGATCATTGGAGCTCATAGCTAGAGCTAAACGATTTCTAGAAATAGCCGGGCAATTTACGAAGGAAACGTTTCTCTGTTGGGTACAAATGGTACCCGAACAAATTGAGTTCAATCTTAAACAGAATTTGCTAAGAAGAGACCTGAGAACTAAGGAGCTCCTACTCAATTTTACTCCAGAGGTGAATAGTTTTTATATGTACATGTACTCCACGCATCCACCAACTTGCAAACGCACCCACCACACTTTCGATTTTATACGATGCATGCACCTTTTTACACGCCTCTAAGGATGCGCATCCGTCATTTTAAATTTTGTATGCGTCGCCTACACCAGTTAACAGTGTCACTTAGAAATTAAATTTTTGGTATTTTATGGATGTTACGAGTTAAAATAAACGTCAAACTTTTCAGCTCAGTGCTATACTAAGAGAAGTCCATCATTTGAAACTCATGCAGGAACCGAATATCCCAGAAGTAGTGTTAAAACTGTCGGAAAAAAACGAAGTTTTCCAGCAGTACATTACAAACTTAAATTCGACAGTTACTTGGTACAATAAAATAAAAAAAACAGCAAAAGAAGTTGAATTTAACCTAATTGCGAGCGAAGTAGCAGACATTGACAAAATGGTGAAAGTTGGAGAAGATACTTTGAACTGGGAATCAGAATGTATGTTAGTTCAAAATGTATATTACATAAATAGGACCTTTTTTATTGCGTCTTAGATTTTTATAACATAAAATAACAAAAAAACTTTAGATATGTGATCACATTTAAAACAAAATCAAAATAATTCTAAAACAAAACACTTTTGCAAGCCGCTTCCGAGATAATTGAGGTGTTCCATACTAAAACAACTCACTCTGGATCATACGTCACTATATCTCAGAATCTCCGATATAGAAGCACACAAAATTATTTAAAAGGACGTACTTGATCTCTTCATAACGCAATAGTAAGGCTTTAATACTTTGAATTCTATAATGTACGATATGGGTAAAATAAATATACGTTTAAATTCTAAAATCTTCTATTTCAAAAATGAAAATAATAACATCAAAAGATGGTTTTATGATATATTTTGTTATTAGCTTTGTGGGAGTATATGATAAAGCTGCACACTCTGGTTGGCAATCTTCAAGGGCACCTTCAAAAATGCCAAACGAATTTGAATGAAATCAAAAATATTCTTGTCCCTTTTGCTCGACAACCGCTTTTCGAAAGAAAAGACGGGCGGAAAGACACGTTCCTAGCGATAGATGAGAAAGCGGAAAAACTCGAGAAAAGAAAAAGCGACATTAAAATCTCTTCCGACAGAATTTTACAGTTACTTGAAGAAAATATGAACATTTTCCATATGACTGACAAACAGGATAATCTACAGTGGATGCAGTATATCGATTTTATTGATAATATCATATTTAGTTATCTTTATCAATCAGTTGGGTGTAGGTAAGTTTCTAAATTGGTTGTAGGTAGGTCTATAGTTAAATCATGAATGATCAATAGTTCACTATCTCTTCAATAATGCTTAGAATATAATAATAATAATTTTATTTGAAAAAAAAATATCAATAGAATATATAAATAATTGTTATGAAACAACATTCTGCAAAACATACACAACAGCAGATCTGATACCAGTACCATCTCTCAACAATATTAAAGTCTACAAATTATATATAATGTAATGTTTTTCTCATTTATTTAAACAGTAAACGGGTGGGATAAATTTTAAACACACGGTATGGCTACTTACAAATTTATTTAAACAATGAACTACTCACTAACACTTAATTTATATACACTTAACTATTTACTTAAATTTAATTTATATACACACAACCTTTATTATTAATTCATATCAACAATTTACTGTACGCTATTTCGGTGTATTCTTGTTTATTTGTCTAGATCACTTCAAAAACTAAACTGAACTTCTCCGCTGGTCGGTCCTTTATATTAGTTCCTTTTTCAGTAGATAAGTCTAGATTGCGGCTTACACAAAAACAATTTTCTCTCGCATTTTCTAGATAAGATTGGTTGCAAAAACAATGTCTAGATGAGATAGTCACAATCGTAAACAATTCTAAGAAATCCCTGCGCATCCGCCATAGTTTCAACTTTCATACATGGCTTAGACAGAGTCGGATTCAGGGACTATACTTGTGCTGTTTCGTGACATTACCCCCTCCTTAAATGGCAGTTCCTCCTGAAACTTTTGTGTAGCCGAGACTGGATGTTGGAATCGGCAACTGGCCCCATTTCTGCACTTTCCGATCTTATGGAAATAGCAGGGCACCGTCTTCATCGGATACTGATAATGGGGGTTCTAGCTGCAAATTCATATCTGGACACCGGTATCTCGAAACATAATCTCTACCATGTTCCTGATAACTCGCCAATCCAACTGATTACTTGCTATCCTAGGCACAGCCAGTTTCTTCACGCTGGATTCTAACACATGGTCTCGGAGGTTTCTAAGTGCTTCCCACACATCGCGGTAGGTAGATCGATCTTGAAATTCATTTTTAGTTACCACGTAGAAGACGTACCGCGAATTATGTTTCAGTTTCAGTGTCTTGCCAGGGGCTGGAATCTGGTCTTCAAGTTTCTCCAATTGCCCGAACTTCTTTCGAAAGACGGATGCCAACCCTCGTGCGTTCTTGAGACGGGCCGGGATGTTGTATGCCAGTGAATAATCTTCCGGGAGAATAACCAAATCTTGTCGTTGTTCTGAAGTGACTCCATATCTAGCTTCCCCGGTACCTCCATACGCGTCCATTAATTCATCGAAGGTGGGGTCAAACACATCACGAATATGGTTTACTCCTTTCTCTAGGTCATGGTCTCCTTCGAATGGCGCTAGTCGGTTTTGGTGAACTACTTTTGGTTTTCCGTTGGGGATCTTGCTTATGCGATATATAACATCATTGATTCTTTTCTTGATTAAGTATGAACCTTCCCAGGAGTTTTGTAATTTTGGAGAAAATCCTTTTCTCCTCGTCGGGTTGTGTAACCATACTTTGTCCCCTTCTTTAAAACCGCCTACTGTGGCCCGAGTGTCGTACCGTCTTTTCATTCTGTGAACTATTTCAACTATTCCAATTCATTTGTAAAGTTTTTCTACATATAGAAAATTATTAAATACTGTGGGTTCCAAAAGTATAGGAACAACTGATTATTTTTATTGTTTTTCAAAAAAAACATTGTGCATGTCAATTTTTTGTTCTAACAAAGGCGCTTCAAAATGATCCACTCTTAAGATGTGTATCACTTTGCCTGTCAATTTCTTTTTTTAATGCTCTCCCATTTCAAAAATTATTTTAGATGAAGATTGCGATTCTCATTTCAGTGGTATAATTATTTTTTATTTTGCATGATCTTGTTTTCTTGAAAAAACTGTACAATTTCCATGGAAGCAAAAAAAACTTTGAAAAACTCCCTAAATTTTTTTAAATCGCCTGGAAACGTCGATGTAATGCGCTTATGAATGGTGTTGAAAGTAGCATTGGCTCTTACTGTCATACTTCTTTTTTTTAATTACAATCTATAATTTGATAATTGGGTTCCGATGGCCATTTAATTTTTACCATGGAATTAACTTTTAATTTCTTAAAAAAAGAAAGATTTCCAGAAAAAATTATAAGTACTCATTCGTAAAATATTACTTAAACGTAGTTACAGCACTGAATAATTTTTGTTTTTTCACAACCCGTATTCAGCAAATGTCACTGTCAATATTTTTTCATGAGTAAAAATTGCATAGTTTAGTTTTAAATGCAGAAAGTATTCACATTATCATTTAACCTAATTCCATCTTCACTATTTGAATATTAAAAAAAATGTAGAAGGAAATTAATAATCTCAGTATTAAATACTGTGTTTAATATATAGAGAAGATGTACTGCTTGAAAATTTATATTTTAGTAAAAAAAAGAAAGTATAAACATGTAGCAAAAATTCACCTCACATCCGTTTCTGACTACAAAAAATGTTATTTGAAAATTGAGAAGTCACCCTACAATTTAAAGCTTAGACATGTTCGGATATATTTTACCTATTAATGAGGTAAAATGGGACACACACATCATTTCGTACAGCGTTGATTCGAGCTCAGGAGTAGATAAATATAATTTGAAATTAATTGAAAATTATTAGTATTACTTTTATCCATAAATAATATTATTAAATTATTCTTTATGTTGTATTATTCATAATTTGCCACCACCCTCATCTCGACTGCTTACATATTTATTTTTTTACTTCAATTGTATAAAAAATAATAAAATATAATTGACATACGACAATTTATGTCAGAGAAGAGCTGGTGAACTTTAGTTTAAGTAAATTAATTATAGTTTATTTACGATAAAAAGACGATGACGTTGCAAAACAAAATATTGTGATGTTGCCAAGCTGTAGTTTTTTCCTTTACTTAACGAAAACTAGAAAAGTCAATCTGATGTGAGATTGACAGTTCTTCTTTTTCATTGCTCCGTGCCTCGTAGGGCGTAATTTAATATAAATATTTATTCATGAAAAACTATGAATAAGATACAAGAAACAGTAACCAATCATTCTATATTCGAATTAACATTTAATTATTTTACATAGAAGAGGGTTAAATGACGAACTGTAGGTCCATATACCTTATTCTATGATCTATAGAACCATCTTCAAGAGCACTGCAAGGGTTTACGCTAAAAGGAATCAATACAAGCTGTAATCATCTTCATACAAATTCAAATATTGTTTCTTTATACAATATCTATTATATTTATTATAAAAAAATAGAATGGAAAAGAAAAATATAGATACACAAAATAAATATTTGTTACAATATATAAAAATAAAAATCTCCCATTTTATTAGTATTATTTATGTAGAGATACTGTGGTTGTTGTTTTAATTTGTGAATTATAAAATAACTGTACCTAATTAATTTAATAATAGTTATTAGTGACTTTGAAAAGGTGGAAAACAAGCAAATTAGATAAAAATATACTAAAAAATAAAACACAACATTTCCACTACTCCACTACAAAATCATCACTATCTTCATCGTCACTGTCAAAATTAATAGTAAGTGGAGGCACATCCTGTCTATCAAATACTACTTCTCTATCTCACCCATCTTGTATAATTTTTTCAGTGTTCTGTACTGTCATTGACCAAATATCAGGAGTCACTTTTTGTAAAGACTTTTTCCATACACCTATTGCTTGTTGTCTTGATGAACCATCAGTTCCCACATGATAACAATAAAATGTTTTAACTATGCCCCAAATATGTTCAATTGGGTTGCACATACAGTGGTAAGGGGGAAGTCGAAGCACTTTGTGACCATATTTTTCAGATAATATGTCAGCCTCATATACTGTTGGTGGTTTATTCCTACAAAAATGCATATATTTAAACAAAATAAGTTATCTAAGTATTACCATAGTATATTGAAAAATGTTTCTATCAACTTACCGTTGTACTTAATTCAATAATTGGGTTTTGAGGAAAGTATTTTCAAAGGGAATATCATTTTGAATCAACCAGTTCTGTATATCAGCCTTTTTGGTAGCTGTTGTTGGTACTTTATTGATCACTGTACTGTGATAACTTGCATTATCCATTACAATTGTGGCAGATTCTTCCAAGTTTACTAAAAGCTGGTATTCAAACTTGCGCAAAAAAATTTTCTTGGTTCATTTCACCGTGGTAATCACCATCTTGTTTTTTGGAAGAAAAAACCAGCCCTGCTCCAGGAATAAATCCAGAAGAGGAACCAGCATGCAATACTATATACATACAATAAGGAAATAACAAATTACTACTAGGTTTCCTAGATAGACTGCATAGCTCAAAACAACTATTAATAATTATATAGATTTAAATAGAATATTGTGACTACTAAATATTTGAAAAGGTCTTAAAATGGCAGGATTGTTAGTACATCATAAATTAATTGCTAAATTTTATTATTCAATTACCTTAGACCACCAATTTTGGTTTTTTTCACGCTTCTATGATTAGAATCTTGCCAAGAATGCCCAACAGTACCGTCTTTAAATATCCAGGTCTCATCCAAAATCACAAATTGGTATAAACCTTCCCTTTTTATCTTGACATATCCATGTAGAAAATGTACACGTTTTGATGCAATATGTGGCAACTCCATCAAACCACGACGAGAATCATCTTTTTGGTATATGAATCCAATATTTTTCACTATCTTCCAGAGTGATGTTAAATAACCATTAAAGAGTTCACACTCCTGGAGTTTGTCACTTAAAGTTTTCAAGGTTATGTGTTCCTCTGAAAAAATAAAAAAATATTGTGTTAGTGAATTGTGAATAAAATAATACAGTAAATTCAATATACTCACTGTTTCCATACATAACGTATAAAATATTTCGGAAAGCATTTTGATCAAAGTTATCGATTTCAACAGTAGGTTTTATGCGTTGTCTCTTTTTAAGTGGGCTTTTAGGCTGTTCACCTCTATTATGCTTGGCGGCAATACGGTTATTAGTGGTAACGCTAAGTTGTAAAGCTTCTGCAACTCTCTACAATATAATTACTTTATTGTATGAAAGAATAATATATTATCAAATTTAATTAGCCTAACCTAACATTAAAAACATTTAATCGTTTACATTTAAATATGTAACAATAATATTAATAATAATGAATACAAGTAGCGAATATCATTACTTACGTCTCTTACAGCAGTAAGCGACAGAAGCGGGCCCCCATTTCGGCATTCTCGTTCAAAATAGCTCAACAAAGATGTTACCATTTCTTGACATTTTCTGTTCAGCCGCTTCGGCATTTTATTAACCACACACCGCAGATTTGCCTAAATAATTAGTTATGAGAATAACTGTTTTTTAATCTTAAAGAAGCAATGAATTTAGAAGCACCAATAAAACTTGTAAATATTGGACGATGATCTAATGTCAATAAACTTCAAAACAAACTGGGGAATTTTACCAGTTGATTTGACAACGTCTTGAAGTTTTGCCAACCCGTTAGCTGTAAATTGCCCTGGCTGTTGAGGATAAATTGTATTCACGGTTGGTAAATGAATATTTATTCTGATAAGCAGAAAAGTAACTAAAAATGACATCATCGTTTTTTTATCGTAAATAAACTATATGACCTGTAAACTGTTTTACCATGGTAAATTCCCTGCAAATGAAAACAGAGATTGTTATAGCGGAAATTTCACGACCCAACTTCTGGACTCTAAATCGAGCTCAATTGCCAGCGGCTCTGAAATCCGATGGTGAAAATCTGTGCACCTGGTAACGTTTTAGTAAGCCGATCAGGCAGATAGGTCGGGAGAGATTTCCAACCGATTTAAAGAGGAAGGGGGGGGGGGGGGCGTACAGTAGGAACCCACCGCTTCTGCTGGTGAACGGGACATGAAATTCTCCACTAGGCGGATTGCTCTGTCCAACCTATGTACTCTATGCATTTTTGTCGAATTACCTACGACCAGGAATCTCTGTAATTTCACTGAGTAGTGTTGGTCTAAATTCAGCTCGTGTTCCCACCTCACACCATTGCAAGTAATTCCAGAGATCTTCAGCATCCAATACTTCGATAAGTCTTGCATGAGTCAATACAGGTTTTGGAAAATATACCTATACCTTCTTCTGTTTCTTCCTTCTTTTTTCTCACACGGCCCATATGCAACACCAACAACTACCTGCTTTGATAAATATGGAGCCATTTGGAAACTTTTGCAGCAGGTCGGACGAAGAGCAATGAACTGAGCAGTAGATTGGATGCAAAAGATCGGGTCGTGAAAATACAACGCTCTATCTAGGAGAGGCGGGAACAGTGACAGGAAGGTCGGGATCTGTAACGGGCGGTCAGGGACGCGTCGTGAAATACCTGCTTATAACTAACTATCGCAGATTAGATCTCACAGTATACAGGGTGTTCCCGTAATTGTTGAGGTTTTCTTTAATTTTATGGAGATTTTATGACAAGCAAAGTTTTTTTTTAATTGTTGTTTTCTGCGCAGCTTGGGATACATAATCGAACACATGGATCCCGCCAACAACTTACCTCCATTGTTCGAATCTCAATTGAAATTATTAGAACCGGAAATAGTATTTATACCATCATTAGACTCTTCAGATCCAGACGGTCTAAAAAGTTTGATAATGGGTCTTATCAACGATATACTCGAAACATCAGCCATGATAAAAAGATTATCTAAAATCAAACAAAGATCTTATAAAGAAGCAATAGAAGAAAATGAGGATATAGTAGATATTAAAAACGATATATTATCCAACATAGATAAAGTGATTGAAGAAAGCTACGAATTTTGCGATAAGTATCAGAATTATTCTTATCTTTGGTTGGACGATAGACAAGAGTATCTGCACCAGTTTTTGACTTACGGAAGACAACTCACGAATGAAGAATTAGAATATATTGGAATGAACGATCCACTAGCTCCGAAGGAATCGCCGCCAAAGATGGAACATTTCAGAGACCAGATAGATAATTTCGAAAATCTTTCCGGCCAAGTCGAAACAATCAAAGAAGCTGAAATATTCAATAATTGGTTTAAAGTTGACGTCAGACCATTCAAACAGGCATTATTGAACTCGATTCGAAAATGGGGAAATATGTTCAAGGAACATCTGGTTACAACTGTTACCACCAGTTTATGTGATCTGAGCAATTTTATCAGGTAAATACTTGTAGACATTAATTACCTGTAGACATTAAGTATTATATCTATGCCTTGCACTGTAAATGTAAAATATTGTACTGTCAAAAACCTCAGGAAGGAACGTATAATATAGGCGTATTGTTATGGTAATAAAAATCGCACGCCGAGCATTTGATATACAAGTCGATATAAAAGTTTTAAACCGTTAATTCCCGTATGATTATTATCTCAGGATATTTATCTAGACATAACAATAATTAAATACATTAATTTATCTACATTTCTATTTTAAATATTAATAATACTACTACTAATTTATTCAATTTAGGCAACACACATTACATTATATAATTTGAATCTGCTAAAAACGATGTGAAAGTTTTCTCATACTGATAGCCTCTTCAGATTTCGTGTGGATGGCGGAGTGGATAGCAAGAAATATACTCTACTGGTAAACACTGGAACAACTAGAGCCATTATACGGTCGGAGATAATAAACTCCTTCAAACGAGACTTCGACTGCGGACCGCAACAGGCGAGAGTGCCAACGTTCATGGATAGACACAAATCCAATTGGAAATTCGTGCAGAAAAGTTCACGTTTACGGTAATCCTAGCTTGCATCGAAAAAGACGTGATTCTGGGAATGGTTTCCGGGACCATTAAAGTGGGTTCCGAAAAATTATTCCTTTATCCATATGTAAGAAGTACGATGTTGGAAGCTGTACAGGAAGATACCGTTCTACCTGCACGAATCGAAACCATGATAGTAGCGCGGCTACAGGGATTCATGGAGGTACACCGGTTATGATAGAGCCATGGAACCACGACGAAGAGGTTGGCAGATGAGTACTAATTGGAAAAGAATTAGTTACGTCGGCAAAGGAGGTTACTATTAGAAGAAAACCAGGATTTGATGCTGCGTACCAGTGACGTTTATAGTTCGTCAAACAACGACCACTGAAGATTCCAATAACAGATTCAAACAGTTGTTAGTAGCTGGTCAATCCTTGAATTGAGCTGAGAAAATGAATATGAGAGAAGTTCTCTTGCATTATCGATATATATTCGTACCAAAGGAGGGAAGACCGACAAAGCATCAGCCTTCAAACACAAGATCGATACTTATGATACCAAGCCAAAATTAGACAATCAGCTGGAAGACTACCACGAGCCAAGAGAGAGGAAGCTGAAAGAAGAGAAAGTAATAGAACCATCCACTAGCTCATGGGTATTTCCAGTAGAGCTCGTCCAGAAAAGGGATATAACTACGAGATTCTGCGTGTACTATCGCCAGCTAAACAACGTGCCTCGAATCGACGATACGCTAGACACAGCAAACTGTGTTCCTCTCTGAACCTAAAGTCTGGTTATTTGCAAGTAGAAATGGACCTAGAAGCCAAAAAGAAAACTACCTTTACCGCTAGATCTGGATTATGGCATTTTTGTAATGCGCTCGCGACATTTGAAATATTAATGGAAAATGTCTTGAGAGGGTTATCTTGGGAAACATGCCTGGTCTATCTGGACGACATCGAAGTACTAGGGAATACATTTGAGGAATACCTGAAGAATTTGGAAGATGTATTCAAACGACTTCAAACTGACCAGCTCACGTTAAACCCAAAAAAATTTCAGTGATTCCAAAACTGAGTCATCTATTTGGGTCTAGTAATGAGCAAAGAAGAAGTGACGGTGAATCTAGAGAAACGTTCTTTCATTCAGCAATGGTCGCAACCAATCGACAAATATTGAGTTAGGAATTTTCTTGGACTTTGCACATACTATCGAAGGTTAATAAGGAAGTTTGGAGTTATTTCCAAGCCACTCACTTGACTGACAGAAATAACAAGAGCTTTGAATTGGGATGAAGATTGTCAAATGGCTTTTGAAACCCTGAAGAGATATTCAACCACGGCGCCGATACTAGGATATCCATTACCAGAGGAAGATTTAATTCTTTATACTGATGCAAGCGACGTAATAATTGGAGGAGTGCTCTCACAGATTCAATGCGGGTAGGAAAGAGTGCTGGATTATTTCAGTAAAGTCCTCTCCAAGCCAGAATGAAACTACTGCGCCACGAGAAAAGAACTTCTGGCGGTCGTGAAGTCTATGAAATAATTTTACCAGTATCTCTATGGAAAGAATTCCTTGATCCAAACTGATCATGCAGCACTCAAGTGGTTGACGCAGTTCAAGAATCCCAATGGCCAGATCGCTAGATGCATTGAATGACTTCAAGAGTACGATTTAATATCGAACAACGGCGTAAGTCACCGAAACGTCGATTCCCTGTCTATACGGTCGTGCCCAGTAGATTGTTTTCACTGCAACGAGGCGGAATCTAAGGAAGCTGCAGTTTCAAGAACTACCGTTGTAGTCAACGAAGAATGATCACCCAAGAGGATCACAGAATATCAGGAAAATGATCCTCACCTAAAGATGATCCGTCAATGGAAGGAAGGAAATCGGCGACATAACTGACAAGAAGTGATAATATTTTCACCGATACTTAAGGCATATTGGGCTCAGTGGAACTCCCAAGTCCTGGAAGAGGCATGTTGAAAAGAATTCTTGAAAGCGATGATGGCTCCGAGAAGAGAAGCCAGCTAGGTTATACCGAGAACGAGAGTAGTGGAGATACAACTTTCGTTGAATTAGAAAGTTCGTGGGGAATCATTCGAAACTATTAAAAGTAATTACAGGTAATAAAAAACATTAGAAGTGATTGAAAGGGGAATAGCGATTATAAGTGATTAAAAACAAACAAGTTAAACGAGGCAGAATTCATCAAAAAATATTTTGGACAGTCTATTTTCTGAGTCTAAAAGGGATTAGAAGTGATAATATAGGAATGATAAGGAATTAGAAATGGTTTGAATCGATTAGAAATGATTAGAAGCGAATAAAAGTGATTATCGACAAATTAGAAGTGGTTTGGAGCATTAGAGGGTATTTGAAGCGATTACAAGTGGTTAGAAGTGATATAAAGTGATCATAAGGGAATGAAAAGGGATTAGTAATGATTTGAAGTAATTAGATGCGACTAAAAGTGATTGGAAACTATCTATATTCATCAAACCCCTATATCGACTCAGGATTGCTCTTTATTAAAGTTTTTGGACCTTCTATTTTCTAATACCGAAGTAAAAATCTAAATCATTACAGGTTTTATAAAACGAGTATCAAAGCCTAAACTTACAATACCAATTCAATATTCTTTTTTGAAAAGAATTTTTATTTCATAAAATTTACCGCATTAGAAGAAAAAATTGATTATCAACTAATTATAAGCGACTAGAAACGATTATAAGGGAAGATATAACAACAAAGAGATTCATGGGTAATTCACGCAAAATGAAAAGGGGCTACTGAAATAGAGTGGTAACCGCAGACATGCATGTTTCTGGCTCATTTGCCGTCCTCAGTACGGTATAACCAAATAAAGGTGTTTTGCTGATTGAAACATGGGAAAACACAAAATAACGGATTTCAACAGGGAAACCAAACGCACTTTTGTGCCTTCAATTGGAAGATCCCGAGTTTTCGGGACAACAACCAAGATCGACACCGAGGCGGATATAGCCCCCCTGCCTGAACCTTCCGACCCATAGTAAACAACAAAGAAGATGTACAAATATCGCGTGATATGTAAATAACAACACAGAGATTCATGGGTAATTAATATATATATATATATATATATATATATATATATATATATATATATATATATATATATATATATACATATATATATTTAAGAAAATTTGAAATTTTTTTCTTGGGCCTTAAAATTTATATTTTCTTCATTTATATTTCTTGGGAATTTTTGCTCCTGGATTTTCAAAATTATGTATTTCATTGACGTTTCGGTCGTTTTTGACCTTCATCAGAATATAAAACACTAAAGGAAAATCTGTTTTTAGTATCCTAGTGTATACAACGTAAAATTATGACATACCTGTGGACTATATCCAGCGAGTGCTACATCACATATTAAAATAAATTAAAATAAAATCGACTTCAACGATACCTTTATAAACATTTTAGAACTAACGGTGTGCATACGTCGACTTTTATAGTAGTACTACTGGTGTCTTAAGTCTAATGGTATTATTTGGGAATGTTGTTTTTTCCCTATACGCATTTATTTCCTTTTAATAAACAGTTGTTGAATTTATTATTCTACTTTATTATATTGTTGTAAATCTTGCTTAAGCATTTTGCGTCGGTTTTATAAATTAGGTTTTTTGTTTCTCTGTATTTCTATCGTTTTATAAATTTCTCTTTTTCTGGTGTGATTTTCCTTCTTTAAAATTTTTGTATATTCAAAATCAAAACTATGCTTTTCTTCTTGAATATGTGTTGTTAGGGCAGTTTTATTTTTCTTATCGTACTTTTGTCCATTTAATCGATTTTTTTAATTTTGGCTAGATTGCCCGATGTAGACACTGTCGCAGTTCCCGCATGGAATTTGATAAACTATAATGCTTTTCTTGTGATCAGGAATTTTTGCCTTCAATTAAGTGAAGTTGGATTTTGAGAGATTGTACCCTTTATGTGCAATTGTAATGTTATGGTTTTTAAAAATGTTGTTGAGGCAAGGAAAGGTACTTTTGTTTGTTAGTTTGGTTTTTTCGGAGGTTTTGATTATGAAAATTATGAATGCGTTTTCAAAAAAATGGGGTTTATCAGTTTTTCCGGGTAGTAATTGACTTTAAGGGCTTTTTTGCTTTTTTATAGATTTTTCCCGAAATTCTGGGCAATACAGTTTAATTGCACGATCGGAGCGACCAATAATTACCGACTTTGTTTGGGATATAGGGTGTTGTGAATTGAAATTTAGGTATCTGGATAAAACCAGGTTTCTTTCGTATACCACTCTGTTTTTATACTATTGTTTTTGTGATGGAGTGTTAAGTCCAAAAAATAAATTTTGTTTTGTTTTCCAATTTCTATTGTAAATTGTTTGTTCAGGTTACTGTTAAATTTATCTAAGATGATTTGAGTTTTAGGTTTTGGTATAGCAGTGATACAATCATCTACATACCGAAAGAAAGGAGTGTGAAAATTTGAATTTTTTAGAATGGTTTCTTCCTGGTCTTCCATCACTATCTGGGCAATTACGCTGGATATTGATGCTCACATGACACAACCATCAATTTGTTTGAAAATTTTTTCTTTATACTCGTACATGAAATAAGTGGATTTTATAGTTAGTTCTACAGCTTCTATGAACTCGTTTAAAAGTATATCGGTATATCGACTTACTTTGTCGAATTTTTCTGTTATTTCTTTAGCAAATGTTATTGGTATGCTAGTGTATAACGATCTAGGATATTAGTGTGTATTCATTTGGTATATGTATGTTTTTTTATTTTATTTTCAAAGTCTACCGAGTATTTAATGTAGTAATTATTTTGATTAATGACATATTGTAGTATTCATCAAAGAAGATTTTGGAACACCGAAGCAAAAATCTAAAACGTTACAGTTTATTTGAAACTTTAGTACCAAACCATAAATTTACTATACCAATCCAATATTTTTTTTTGAAAAATGTCTAGAATTGGATAAAAACTACTGTATTGAAAGAAAAAAAAGATTATCAACTGATTATAAGCGACTAAAAGCTATAATAAGGGATTTTAAGCGATTAACAGTAATATATATATTATAAGGGTATTAAGAGGAATAAGAAATGTTTTGAACAGAATGAAAGTGATTATAAAGAAATTAAAGGGGATTAAAAGTTGTTTGAAGGAATTAGAAGTGATTAGAGGCGATTAGAAGTGATTAGAAGCGATTAGATGTGAATAGAAGCTAATAATAGTGATAATAAAGGAATGAAGCGGAATTAGAAGTGCGTGGAAGTGGGACGAGCTCATATTGAACATTTTTTAGATAAGTGTTAGTTTTTTTGTAGGTTAGGGATAAGTTTTAGTATAATATTCTATAACTTGTATTTTTGACATTTTCTTAATGGTTTAATAACTTTGTATTTGTAATTTTCAGTCATGGCAGCTTTTTATTACCGACTATTGCATTAATAAAATGGTAAATATCAAATAAACTGTTTATTTTATCAAATTTCAACAAGAGTACCTTTTCATTAGCTTAAGGTGTGGGAAAGTCATTTTCGATATTTTCATTTAGGGTTTTTCACCCCTGCAAAATTTTGGTTCGCTAAACATTACCAAAATAAGCATACATATACATTTTAAATATGCTGAAAATTTGATAAAAAAAAGAAAAGTACGAAAATTTAAAATAAAAAACGAATTCAAAATTCAAACTTTGGGGGCCTTTAGTTCGAAATTGAAAGCCTGTAATAAAAAAAATTATATGAAGTACTAACATTATTTTGGCGCTTACCATACGCTTCCCATTAGTCCCGGGAAAACCTGTATGTTGAAAAAAAGAAAGTGTCTCTATGACGAAGAGATCAGTTTCCTAACCAAACAACTGATTTTTATTTACCTTTTAATGTAACATTTTATCTGCTCTTTAAACGTTTCTAATTTTAACTATTTTCGCAGATTAGCTGATGAAGGTCTCCAACAAACAGTCGGTGAAGGCGATTACCAAGCATTGGTGAACGTGATGGGATTTCTTTTGAACGTAAAAGAAAGACAAGTAACAACAGACGAAATGTTCGGTCCTCAGAGAGACATAATCGAACTATTGAAATTCTACGACCAAGATATTCCCGAAGAGGTAAACGTATATTTGCAGGAGTTACCGGAACAATGGAACAACACAAAGAAGATCGCTATTACTGTCAAGCAACAAGTAGCTCCGTTACAGGCAGCAGAAGTTACGTTTGTTAGAAAGAGAATCACAGATTTCGATAACAGAATTGTTTATTACAGAGAAGTTTTCAAGAAATATGAATTTTTTCAATATAATTGTGTCAACGCTTACGATAAAATTGATCATGTCGATAAGGATTTGAAGAAGTTCGAGAAGAATATGAAGGATATCCAAGATTCTGGGTCGTTGTTCGAAGTTAATGTACCTGAATTTAAGATTTTGAAACAATGCAGGAGAGATTTGAGATTATTGAAGGTATTTATATCTAGATTAGATTATTAATTCATGTTTTGTACTATACTTTATTGATGAGTAAAGAGTGGAACTCGGTCATTTTGATGACGTAGCCAAAGCTGCGTGCGCAGCGGAAGTAACGTCATGTGTTATTTACCACAATAGTAACAATATGATGTCCAGATTTTTGTAGAATTATTTTAGAAGTGTTCGGGGTCTGATATCACAGAAATGTTGTTTGGGTCTGATATCACAGGATTTATTTGTTGGATGCAGGTAGTTCAATTTTTGAAACATCATTTCTATTATCCTCGATAGACGTTAAAATTGTATTAGCTGCTATATTTTTATTTAACATGGAGTTGTGCAGATAACTTTCTGTTACAGTTGACGACTTCCACTCACCGTGTCTTTTTAATGTCAACAAATCTCCAACAGCATCTACTGGAAGTCAGAAATCCGAAATAGTTATTTTAAAATACAGAAGGATATTTTACAGCCGTCATATACTCAAATATATTTACTTTTCTGCTTGTCGGAATTTTACTACTGATCTAATGTATTTTCTCCGCCAATAGATAATTTCACCTTTGTCTACTAGCATACTCTTCTTATTCACCCCACCGTAATAAAGATTTAAATTGAAGAAAACTACGTTTTGCAACACCGCATAGCTAATAATCAAATTTCCCCAGCTCTGGAGTAAATTACGTTTAACTACACTGCAACCTCGATGTGGTTCTTCCGAATGAATAATCAGATTTCCCCAGTTCCTGCAAAAAACAGGTTCGACAACATCGCAATACTTTTCTCTCGCTCTATAGCAGTCACAAAATGTCCCTTGTCCTGGGGAAAATTACGTTTAGCAATACTATATTTCTCCATAGCAAGTAATCAAATTCCCCAAGTTCTGGGGTAAATTACGTTTAATAACATTACAATCTCGATATATTTCTTTCAATGTTCACAAGACACAGGGATTATTTTAATCCAGTGAACGGAGAAAAAAATGTGGTATGACTTCCGAGTTTCTTCAACATGAACTTTATTTTATTGAGAATTTGGGATTAAGTACCTTTCACCCACATGACCACAAGTTATATATGCTTAAGGTGTGCTTTTTATTTTAAGGTGGTGAAAACTACCCCTTTTCGCTGGAAAATTTGAAAAATTAAAATAGTATAAGTTATTTCAACCCTTAAAAGTAACCCTTAATAACGAAATTACAAAAAATGTATTTTTAACACCTCAAAAATTTCTATGACGAATTTATTGTAGGTAAACATCATTTCAATAGTTTACGTTATATTGAAAATTTAATTACAATAATTCAACCCTAAAAAAACCCCGTACCGAGATTTTTAAAAACTTTTTTGACAAATTCAATATATTTGCTTGATACATACACGATAACTGAATATAATTTATCAAATTTTAACGGTATAAATTACCACAATATTTTAACCATTAAAAACCACCCCTACAATAAAAATTTAACAAAAAAGTGTTTAATTTGTCACTGTTCACCCTATCACTGCAATTCTTCAAAATTCAACTCATCAAAAATTAAAACCACAAGTAAACAATTTCGAATGGAGCAAAACGAAACAAGTCCTTATTGTTTCGGTTTCCTATAAACACTGACTATATATAAATGCAACGCTCATGAGCACATCTTTAACAGCTACTCGGTTTGCTCCGATTTTTTGACTGCTACCTGTGAAAATACACACACACACACACACTCACAGATAAGTATGTATATATATATATATATATATATATATATATATAAATATATTAAAGTGAAACATATCTACCAGGTTAAATTAAACCAATTAGCATCATTCGAATAATGTGAATCTTAGTAAATATTCAATAAAAGGAGATAATTCATAAAGACATAGCTTAAACACATTAAGAAATATTTACGTATAATATCCATTTAATAAAATGATTTAAGAGATTACTATTAAATTTAGTAATTATTTTTCAAAGTATATAAAAATAACAACGACAAGTAAATTACGTCAAACATATTTTGTAAATAATTATAATAAGCCCTGTATATATAAAATCACTTGAATTTTGAAACAAAATTCAACTATTATATTTTCATAATTTGTAAACACTTTCAGAAACTTCCCAATTATTTTATATGAAATGTCAAACCAAAATATTAACGCGGAAATCAACGTTCTTTCAATAGTTCGGGTAGAGTGATTCGGAGTGATTACAGAAGTATAAATAAACACAGTGAATTTATCTACAATAACACAGGAATGGATGTCTTGATTTAATAAAAACAATTATTTACTTAACAACAATGGACAATGAGAAACAAAAAAGGAAAACAGTTGCAAGTTGTTGATTCTAAGCTTGAGAGAAGCCACGTGAATTTATAGATGGGGGACGCGTAAATTTTTTCTTCTCCAAAATTATTTAAAAGTTAACATAATTCAATGAAATTATATTGAAACGTTGACCAAAGTGTTCAACAAAGCTTTAAAAGTAAACTAACTAAAAACGTAATTCGTATTTAAACAAATAAGTGAAAATAATTGTGCTATCGTCCAGATTTGGTAAGATTGAACAATTACCTTATTAATATAGTTTCGATGACTATTCATATATCTTGCCATTGATTGTGGTATTCAACTGGTGAAATAATTCACATTTCATCACTTTTCACATCCTGAGTTGCGGTTTATTCGATCGTAGTCACGATCGTTTGCTTCACATGTATCATATCCAGGGTTAATAAGAACCAACTATGAACACTATTTCTCGTGTATATATGAAACGTCTCCTATAAAAAAATATTTTCAAGTATATTTACATGTCTAGGTTAAGTTATCATTCATATCAATTTCTTAGATAAATATTAGTTTTAAACATTTCAATCTACACTAATATATCGGACATGAAACACTAAAATAGCAACAGCTGAGATTGAAAGCGCTGTGAATGTACATTCAACGCACACCATAGATAATTTGAGCGCAATTTACTTGGTTGGTTTGATATAAATAAATTTATAACTGGTATAAATCATGTTGTGCGAAGATTTGCGCTAATATTTCAATTGAATTTATCAAATATGTATTATTCAATTTGTTGATTAACAAGAACTGATATTTCGTTAATTCACATTTAATTAAATAGTTTGTCTATGTTCGTCTTATATTTTCTTTGATATCTTACCTATAGCTTCCTGTTGCTGGCAAGCGTCAAGTGCCGAATCCGTTCCTGAGATATGGTAACAACGATATAAACAAATTTACAATTTTTCAAAACTTATATATATATATATATATATATATTATTTTGAATTGGAATTCGTGGTGAGCGAACCAATTCGGGCGCCCATAATTTTAATTAAATAATTAAAAATAAATATAAATATTGAGCAATAATCTTTTATTATAGCCACGTTGGGCACACTACTTTTTATTACACCACGTTGGGCACACTATTTTTATGATAGCTCCCGTTGGGATGCTATCTTTTTTTTATTATAATTTAATTCAATTTGATTTATTTGTTTTTGTTTTAACTTTTTATTTTTGATGTAATTGAGTGTTCTTATTTATTTGCTACTAAAACCTTTATTTAATTGTAATTTTCATAATTGTTGAACGCCAAATTTAATCCGTTATTTATTATTAATATTTCATAGATTAGTAGTTTGCTCATATAAATAATCAATTTAATTTCTTACCTTCATCTCAAATTTCCATTCTTTAAAATATTTGTGAACATAAACGTATCCCACGGCGATTAGTTTCAAAACGGAAATTGAATAATTGTACAATGAAACAAATTATGTTTAATAAATAGTTATTAGATTAAAATTTATATTTACAAAAGTTTACAAAATGTAAAACTATGCGCCTATGAAAACTAATTTACATAAACCTCCATATAGTTTCAACTTTGAAATATTTTTAAACAGCTGCAGACTTTTTCTTTATGTGGAAAAGAAATATTGTATCTAGATAACTTATTGAAATATGTCTTTTAAACAAATGCTTTGTGGTGAATCGGGTTTTGAAATTCGTACAATCGTTTTACAATAGTGTTGATGATATGTGTGTGTGAAATAGTAAATTTTACGAATTATTAAAAGGTTCAATTTCTTATCAACTAGAGACATGCAAGTTACATTTATACGATAAAATATCTGGTGAGTCTATAATTCTCATGCTAACATTTTAAAATTTCCTTCATATAATATATTTTTTACGCTTGATTCCTTTCAAAAAAATGTTTTATGGGCCTTGAATTTAATTGAATGTTTTTATAAATGTATAATGATCATTTTTTTTATTATTATTAAAGTTTTGTTTTATTTTGGATCCAAAATATTTAAATATCACCAACCTGATGTGAAATTGCTTCTCGCAACATGTCCGCTGTTAGACGCTTCGCTCATCCATTGGCAGCAACTGATTTCTTCCAGATAACTCAATAAATTCTTCGTCTCCGTATGCACTTTATCACCTTCACTTTATAACGTACTTATTTAATGATATTCAACTTCTTTTATTACAATTTCTCATATAAACTTTCATAGAGATGTTACCCTTCCGCTTCGCTTCTCTCCATCTTCTCTTAGTTTTCTTTTTTATCAACAACCCTTTGTTGTTGACCGGAAGTACCCGCTTTTCTAGAATTTCTATTCATAGCGTCTTATTTGTCACTATATTATTTCTGGAAATTCACTATATTTCTGACATAAAGTTATGGTAGTTTATTATATTCCACGTGTTATATTAATCAATGTTTCTTAATTATTTATTATGATAATTTATAATTGTCTTTTTCATTATTTAATATTATCAAAATCTTCTGATCAGCACTAATTCAGATAAATCTCAATTCTTACATCACAAATAATAGTACAAAGCATACGTATACAATTCATTTCATTTTGATTTCCCATTCACAACATTTTTAAACATAACATTTCAATAGGTTTCTTTTTTATAGATTTTATTCGCGTCATTTGTTATTAATCATTGCATTGTTAGTTGGTATCACTGTCGTCATATCTCAATTTATTTTCATTGGCATTGCATACAAATTACAGATTTCTATAAATGCATGTCCCTTTCAAAATTAAAATCATTGAGTATTGTGTTATTACGTTTTATATAATTTTATTCAATTCAATTTTAAATGTAAATCATATCACTGTCTTTTGGTATCCTAATTTACACTCTGTCTTATTTCCCAAACAAATAAATCTTTTCCGTGTCTAATATTACGGCTTGCGTCAACTTAATTAGTTGAGCTTTGTTTCTTGTTAAAGTTCAGTCACAGGTTACATATGGCGTTTAATTATTTTATTGATGATTTGCAATTATTATTAATATGACTTATTTGACTTGTTAATTTATCTTCATGATTATATTACTATGAAATTAATTTGATATCTTTGTAAATACATAGAATTGATGGAATTTAGACGAAATATAATTGACAAATGATTATTTCTTTATAGTATATAATAAATTCAATATTATTGATATGCTTGTCTATTCTACATACGCTATATAAAATTTTATAATTCTATTCCACATATAATGTTCCTTTGATTATAAACTAAATTTTGTTGTAAATGATCTTATTTAATTTTGAAATTTTCTTTCAAATTAGAAACGATATGAAAATTTTTAAAAGTCACATTTCAATTGCATACAATTTTGTTAAACTGCATAAAACCAAGTATCTTTCTCTGAAACATTACAACAGATGTTCTAACTAAAGGTTTACATCTTTTCTTGACATTCTAAAGTCAATTATCCAATTTCCGGACAAATCTATGGACAGAAACATGGCTTCCTTTTGATTTTTTATGTGTCTGACAAATTTTTTTATAATAAAATTTATTTCAATAACTTTTACGATCTAGTCAAATACCTTGAAACTTTAAGCTTAAAATCAACTTAGGCTTTCAAAAGGAATTTTACTACAAGACTTTATACCTTTGATAGTCTGTGCTAATCAAATTGAATTTTGTAATTATAATTTGCAGTCTATTATGACCTACCATCTGAACATTGTTTGTTCATTTTATGATTGAATGTTCTAGAGAAAACTTAATTCGTTTGTTATATGTTATTTAGAGGTTATTGATATCTAGCGATATTTTCTAATCTATCATTTTTATGTTTATATTTTATTCCTTACTGAGCATATCATCTCAATATATATATATATATATAAGAAACGAATAATTAGTGGGTATTGCACGCAAATAGTTATTGTTCATGACACGCACTATTCGTACATCTTGTTGTTATATATATATATATATATATATATATATATATATATATATATATATTTATATATTTATATATAAACAAAGAGCAAACAACAAGTGTTTTCATGGGAAAGCACGCAAAAATAAAGAGGTTACTGAAAAGGAGTGGTAACCGTAAACAAGCATGTTTCTAGCTATTAGCCTTCATCAGTACGGTATAACCAAGTATGGATGTGAAACTTGCAAGCAACGATGTTGAATGAAACATGGAAGAATACAAACAACGGAAAATAACAAGACAACCAAACGCACATTTGTGCCATCAATTGGAAGATTCCGATTTTGGAACAACAACCAATATCAACACGGAGTCGCATAAATCCCTCCTGTCTGGAAAAAACCAACCAAGGGTGAAGAAACAAGATCAAAAATGGATAACGCGACTTATAAGTCTCCGTATCAAGAACTTATTTTTAAAAAACAATTTTATTACTTTATTACAACTACTTTCAAAAACTAATTACACAATATTATTTTATTGGATTGATCTTTATTATTTAAAAGTTGACATCAGACTGAATATGTAAAATGAATTTATTAACTAGCAAAACTATCTATATCAGCAATAAAAATATTTACAATAATAATTCAACAATAAACAAATAATAAAGTCCGCTGTCAGCATCTACAGTGTTGAACCATATACGGGGTTACCAAATATAACACCTCCGCCCTTAGAGTTTGGCATATTTCAAGGAGTGAAAAATGCCCTTGGTTGTGGCTCAGGATGGACTGTTTCATCTTCTACCTCTTCTATGGAAGCTTCTGTGGTTAATTCATAAAGTTTTCTAATTTTTGTTGCGACGTAGATACATATTAAAATGGCTATTATAATATACGCCAATATATTCCAGGGTGAAACTGGGTTTACGTTGAGATGTTTGAAGACCATTGGTTTAATTTGTTTTTGTTGTTCTTGAAGTGAATGGATGTCATCTAGTGGTATATTTTCTAAATGTATTTCGGGTAGTTCCTCTTCTTTTCTTGAATAATCTATGGTAACTTCAGGCAACAATAGAGGTTGACCTTTCGTTATAAATTTTTCATTAATAAAATTTTCGTTTTCTAAAATAAATTCATATTTATAAGGTACATTGATGAGAAAATTTCCTTTTAGGAATGTGAAGTCATTTCTTCCACATCGTGTTTCTATCTTGGTTCGATTAATAAAAATAGCAATGTAGTGAGCGTCATCAATTTGTTGAACTAGATTTCTTGAAATTTTGATTGGGGTTCTTTGGCAACTCTTGGGTTTGGGATGCTGTAACTGTAGTAATTCGAATACGCAATCTTAGCTCTCCACTCCCCTGGACATTCTTCCATCTGGACAGTAGTGGCTGGTTTCTAGCTTGATGCAGGGTTGTTGGATGTATTGGTAGAA
Organism: Galeruca laticollis; assembly: GCA_963921935.1. Classification (NCBI taxonomy): domain Eukaryota; kingdom Metazoa; phylum Arthropoda; class Insecta; order Coleoptera; family Chrysomelidae; genus Galeruca; species Galeruca laticollis. Next base: position 79,396,126 of record OY998177.1, read on the forward strand.
ATCGTCATTCATTATCAGATAGGTATTACGAGGGATAATCGTAGTAGAATTTGGGGTAGGTATGGAATAAAGGTGATAATAAGAATATATATCAGGTAATACTATAGGAAAGTGAATAACAAAAATAATCTTTGTGCCTGAGTAATATGATTCTACATCTAATACTCCATAATATTTATAAGTGTCATTTTCTAAATTTTGAAAAAGTATTTCATCTACTGTATGAAATTTTAAAACTGTATATACCATTGATTCCATTTCTTCAATTTTAATTATACTTGTATGAAGTATACCAAGGCGTGCAAATGCTATAGCATTTTCTATTTCCCCTAATATTTGTAAAATTATATTTATATTCAGATTTAACTGATCTAAAATATTTCGCGTTTGTAAATAATCATCAAATTCAAAAATAAACGTATTAAGCGAATTTCTGATTTTTTCTATTCCTGAAAAAATGATATCCTGATTATGTTTTATTAAGTTCATTGTTTCATTAAAGTTTTGAATTATATCACTTGTAAGTGAGATTTGCTGATTTAGATTGTTTACAATTTCCTGTTGAGAATTTTGTAGTGTTGAAATCGCTTCATCATATCGTAATGCATCATCAGCGTCTAAGTTCCCGGAAATGACTTTTATTACATTGCCAAGTCCGTTGAAAAGACCTCGTTTGACCCTAATAGAAGGCATTAAAGAATTTAATTTATTTTCTGCACTATTTAATTGATAAGAAACACCTTTAATAAAATTTTCTAATTCTATATGATATGGATAACTAAGGCCAATTTGAATAGCCTCTGTTACATTTTTGAAAGCTAATTTTAAAATTTGAATTTCATTTCTAATTGGTAAAAGATCATAATAATGAAGAAATGTATGAATACTAGATTTAACTTTAGCGGTACCTAATAAATAAGGAAGTATTCCAGGATTATTGTTCAGGTTCATCATTTGAATTTCCTGGGGTTTTACTGGTTGTAGGACCAGGATCATAAGGATTAGTGGCATCCTGTAAAAGTTTTGTCGTGTTAGTTTTTGGTCGTCTTAAATTTTGTTTGTGTAAAATTGCATTTCTCGTTGTTGTTACCGTAGTGTTTTTATTTTCTTTGATTTTATCTTCATTAAATTTTGGATTCAATTTATTTCTAATAAGTGTTGAATTTTTTCGATTAACGTCTGTATCCGCTTCGTATTCTAAAGGTTCGTGCCTGTCTTTATTATGGTAATTTATTGTTTTTTCTTTTTCTGTTATAAGTCGTTCATTCAGTTTTTTATAAAGTTCTGCGGTTGTCTCGCGATGTTCGTGTATATAATTATTAATTAATTTTTTGTCAATATCTATATCGAAAATTTCTTCCGAATCGAAATGTCCATTTATAATATCTATAGGTTTCTGTTTAGTTACAGAGTGAATTGAATTATTGTAACCTAAAATTGCATAAGGCATATCCATTAATATATTAATTTTATCTTTATTTTTTGCTCTAATAACTCTTAAATGTTCGATTATTGTGGAATGAAACCGTTCTATAGCACCTTTCGATTGAGAACTGTTGGAAGAAACATAATGACTTTTAATTTTATGCACATCAAAAAATTCTTGTAACAATGAATTTTTGAGTTCTTTACCATTATCCATAATTACTAATGTCGGTTTACCATGATGAGTCATGAAAATTAATAATGCTTTAATAATTTCTACTCCTGTTAAAGACATAATTGGATAAGCTTGCCCATATTTAGAAAAACTGTCAATTAATGTTAAAAATTTTTGGTTTTGTGCTGAAAAACAATCAATATAAATAATTTCAAACGGTTTGGATGCCGTCGGAGTGATCATTAATTTTTGTCTAGGAGGATTACGATCATATTTATTAGTTTGGCATATTTTACATTTGTTAATAAAATCTGTTACATCATTTTTCATACTAGGCCAATAATAAGTTCTTTTTATTCTTGTCTCTGTCTCAATTATGCCACGGTGATTAGTTTCACCTTTATGAGTGTGTCGAATAATCTCATGCTGTTCGTCTTTTTCATCTATATCTGTCAATTTTAACTTACAATGTATTAACTTATAAGCCGAATTTTTGAACGTTTCTCTTAATATCTCTAACATACGTGATATGGGTCCTTCTTTCAAGAAATATATACCATAAGTGTATTTTGGATCTACATAGTTTTTAAATAAATTTATAATGTCATGTTGTAAATTATTTAATGCAATTTGAACATGTAATCGTTTTTTTGATTTGAAAATTTGTTCTATTTTAGGTTTAGCTGCCGAATGTAAAACAAAATCTATTATGATTTGGTGGTCATAAGAATTTACACATTTTTCCGTGATTGTCATTCCTAAAATTGGCTCTTCTCTACTGGTATGAACAGTGAGATCGTCTGTTCCTTCCCTGTCGTCATTATTATCATCCAAGTTTACTATTAAAGACTCATTTTCATCATTATCTCGTGGATCCTCTGAAAGAGCTTTATTAAGATTTTCCATATATTCGAATATTTCTTTGGAATTGATTTCTACCCTTGAAAGAGCATCAGCATTGCTGTTTGCTACTCCACGTTTATATTCAATCTCATAATCGAATTCCTCCAGCTTGAGGCGCCACCTCACTAACCTAGAGTTTGGCTCCTTCAAATTCATAAGCCACTTCAATGGTTTATGATCAGTAATAATTTTAAATTTTCTACCGTATAAGTAGGGTCTAAAATACTTTGTAGCCCACACAATAGCTAACAATTCTTTTTCTATTGTACTATAATTTTGTTCTGACTCATTAAGAGTCCTAGAAGCATAAGACACGGGTCTATCTCTCCCAACTGTGCCCTGCGATAATATTGCACCCAGAGCAATATTACTAGCATCTGTAGTTAAAATGAAATCTTTATTAAAATCCGGATACTGTAAAATTGGTTCGTTTTCTAAAAGATTTTTACAAGTTTCAAAGCAACATTTAAATTCAGCATCATGTATAATTTTTGCATCCTTTTTTAAACATTTAGTAAGAGGTTTAGTAATTTTTGCGAGATCTTTAATAATTTTTCTATAATATCCAATCAAACCTAAAAATGATTTTATTTCTCTGGTAGTCTTTGGAATTGGATACTTTTTTATAGCTGAAATTTTATCCGGGTTGGGTTTAACTCCTTCCGGTGTTACTATATGACCTAAATAAGCAACTTCTTTTTTCAAAAATTCACACTTATCTAATTGTAATTTAAAATTTGTTTCTCTTAATCGTCTAAAAACTTTATCAAGATTAGTTACGTGCTCCTGTAATGAAGTCGAAAATATTATTATGTCATCGAGATACACTAAACAAATTTCGTTCTGTAATTCTCTGAGAATATTATCCATAACCCTTTGGAAAGTTGCGGGTGAATTTTTTAAACCCATTGGCATGCGACAATATTCGTAATGACCGTTTTCAACTAAAAGCTGTTTTTGGTATATCTTCGGGACTCATCTCTATTTGATGAAATCCGCTAGCTAAATCTAAAGTACTGAAATAATTACATTTACCTAGTTTATCCATTACGTCACTTATTAAAGGAATAGGGTATCTATCATCTACAGTTTTTTCATTTAACTTACGAAAATCTACTACAATTCTATATTTTTTCTTCCCTGACGCATCTGGTTTTTTTGGGACAACCCAAATATTCGAAGACCAGGCCTTATAATACCTTGATCTAACATAGATTTAATTTGACGTTGAATTTCTTGTTTATGTGCAAAAGGGTATCTATAAGATTTTGAATAAATTGGAAGTTCGTCGTTGTCGTTGTTTAATTTGATTAGTGAAAGTTAAAGGTTCTCCTTCTCTATAAAATATATCATTATATTTACGGCAAAGTTTCAAAATATGATTTCTTTCTTCCGAATTTAAATGATCGGTTCTTAAAAGTGCTTCAATGTCAGGTTTCTCAGTGTAACCACTGTCTCTAACATCTGCGTGAAATAACTCATAACAATTTTTATCAAAAGCAGCTGATTTTATAGGTTCTGTTAAATTGAAAATAATGTCTTCGCTCGTTTTATTAAAAATTTCTACAATTGCATATCCGTTTTTTGCAGTTGTGAGAATAGAAGGAATTTCACAATTTTTTATATTTTGCTTTGGTATTAAAATATCACCATTATATGTCGATACAGGAATATTGACTAGAATTCTACTATACGGTTCTATTTTTGTCTTAAAGCTACATTTACGGTTACTTGAAAAATAATTTATAGGTATAGAAGCAAATGGAGTGTCTACACTTGATTTTTCAAAATCAACTTTGGCGTTAAGTAATTTTAAATCATCTGACCCATCAAAATATTCATGAAAATCAAATAAATGAAATTTTATATTACCACTTTGTTTAAACTCTGAGAATAAAGGTATTTTAGCACAGTGTTGATGAGTTGACGACTGATACACTGCTGTTACAGTAAAAGGTTCCAAGAAAATTTTTTCTTTATAATATTTTTCCGCAATTTCTGGTCGTAAAAATGATTTTGTAGCACCAGTATCTAATAATAATTTTAGAGGAGGATTTGAAATTTTAAGAAAAGGTAATTCTGGTTTATTTGTAGAAATATTTAGTTCAATTATGTCATTTCGTCCATTTCGTGAACCAATTGAAAATTTCCATTTTTTGAATAATTTTCATCTACTTCGTCACTATAATATTCGTAATTTTGATTAGAAGAATGAGCTATTTCGCTTTCATCCCTAGTATTATCTGAAGTATTACTATTAAATATTTCTTCGGCAATATAGTTTGGTTTTTGGTTACGGTTATGACTATGGTTTTGATATCTGAAATGATTTGAAGTTTGTCTAGTCGAAGTACTCATAGGGGTAGGGAGATTTGGTTTATATTGCGGGTTTGGTTTCCATACATTCTGGGGGTTTCTAAAAGCTTGATTATTATTTGGATATTTAGGAGAATGAGGAGGATTTGTATGCTGTTGTATTTGAATGGGTCCTCTGGGAAATGGTTGTTGATATGATGGGTTTCTTATAGGAGGTTGGCTAGGATACTGCCAATAATTTTGTCTATAATTTTGAGGCATTGAATTATGATACCTTGAATTATTATTAGATTTCCTCACACTATTATTAGAATTTATGTTATTAGAAAAATGTTGGCCTTTCTGAATATAATTAATATTATCTTCCTCTCTTATAAATTGTATAGCTTGTTCTAGACTATTAGGTCTCATAGCTCGAATTATTGGACCTAGCGGTTCCTTTAAACCTGCGAGAAATGTTTTTAAACTTTGTTTAGTGAAGAATGATCTTTTTGAGTCCCTTTCAAGTCCTTGACTATGTAAATCAATATAATTACAAATAGTGTTAAGTAACTGCAAAACTCTCTCGTGAAATTGATAAGTAGTTTCATTGGTTTTTTGTCTCATATTTACTAAGTCCTGATTTAAACAATTTTCATCTCTTTGATCCCCAAAGTTTGAAATTAATGTGTTTTTTATATCTGTCCAATTACTATTTGAACCACTTATAGCTACCACTTCTTCCGCTCTACCTTCTAATTTATTAAGAATACCATTTAGTAGAAGAATATTTTGGAAATTATGTAAATTTTCTCTATCAAAATAATGAGTTAGAATTGATTCGGTAACACTTATAAATCTATGTAACTTAGTTGCATTTCCATCAAAATTTGGAATAATTGACAAAGTTTTAATATCTAAAGTTGGCACCGGCATATCGATTGTTAAATTGCTTAAACTATTAATTATACTATTATTTATAAAGTTTGAATTTGAAAAATAATTATCGAAGTTATCGAACTCTTCAGAGCTATCGATTTCACTTAAGGATTCTATAGGTGAAGAGGAGTCTGACATGAACTAAATTCTTACCACATCCGTTATCTGTATCTAGCAACGGTTTTTTCAAGATGTGCCCCTGGCTTCCACGATGGATTCCACTGGAACTGGTTTGGTTTCGATTTTCGTCAAAGAGTTGACACTCACGGATTGTCCACGATGGATTTCCTACGAAAATCCTACTGACTGCGCCACTTATAAGTCTCCGTATCGAGAACTTATTTTTAAAAAACAATTTTATTACTTTATTACAACTACTTTCAAAAACTAATTACACAATATTATTTTATTGGATTGATCTTTATTATTTAAAAGTTGACATCAGACTGAATATGTAAAATGAATTTATTAACTAGCAAAACTATCTATATCAGCAATAAAAATATGTACAATAATAATTCAACAATAAACAAATAATAAAGTCCGCTGTCAGCATCTACAGTGTTGAACCTTATACGGGGTTACCAAATATAACACGCGTGAATTTTACATATATATAATTTTTCATTTTTCTTGGGCATCAGGTTAACAATAAATTCTATATCAATTTAATTCATATTTTTATTTGACGTTTCTCTCCTTAGTTCGGAGCATTTCAAAAATATTAACATAGATGTTAACATCCAAACTGAAAATTCCGCGTTCCAACAACCTTTATTTGACTCGTGGGATATCACACTTACCAAAAGTAGTTAGCTTGCGCCATCTTCACTTCCAATTGCGAACCATCACCTCAGAGAATTATTCGACCGTAGAAGAAGTACGAAATAAAATAAAATTTTATAAGATACGAGGTGTGCCTATATGATATATAATAAATTGCGGATTTTGTAATATACAGCTACGTTTGATTCGAAATGAGAATAATTTCGAAATATCAATTTGACCGTTCCTCGAACTGAATTACAACTATTTTCTTGGTTAATGTCACGCAGAATATTGAATTACATCCCCTTCGAAGAACGTGACGTTGATCGGCCCTTTTGTCGATACAGACATCTGTGGTGATTCGCAATTATAAGTAAAAGGGACGAGTACGCTGACCGATGTTGACATTCTTGGGCTTCAAGGGCGCCGTAATGTCTTCTAGTCTCTAATCTAAACTGAATATTCCGCCTTTTAACAACCTCTAATTGGCTCGTGGGGTTACACACTTACCAGAAGTAGTTAGCTGGCTCCATCTTCACTTCCAATTGAGAACCCCAACCATATCTTCTATCATTTTAATCCTACAGAAAACAAAAAAAAATCTGTGACAAAAAATCTAACTTTACTCTTTCACATTTCTTTTTATTTTTCTACATATTTACAAAAATATACAATTCTTCATAAAATTATAATTTTTTTTCCTTTAAAAATTGATGTTTTCAATAATAAGCATTATAAACCGTTTAAAATTCTAGGACATATATAGGACGCATAAACAAAGTAAATTGTTGAAGGAGTGTCTTCAATTTTGCATTTATCAAGAAATTTAACAATATTTGAACTGATTTTTTTCTGAAAAAATTGTTGAGAGGTCTTATTTCTGTTATAACTTCGTTATTTTTATGCTAATAACTTGAAATCAGGTTCATGTAAGGGGTAGTTTTCTTCCAAAATTGATTTTTTTATTCATTTTACGTTAAATGCATGTAATTCAATACCCACAAATAAAAATTTATTTTCAAATAGCCTTATCTCGGTACCTATTGCACGTATATAAATGAACAAAGGCTTAACCTTTTCCTGTGTTCAGTTTCTTTCGAATGAACTTATTTCTGGAATGTAAATTTACCGACTTATTCGAGAAAAACTGTTGAAAAACGTGGTTTTGTTAACGAAAGAAGGGAATTTTCAATCTCCAATAACTAAGACAATATTAAATTATCGAAAAATGTGCATGAAAAGCTTTTTGCTTAGAATTGACCCCTTTATCGTTTTCAACAGTTATTTATAATATTATACATTTTACCCCCGAGAAAGGGTGGCTTCTACCCCGGGGCAAAAGCACACCATGGTACTATATGAACTTTGTTTTTATTGCTATTATCTACTTACTGCCTAAATGTCAGGTCAATTGAACCATGTTGTTAGAATTCGGAGGGAAAGTCCCCCGTTCATTTGACTATCTGATTTTTTAACGATTTCCAGCAACTCTGGGATTACATCCACATCGTTCATACGTGCGTTGACGATTGGAAGACGACACCATGGAGAAAAATCGACGTAGAGAATATGGACATAGAATGTAAGAAGTTTGCGAAAGAAGTGAAAATGTTGGATAAAGAAATGCGATCATGGGACGCGTATATAGGTTTGGAGGCTACCGTGAAAAATACGTTGACGTCTCTGAAGGCGGTAGGTGAATTACAAAACCCCGCAATTCGCGAGAGACATTGGAATCAATTGATGACCAGTACGAAGGTAACTTTGGGTATCTTATTTTGCTATGTAAATATGTATATAGCACTACGAAAAATGTATTATTACATATGAACTAATTTAATTTTAGCGATGTTCGAACACATTAGTAATAATCCAAAAAATATACTCTAGTCATTTATCCAGTCTCTTCTTCAAGAGATCTTCTTTTATAGATTCGTAATGGGTTGTTCCGTTATTCTTGCCCTAATTTGTTTATTAGATATTTAGGTGGAATTCTAGTAAATTGTTGTATACAGAAATTATTTCATGTAAACTCTTTATATCAGATTTTATCGAAAAATGGTTTAGTTAAAAGTGTTTTGGTACATACAATCAACTCTAATGTATGACTATCAATTTATTAATTGCAGTAATATTACCAAATACTAAGTCTATTCTTTGGATTAACCTGTAAATATGTAAAAATAAAAAATGAGTGTCATCGCTTATCGCTCCGCTGTATATATCACAAACTTGTAAAATCTGTTACAGAATCTGGCAGCACTACCACGAGAATTTACAGTAAGTATTCGTGAAATAATAATCCTCTTCCTATGAATCCCTGCATTGTTTAAAATCTATTAAAGTATGATCGCAGTAGAAACGTAGAAATGAGATTTAGAATGCTTTTAATCGCAAAAATTACATATTATACACTTAGCAGTAAAAGTATCGTATAATTCTAATAGCTGTTGTAATTTGTCTAAAAACATATATTATAAAATCATTATGATATTACCCTGTATAATGAGAAATAAAAAAAATGAAACCAAATATTTTGTGTCATTTGTTTTTACACAATAAAAAGTCAGCGATTTCGGTATTTCTTCAGTATAGTAAAATACTACCAAAAATGTCAGTAAAACTTGGCGCAATGTACACATCTCAAGTGACTCTAGAAAGAATAAAATTGCTATTTAATAAACAATTGAAGTAATGAAATTTGAATACAAAATTTTTTGAAATCACGTAAAATACCATGCCGTTTATTAAATTTATCCAACTTCTTCTATTTTCAATTGATACTAACAAGGAAACATTCTTCCAAATAATTCTCAATTTATTTAATGATATTTATTCATATAAAATGTTTATATATGCATGTTATTTTCCAACTAATTTTAAGCAGATCTATAAAAACATTTGACTAAAAAAAATGTATAAGACTTGGCCCAGTTTTTGGTATAAGGGTGCATAATCAGCATCCAATACACTAAACATTTTAGCACATTTTAGTTTAGCTGCTATTTCTTCAAATGTCAGTGACTTGAAATATTCCCTTTGTATGTTATCATTTAAGTGTTTTGGGTCTAAACAAACTCATATTTTCACTATTCGCTTTCATTACCATAACTAAAACATTTACGAATTCAGTAGGTTCTGTAACTTTTTCAATAATCCCAAATTTTTGTAATCTATTTAATTCTGTTTTTAAAGGTGCCAATAACAAATAGTATTTTCATACATGGTATATACACTGAGCTCCTTCCACTAATTTCATGTCATATCAAATTCATTTCGTATCTGTAATTTTCTGCTCGAATTTCTCTTTATATGAAATTTACTGTTTCGACCGTTACTATGTGGAATCTATTCGTATTACTTTCTTAAACGAAATTAACTCTTTCCAATTATGGAATTATGCAGAAGCAGTTAGTTTCATTTAGAAAAGTAACCTCTTTATATAATATTTCAACTAATTTGTAATACCTGCTTTGAATTTGTATACTATTGTTACGAAACAGCAAACTGGTATAGTCCCTAAATCCGACTCTGTCTAAGCCAGGTAAGAAAGTTAAAATTATGGCGGACGCGCAGGGGTTTCTTAGAATTGTTTACGATTGTGACTATCTTATCTAGACATTGTTTTTGTGACCAGTCTTATCTAGAAAATGCCAGAAAGTCAATTGTTTTTGTGTAAACGGCACTCTAGAATTATCTAGTGAAAAAGGCAGTAATATATAAGGGACCGACCAGGAAGAGCTAGATATAGTTGATAAAGTGATCTCGAGAAATAAACAAGAATACACCGAAATAGCGAATAGTAAAGTGTTGATATAAATTAATAGTTATGTTTGTGTGCATATAAATTAAATTTAAGTGATTAGTTAAGTATATATAAATTAAGTGTTAGTTAGTAGTTTAGTGTTTGAATAAGTTAGTAAGTAACCATACCGTGTGTTTAAAGTCTATCCCACCCGTTACTGTTTAAATAAATTTGAAAAACATTACATTGGTGTCAGAAGAGGGATAATATAAATAAATTGGTACGTAAAAATAGCTAAGAGAGTAAGTGAGCTGGAAGTGACAGAGCTAAAGGCAGAATTGGAAAATCGTGAGTTGGAAACGTCCGGTAAGAAAAGTGAATTAGTAGAAAGACTTAAAGTGGCACTGGAAAATGACGGCTTTGATCCAGAAACATTCTTATTCAAGGACGAGACTTCCACCTTAATCTCGTCAATTTCTGATATGAAAAACGATATTTCTGCCATGGAAGAGAAGATTTCAACAATATGAAAAACGATATTTCTGCTAACATGGACAAGATTTCTACTAATATGGACGAGAAATGTTCAATCATGAAGAACGATATTTCTGCTAACATGTACAAACTTTCTGCTGATATATTTTTAATGAAAAATGACATTGCCTCTGACGTGGAAAATAAAATTTCGTCTCTTAAATCGGACATTGAGGAAAAAATCACAACGATGGACGAAAAAATCAAGGAGTTAGAGAGTAAGATAACAGATTTAAGAACACAAGACACGCCAACAGAACAAAAGAAGATCGAGATATGCAAGCCAGCAACACAACCCAAGACAGAAGATATTAGCAGTTTTGCCCGAGTCAAGGCTCCAACGTTCGACAGAAAGACATCGTGGGCCAATTATGTGAAACAATTTGAAGCAGCCGCTAGAGTGAATAATTGGTCCGATAGGCTTTTATTGATGGCTTACGTGACCCCGATATGCAGAGGACGCTTCGCTTAGCCCATCCCAAAACACTAGTTGACGCATTGACAGCTGCTCTTGAATATGAAGCAGCAACGAAGGCTTCGGGTTATAACAAAGTTAGGACCATCCAAAAAGAAGGCGACGAGGACAAGTTTGACCAGATCGTCAGCTTGATCAAAAATATGATGGACAAGAAGCCGAGAAAAATCAGATGCTGGAATTGTGGCGAGCTAGGGCATACGTAGTTCGTGTAAGCGCCCCAAGACTCCTGCAAACGAAGAACCCCAGTCACAGGAAAACTAGAACGGGTCGGCTACGAGGGGGCAGCACCGACCCATGATCATTCCGAATACCTTCTCATACTGATAGCTTCGCTCAGATGTCGCAACGACAGTATATATGTAGATGGAGAAGTGAATGGCAAGAAATATACTCTGCTGGTAGACATTGGAGTAACTAGAAGCATTATACGACCACAACTAATAAACTCCAAGAATAAGCTTTTACCAACGAGACTGAGACAGCGGACCGCCACAGGTGAGAGTGCCAGTGAAAGGTTCACGCATACGGTAATCGTAGCTGACATTGAAGAAGACGTGATTCTGGGAATGGCCGTAATGAATGTACATGGTTTCCAATACACCGAAATAGCGAACAGTAAAGTGTTCATATGAATTAATAATTAAGTTTGTGTGCATATAAATTAAATTTAAGTGATTAGTTAGGTATATATAAATTAAGTGTTAGTGAGTAGTTTCGTGTTTAAATAAATTAGTAAGTAGCCATACCGTGTGTTTAAAATTCATCCCACCCGTTTACTGTTTAAATAAATTAGAATAACATTACACTATCTAAGGTAAGCGACACAGTACCCGTCACCCTAAGGCCCTTAATATGTGAGTTCTTATTTTTTAAATGAATTAAATACATTTCTAATAGCTTGAGGTCGTTAAAATGAATTCTATTACTTTCAATCAAAAATGCAACTTTTTTATCCATAAAATACCAAATAATGTTTTATTCTAAATTCATGCACATGTTGGAATATCCATCATGGCTATGACCCAGAACTCGTCATTAAAATGACCCAGTAACCGTCATCCTTTTAAATTATTATTATAAACGAATATCATTGTTATTTTAAACAAATTTATTTTCGAAAATTATAAAAAGAACACAAAACAAAACAAATTCTAAGATATAATAAAAGGTCTTAGAATTAGGCTCTTTTTGCAAAGTAGCATCAGTTAAAAAAAACTTCTCATATTTGAAACTATCCGGATTTAGAGGACATAAACCACCAGTTTTAAATCCGTTGGCTATGCACAGTGGTTTCACCTGGTTCAGCGCAGTCTCCAAAAGCGGGGCTTTGGTAGAATGTGAATGGTAGGATGAAATACAACCACATCTATCGGTTGCAATATGTGAGTAGAGTTCGGATACAAGCTAATCAAAAGAATTCCATTTTGACCGCAAAACTGGCTTAGTTGTAGATTAAGATGTGACTTGTGTCCATCAATAAAAAGCACTATTGGAATGGGAATATCGTTCTCCTTTAACCAGGATAAGAATGGATTAGCGATGTATTCGAAAAAACATTCTTGGGTCATCCACCCATTTTCTGACCTACCAACGGCCCAATTCTTAGGAAAAGTGGCTGCAATTAGTTTGGGGATTCTTTTATAAGAATGAACAATGAACGGAGGCGACAGATCTCCAGCCGCATTGCACATTATTAATGTAGACATTCCCTTTCGTCGTTTGCAACAAATGTATATACGGTTTGGTCACTTTTTTTTGCCAACACCTTGTACCCTTTTGGTGCTAAGAAAAAAGCTGATTCATCACAATTATATATGCGTTTTGGATCGTTACAACTTTCATGGTAGCCGTTATCACTCAGGTAAGATCTAATTTCCACAAACCAGTTTTTCATCTGCTCTTCTGTTACTTGAGCTCTTCGTTTGGACAAATTTTGTGCGATTCTGTCACTTATTTTTGGATGACGTTTTAGGAAAGGTTCATACCAGTGTCTCTGCGGTTTATTGTTGGGAAAAGGGTTTTCTCTTTCAAGTTCCGTCATTAAGTTTTGCACGCTATCACAGAGTTGATCCTTCGTAACCGGAAACATTCGTTTTTGCACATTTAAGATACAATCTTCCAAGATTTTTCCTTCTTCATAACTTAAATATGAAGAATTTCCTTTTGAACATTCCAAAGGCGTTTTCCCATGAAACTTACCCGAAAGTGTCATACGTGGAATACCAAAAGTTTTACTGGCTTTTGAAATACTCATGCCAACTTGAATGGCAGATATGGCTTTTTGAATTGTATCCACAGAATAGCTCTTTGATTTATTATGGTCCATCCTTACTAAAACAAAAATAAAACTGATGTGCCTACTTACATGTTACCTTTAATAAGACTACATTATGTAGAAAAAAATGTATACAAGGTTATTACTGATGTACTAAAATTTTTTATATATAATAGTTATATAACGAACAAGTGCGAAAAGTTTACGCAGGTAATACGTACATTTTAATTTTCTAAAATAAATGTATTCATTTTACAGCATAGTCTATGGTAAAGTGCCTTAAACGTTAACATTACCGTGCAGTGTGCAGTAAAGTACAACTTTTCACACCAACCAAGTATAGTAAAGTGCACTTTACCGCGCGCAACTGGGTAAAAACTAGTACAAATGGGTTGTCTCAGTATCCGTCACCCCTATGACCCAGAACTCGTCACCGTACTTTACTAATAATTTCTTAAAAATTGGACCAACAATGTTTGTAACGATTTCTAGACATAAAATACACCTTAGTTTTATAATTCGAGTTCAACATTTTTTTTTTGAAAAAAACTTTATATTTTTGTAGTAATAATGAAAATAAAAATCTGCTGTTTTGACCCAAAACCCGTCACTATTGACGAGTACTAGGTCATATAGAATTTTAAGGACCCAGTGGTCGTCATCCATACTTTTTTGGGAAAATCTGCAAAAAATACTTTTATTACACAAAATAAAATATTTCAAGCCCTTAGCTTCAACTTAAATAAGGTGATTATATATAATTATCAATAATTTTTCCGTAATATTAAAAACATGAAATAGATACAAATCACTTACCTTAGAACAAAACACACCCTACTCAAACTGATGATCGACCACAACTAAACAACTAAACATTATTTTTCAGCAGGTGTTATACTGATGTCAGACACACGGCATTTGGTTGCATGATTGTCAAATGTTTAAGAAAATCACTAAACGTATTGGTTTTGTGTTTTTGGGTGAAAATTTCTTAATAACTTAACAAAAAAAATGAAACTGACGGGTACTGGGTACATGACGGGTTCTTACTTATTTAAAGTAGAATATCCTATGACTACTACTGTTAAATGCTCAGCATTTACCAACTGAAATACTAAAACCTCATTTTTATTTCGTTTTTTACAATTTAAAATTTAATTTGTGCTAATCCTTGAATAATAGAAACGTAATTTTGTGTAATTCTATAGCTCTAACAATATTTTTTAACAAAAAAAGTGAAACTGACGGGTACTGAGTACCTGACGGGTTCTTACTTATTTAAAGTAGAATATCCTATGACTACTACTGTTAAATGCACAGCATTTACCAACTGACATACTAAAACCTCATTTTTATTTCGTTTTTTACAATTTAAAATTTAATTTGTGCTAATCCTTGATTAATAGAAACGTAATATTGTGTAATTCTATAGCTCTAACAATATTTTTTAACAAAAAAAATGAAACTGACGGGTACTGGGTACCTGACGGGTTCTTACTTATTTAAAGTAGAATATCCTATGACTACTACTGTTAAATGCTCAGCATTTACCAACTGAAATACTAAAACCTCATTTTTATTTCGTTTTTTACAATTTAAAATTTAATTTGTGCTAATCCTTGAATAATAGAAACGTTATTTTGTGTAATTCTCTAGCTCTAACAATATTTTTTAACAAAAAAAATGAAACTGACGGGTACTGGGTACCTGACGGGTTCTTACTTATTTAAAGTAGAATATCCTATGACTACTACTGTTAAATGCTCAGCTTTTACCAACTGAAATACTAAAACCTCATTTTTATTTCGTTTTTTACAATTTAAAATTTAATTTGTGCTAATCCTTGAATAAAAGAAACGTAATTTTGTGTAATTCTATAGCTCTAACAATATTTTTTAACAAAAAAAATGAAACTGACGGGTACTGGGTACCTGACGGGTTCTGACTTATTTAAAGTAGAATATCCTATGACTACTACTGTTAAATGCTCTGCATTTACCAACTGAAATACTAAAACCTCATTTTTATTTCGTTTTTTACAATTTAAAATTTAATTTGTGCTAATCCTTGAATAATAGAAACGTAATTTTGTGTAATTCTATAGCTCTAACAATATTTTTTAACCAAAAAAATTAAACTGACGGGTACTGGGTACCTGACGGGTTCTTACTTATTTAAAGTAGAATATCCTATGACTACTACTGTTAAATGCTCAGCATTTACCAACTGAAATACTAAAACCTCATTTTTATTTCGTTTTTTACAATTTAAAATTTAATTTGTGCTAATCCTTGAATAATAGAAACGTAATTTTGTGTAATTCTATAGCTCTAACAATATTTTTTAACAAAAAAAATGAAACTGACGGGTACTGGGTACCTGACGTGTTCTTACTTATTTAAAGTAGAATATCCTATGACTACTCGTACTACTGTTAAATGCTCAGCTTTTACCAACTGAAATACTAAATCCTCATTTTTATTCCGTTTTTTACAATTTAAAATTTAATTTGTGCTAAGCCTTGAATAATAGAAACATAATTTTGTGTAATTCTATATCTCTAACAATATTTTTTAAAATGAAATCTGGTATCTCATTACAATCACTACCTATACCTAATTTTACCTTAACTTTTATCTTTTGTATTATACTTTCTTCCATAAATTTGTTTTCTATCGTTCCTACTGAATTAACAGTTCCCATCAACATTTCCTGTTCTTCTTCTCTTGTATCTTCTTGCACTAAATTTGTCTCTGTTTCCACAAGCTTTTGTAAAATGGTTTAGCGACTTACATTTATTACACTTTGTAAATTTTGTAATTATATTATCTTGATTGCCCCATGATATTTGTGGGAGATTACTTAAATATTCAAATTTTAATCAAAATCTTAATTTATCAATAATTAATTATTTTAATTTTCCAAATTATTTAATTATAATTATAATAATTCTTTATTTATTTATTTCACTAATTGCTACAGTAAAAATTACTAATCTCTTATATGGTCCATTACGACAAATATTTTAATGAAAATATCAATTCGAAAAACTAGACCTTTATTCAAAATTGTTAATAATTCATATATATGAAATTTTGGATCATTATTATGCCTCCTATAAAATGAATATCTTGAGAACTAAATAAATTATGAATAATATCTGCACATATAAATAATAAAGCTTTAAATAACACATAAATTAATAAATGAGAAAAAGCTAATTGATATTCACCTATTGATAAAATAGATATTATTAACCCTAATTGACTTGAAGTTGATAAAGCAATAATTTTTTTTAAATTTCTAAATCAAACTCAAAATTAGCTCCTAAACCTGATATAAATATTGTTATAGAAGAAATAAATAATGAAAATATTATTAATTGATTACTAAAAGCAAAATTAAAACGAATTAACAAGTAAACACCTGCACACAAGAAATAGGAATTGGAGCAGCTATTGCTGCGGGAAGTCAAGAAGAAAAAGGGATTAGAGCCCTTTTAGTTACTGCCGCTAAAACTACTAAATAACTAATTAATTTTTAGTAGAATCTTCTTTTATAATATCACACCGTTTTTCCGTCACATATTTATTTGTAAATAATGATACAAAATATCATATTTCGATTGTCTATCGGCGCGGTCTAAGGGTGCAGTCGTCCACTTCCAATGGTGTGTTATGGATGCCGATGTATTCGGTTGGAGATTCCGGGCAAACGAAACATAATCACCGGTAGCGGCAGTGATTTTGTTACCCTATAGCGCCCTTTACAAGCGAAATGTTTACATATCACGACAATTCCTCGATGACAGTTAAGCGCGCGAAAATTCCTCGCGGACAATTCCGCGCGTACTATAATTCCTCGCTCGCGACAGTTCCTCGAGTGTGATTAAATTCGCACCTGAATATTTTTGACCAAAGCGTTGTCGTCCTTGAGCATGTAAATCTTGTGAAAACCTTTTTTGCCTTGTTAGGACCATTCATCTATTGAAACCATAAACATAAATACTTCAAGATATTTTTCTGGCATTTAACAACACTGAGGTTAAGTTATATACCCCCTAACATGTTTGGAAAATATGCTATTCGTTTTATCTCGTATCTTCCTATTTTGAGACTTCCTATTTTGTGACTAGACCCTTTTCAGGTAAAATTTTTCCTATTCTGTGACTCGAAAAAATTTTACCTCTAAAAGCTCTAGATAAATTCCTATTTTGTGACTCAAATGATTTGTCATTTCTCAGTTTAAAATTCGTTTGCTCTGCAACTGGAAAAGTAATTTGGAAATGTGCACAATATCAGAAGTGGCGTAGGCCTGGGATAGTTCATACTCTCGTAGAAGAAGTTATTAAAAGTAGTGTCCATAATCATGTCCCTGACGCAGCAAAAATTTAAGCCCGAAGAGCTATTACAAGGATGAAGATCATGGCAAAACAAATTGAACCAAGTACGCAAATGGTGATAGCAACCAGTTCTGAAGATAGATCCTTTGTTGCTGCTGGAAAACTACCACAACCTTCTGCCATGAGAAAAACTATTCAGCGAGTACGCGCAACAGAACAAGCCATTCCTGCAAATCCCATATTGTTGCAAGAACTAGTCATTTCCCAGGAATATACCACCACATCTACGGGACAATCATTTTTGCTGCTCGACAGTGGACCCAGTGACGACAGAATTTTGCTATTTTCTACGGCGGCCAACTTAGAATTCATGTCAAATTGCAATCATTGGTGTGCGGATGGCACATTTAGTACGACACCACGACTGTTTGCTCAGTTATACACGATTCACGGTGTGCAATACAGCAACGTAGTTCCAAGTGTTTATGCCTTGCTGTCAAACAAAACGGAGCAGACGTATCATCGTATACTTAGAGTTTTAGACATGCTGAAGCCTGGCCTTCAACCGTTAACTATTCTAGTAGACTTTGAAATAGCTGCTATAAATGCTGTTCATAAATGCTGTTCGCAATTAATTTCCCAATACTAGAATACGTGGGTGCCTCTTCCACTTGAAGGGTGGCACAATAATGTTTCATTCTTGATCAACGGCGCCCATCCTAATCTGTAGAAATTTGTGAAAGTACTTCAAAAAGAAGAAAGCTTAAACCGACTGAAAATCAAACAGTTTGTGGCTGGAAACGAAGCGCGCCAAAGAAAGACATTACCAAAAGTATAAAAGTTATAGTCGAAGACTATGACAATAGACCACTTCTGGATTACCTAAGGGGTATAGCCCATAATTTTAACCTGCAAACTTACTTCAGGAATTCATAAATAAAATTATTCGATGGAAACAACTGTAAAACACTTCCAAGAGTGATTACAATGAACTGTCGAACTGAAAAATACGACGGAACACGTGGGTTGGCTGGAGCTCTCGTTGGAGGCATCCAAGATGGTGGTGAAGTCGACTGCGAATTGGTTTGGATCAGTGACCAATTCTGCTAGTATCAGTTTTCTCGAGCGATGGACTGGAACAGATGAGTATGACATTAGCACTACCCGGCTTGATATATGGGAGACAATACCACAAAATATCATTAGTAATCATACTCTTAGCTTGCCAAGAGGATGTCAAGATGTTATTCGTGAACATGGTCGAACTACGAGGTACTGAAAACCGTGCAGTTGATTTTATTTAATACTCGTGTATTTTTATTTATTTGTCTGGGAAATGAAGTTGTATTGAATATACTTTAATATACGTATTTACCTTAGATAAATACAATTTTTATTAAATATTTGTATTTTATTTTTTTGGTGATTATTGCAATTATGCGATACTTTTGCTACATGTATGTTGCGCGAAAGTCTGGAATAAAATTATTATCTGTTCAATCAGTAACCTCAAAAAACGCTGTAACACGTGAATTGATTCTACCTACATTGTTACCCTACCCAACTTTTTTCTCAAATTCACAGGTATGTCGTGCGTAGGGTCATTGAAAAGCTCGTAAAAATGGAATCTCACCATCCCCTTTTTTTCGTTTACTTATGTAGTTATAGAGAAATGAGAACAAATTCTTTTCAGCTCTTTGAGAGGCAAAGAAAATTGCCAAATAAAAATCCGAGAGTGGCACATCAATTTTTTTGAAATTTTTCAAAACCAGAAAACAAAATAAAATGTTAAAGGATAACTTAAAATTGACAAATTAATTTTTTTTCCTAAATACTATGACGTCCCACGTTGGTATAATTTAGTACCATTGCCCCTATCAATACTATTTTGTTTGTTGGAAGTCCTGGAAGCATCTTTTATTCATTCCCAAACAAAGAGGAACTTTGCAAACTGAGCAGCTCTAATTGGTGCGAATTAGTTTTTTTGCTGCATCTTGCACATCGGACTCTCGAATCTCGTTGTGGTTAATGAGCACTTTCTGTTTGTCTTACTTTCTGGGGCACAAATGACTTAGATCGATTTTTAGAAATAGTGTCGCTGTCTACAAATATTCTTTTATTTTTTACAATTTGAATTGATGTTTCATTCCCCACCTGCAACAGAAAAGGTTGAGATATTTTTTAATGCGATAATATTTGACTGCTCATATATGTTTGTATTTGAAAAATAAAAACATTATGATTATCTCTCCACCCATTTTATCAATGCAAAATAATTGTTGCTGATAATTCAATATTTACATTTATGGACAGAAGTATCATTCCAGTAGCTAATTGTTCTGGGCTACATGTTAACACTCCAAGAAAAAGAGGTGAGGTAAATTATTTACAGTCAAACAGCTCTTATCAGCTATGCTATGATATAAGTTGGCCACATGCATTTCCCTGCTTTTTGTATTGATCATGAAAATGTTAATCGTGTATTTGTATTTAATAAATTTAAAAAAAAATCAACTGATGTTCGTTTTTATTTACGTGCAAATAAATAGTACTATTATTATTATTATATAGGAGCATCCAGCTCTTGCTATTTTGGCATTTTCCAAATAATTCGATTCTAAACTAACAGGTATCAAATGTAGAATTTCTCTGAAAAGGTTAATTAAGTTGTATTGTTATGTTTAAACAAATAAGAAAGCAAAATATTAACCTTTCCTCTTTATAAAAAAAATATATTTCATTATTCTACTTTTAATGCACAATTAATTCGTTTGGTATCGGATAATTTTGAGAACGCCAAATTTAGGTTAATAGAATACTATTCGTTTCGATTGGCGATTCTGTTAGTTTTTCCTACAACCACGCAGATGGAACTGAAATCAGTACAAAAATTGTAATATTGAGTTGACTCTCTATGCGTCTATAAAGGTTATCTATGGTACCTCGCGTCCATCTCATCCGTCGAACGCATGCGTTTCGACGCTGTTCGTAATAAAAACATTCAGAATTAAAGATAGCCCACCGATATTAGGTTTTACCATCGCCTGGAAGCCTGCCAAGTAGATAATGGAGGACATTGTCAACATCTGCTACGTTAATTCACCCGTCGATAGCACTAATAAGGTATTTGATTTGTAACTTTTTTGTTTTTAAAAGAATTTTTTCTTATCTCCCAATAACCAGAAAAGTAAAAGAAAAAAGAGTATGGTGATATTCCATTTTTCACGAGCTTTTCAATCACCCTATACCTTTGCATTAAAAAAAAAAGTTGGGTATAGTTGCAGCTCAGGTGTTGAAGAAATAGTATATTGTGCAACAAGTGGGAAAAGTTCAAGTTTTCTCACGAGTGGCGAGTGCCGTAAACACACGAGTGAGAAAAGTACTTTTCCCACATGTTGCACACTATACTTTTTTTACAACTGCACACATTTAAAGAATACAAGTAAATTGTTTTGTAGAAAAAGACAAAGCATCGAATTTTTTTCTCGAATTTCGAGAAACGAATACCCCTACGTAAGAGATCACGTCGAACCCTCTTGAGACATATAATAACATTTTCCTGCCCCCCTTTTTGGGGGGTCTACAGGTCGTCAAAAACCGACTTTTTTCGACATTGGTAATTAGGGCTGGGGGCTTTTTTTGCTATAAACGATAGCGAAAAACTGCCTCGTACGTTTGAAAGAGAGTTATTCGACACGTGCACAGAACACATAAAAAGGGGGGATTATTGGGGGGAAATATACAAGAAAAAATTCGCAAATAAATTTGAAAAATCTTTTTTGGGAATTTCGGGTTATAAATATGATGGGGCAACTTGTCACTTCAAGCCCTTTACGATAATATATGAGAATACCCCCCTGCCCCCCTTTTTGGGGGGTCCAGCATTCGCTAAATATTAATGCTGGAATCGTGATCCCCTACTGAATTCTCCATATACATTATCTAGAAACAGTCAGTTTCATTTAAAACGGTAGTAATAATTTTATTCCCGACTTTCGCGCAACTCTGTATCTAATTCATTATTGAACAATGATCAAC
This sequence comes from Galeruca laticollis, assembly GCA_963921935.1. NCBI lineage: Eukaryota > Metazoa > Arthropoda > Insecta > Coleoptera > Chrysomelidae > Galeruca > Galeruca laticollis. The sequence goes on from OY998177.1 coordinate 79,418,043, forward strand.
TATCAACATACTTCTTGGTATAATGAAAAATATTAGATTTTTGCATATTATCATTGCTCAGAATGACTTTAATTTTTGTCAAGACAATAGTACAGTCTGCTTTCGGTATCGTGAGTTTCGTAAAGTTGAATTTTTCTTGGTGCACTCTCTTTATTCATCTTGGTTTTTGGATTTTTGAAGGATCAACTTTCAATGCCTCCTGACATTTATTCAATTTCAGACACGGATAGTGATGGACCACAACACTACTTTAGCCGATTTACTAGAATTAAATTTACACGAATGCGAAGAAGAAGTTAAAAATATAGTAGACAAAGCCGTCAAAGAAATGTCAATGGAAAAAACTCTACGCGAATTGAACGTCACATGGTCAGCGATGGAATTCAATCAGGAAATTCACATGAGAACTGGCTGTACGTTATTAAGAGCAAGCGAAGAACTGATCGAAACATTGGAAGAGAACCAAGTTCAATTACAAAATTTGATCACGTCTAAATTCATAGCGCACTTTTTGGAAGAGGTTTCATCATGGCAAAATAAACTTGGCATCGCTGATCAAGTTATAAATGTATGGTTAGTAACATTTTATACAAAAGTAAATTAACAAGAATTATATATGGACACGGAATAGCAAATTAATTGTAATACAATCAAAGAAAAATAAAGATTCGAATAAGCAAGTTGGTCTATTCCATCCTGTATATCATACATACAGGGTGCACCAATCTTAGGACAAAGTTCGGTATATGGGTTATTTTAAGAGATCTCAAAAAATGTTATCAATAAAAATAGTAGATGTCTTCAAGATATATATTTCGATATTATCTCGAACTATACAGAGTATTGCATAACTCCGTTACAAACCATCCATATGATTTTTTAAATGAGAACCTCTGTATATGAAATATTTGGGGTTCAAATTTTAGTTACAACTTCGTAAATATGTTTTGTATGGAACTCATTTGAAATACAGTGTGATGCATTTATGTCTTTGTATTGTTTAGGTTTGAAGTTCAACGAACATGGACGCATTTAGAATCGATTTTTATGAGTTCCGAAGATATACGAAAGCAACTTCCCGACGATTCCGAGAGGTTCGATATAATCGATACGAACTTTAAAAAATTAATGATCGAAATGGCGAAAGTTCCTAACGTTATAGAATCCACTAATAGAGCGGGTCTTCTAGAGATATTAGAAGAACATCAAAAGAATCTGACTTTATGTGAAAAAGCCTTGGCGGTTTATTTGGAAACGAAGAGATTGGCGTTTCCTAGATTTTATTTCGTGTCCTCGGCCGATTTGTTGGATATATTATCCAATGGCAATCAACCAGAATTAGTTGCTAAACATTTAACCAAGCTTTTCGATTCAATAGCAAAATTAAATTTCGGAAGGAATGAAGATAATACTATTGATAAGCAGATTCATGGTATGATAGCTAAAGATGGGGAATACGTACATTTCAGTACTCCTACTACATGTAATGGACCGGTAAGGACTTTTATTTTTCATTGTACAGTATTGGAAAATATTGCATGTCAAACAAAATAAAATTCAATCCTGCTGTTCTCGACAACTTTATAACACAGCCGGTGCTAGTAAATACGAACTGTCATCACGAATGTTTTGTATCGATTGGTAGTATATTCCACTTTCTTTTACCTATTAATGTATTTTATATATTGACCGTTGTCAGCAGGGGGAAGTGTTCTACAATGAGACATGTTCCACATTGAAACATTTGCCATAACTTTTTGAACTTCCCGCCTATTTAGTTTAAAAAATATGGCCGACGAACATATTTAGTTGTGCATATGTACCCATTTTGACATAAATGGGTATGAATTGATCTATAATGAAAGTAATTTTAACCAAGATGATGGAGTAATTGTTTATGTTAATTCTTCTCTTAATTTCACGTTTGATATATTACCATTGCACAATAATATCAATGCATTAAAGATTAATATTACATCAAATATCAATGGTTCTGTTGTTGGTACGGTATTTTATAAGTCACCAACTATAAACATAAATGAATTCTATGCGAGCCTGAATGCATTCCTAGAGCGGCACGAAAATAATGAAAACGAGATAAAACTTTTTTTTGGGTGACTTGAATATTAATTTATTAGAGCCACATGATAGACATGCAGCCGAGTACCTCAACATTCCGAATGAATTTGGCTATAAATATACCATCAATGACTCAATACGGGTCCAAGGTAATAGTGAAAGGTGTTAAAAACAACTATAACTGACCATTTTGCAACCATCTTGAAAATTGGTTATGAAAATAAGGCTGTACATGAAATACGTAACAGTAGATATATCAATTTTATCAATGAAAATAAATTAATAAATTCATTACAGCACCTTTGTTGGGATTCAGTGTACGCTGCTGATAATCCAGATAATGCAACAAAAGAATTTATAACTATTGTTACAAACGTGTTAAACCAATGTACTGAACGAAGACAACTGTTCCGAAAACGCGATAAATTAGCTACTTGGTTAACTACGGCCCTACTTAATTCGATAAATAAAAAGAACATGATGTATAAAGACTGTCAAAAAAATATAAATAACATTATTATGAAAAATGATTACAAGTTATTTAGAAATAAGCTGAATACACTAATTGTTGAAGCAAAATCAAAATATTATCAACAACTAATTAATAAAAATTCGAGCACCACAAAAAACGTATGGAACGTAGTTCAACAATTAACAAATTTGAAAAAGAATAAAAAGCCCAGCAACAACATTACTGGCGTAGATTCTGACGAGTTGCTTGTGAATTACATTGATGCAACTAACGAGTTCAATAACCACTTTACTTCCGTAGGCAAAAAATTAGCTAACAAAGTTCCAAAAGATGAAAATTATAAAATTAAACGGTCATCTACTTTGAATTCGTTTGTGTTTGCGCCAGCTGATGAAAACGAAGTTCTAGAAGTAATATTAAATTTAAAAAATGGGAAATCTGTTGTTTGTGATAACATAAAAGCTGAAACGATTAAATTAATTCGATATCATATAGTACAGCCTTTAACTAATCTCTTTAACAATTCAATTCAAAGCTGTGTGTTTTCCATGGCCTTTAAGAATACTGTTGTGACCCCAATATATAAAAAAGGAAGTAAATCAGACGTCAATAACTACCGACCAATATCACTTATAAAACATTTTGCTAAAATATTCGAAAAATTGATTAATTCAAGACTTCTTAGTTACCTAAATAAATACAAACTTCTATCAAATCAACAATTTGGTTTCAGGCAAGGTAAATCTACTCAGGACGCTGGAATCGATTTAACATCTAAAATAACCGAGTCACTTAGTCAAGATAAGCCGTGTTTGTGTATATTTATAGACCTAACAAAAGCCTTTGATACAGTGAGTCACCGTTTATTATTACAGGCATTGAAGTATATAGGGATCTGAAACGATTCCCTAAAATTTTTTGAAAATTATCTAACTAATAGACATCAATTTGTAAGGGTGAATGATGTGAAGACCGATTGACTTTGGTATACCTCAAGGTACCGTTCTAGGTCCAACGTTGTTCAAATATATAATAAGCAACGAATAGATTAGTGGGTATTGCACGCAAATAGAAAAAGGAGCTACTGAAAAGAGTGGTAACCGCAGACATGCATGTTTCTGGCTCATTAGCTGTCATCGGTACGGTACAACCAAGAAAAGATGTGAAACATGGGAGCAAAGGTGTTGAATGAAACATGAGAAAATATAACAGAATGCAGCAGTATAGTCAAACACAACATTTGTGTCAGTAATATTAGAAGATCTCGAATATTCGAGACAACAACCAACATAGACACGGAGGTGCATATAACAATCCCGTCTGAAACTTCCGACCCAGATTAATGAAATAATAACAAGATGTACGAATAGTGCGTGACATATGAACAATAAGCAACGAATAGATTAGTGGGTATTACACGCAAATGTTGTGTTTGACTATCCTGCTGAATTCTGTTATATTTTCTCATGTTTTATTCAACACCTTTGCTCCCATGTTTCACATCTTTTCTTGGTTGTACCGTACCGATGACGGCTAATGAGCCAGAAACATGCATGTCTGCGGTTACCACTCTTTTCAGTAGCCCCTTCTTCTATTTGCGTGCAATACCCACTAATCTATTCGTTGCTTATTGTTCATATGTCACGCACTATTCGTACATCTTGTTATTATTTCATTATTCTGGGTCGGAAGTTTCGGACTGGAGTGTTATATACACCTCCGTGTCTATGTTGGTTGTTGTCTCGAATATTCGAGATCTTCTAATATTACTGACACAAATGTTGTGTTTGACTATCCTGCTGAATTCTGTTATATTTTCTCATGTTACATTCAACAACTTTGCTCCCATGTTTCACATCTTTTCTTGGTTGTACCGTACCGATGACGGCTAATGAGCCAGAAACATGCATGTCTGTATATATATATATATATATATATATATATATATATATATATATATATATATATTGAACCAGATATCTTAGATAATAAAAGAAGTAGTATTATAAAATTAAGTTTGCTAGTATGAAATATATTTGAAAATAACATAATTTAAGAAAACAAGTAAAAAGGAAACACTTTTCTTAATTTAAACAACATATCAAATAAAGATATATTAAATAACAGCCTATAACAATATAATAAAAAAGGAATTACCTCAATGATAACATAAAATATAGATTTAGGCAATATCTTTGCCTAACCAATGTAATGATGTAAATAAAGTTGCCTAAGACGAAGATTATGTTTCATAACATAACAGCTGTTCATCTGAAATGAAAACAAATATTACTATAGTTAATTCATTATAATCATTAATTTAAGAATAAGAACAAATATAAATATTGAATAGAATATAATCCAATAGATTTCATAGATAAACAAATAATGACATATAGACAAATAACATAAGAGAATTTATATTTATAATTGATATGAATGTAACAAGAATATACTATCAATAATAATATTGAATGTTGTACTATGTAAGTGTATCTAAGTATAACCAATTTTAATGTATTTGTATGTATGAAATTGTTTTGATAAGTGAAGTTTCAATTATCTGATTACAAAAGACAATATCTTATTGGTTATAAAAGATGACATAACAAACTGTGAATCAATAAATAAACTTTTGAATAGTGATCTGGAAAAGAACAAAAGACTGTTTTGCTTAAAAAAGTTGAGAATCGAGGGGACGCTTAGGAGAACGGTAGCTGGTGTTAAGAAGCGAGGAGTATGTGGGATAGTGTTCCTAAAAATTCAAAGATATTCCCGGTTTAAGACATTTAAACTTCTAAAGTATTATGAAATACAATATTAATAATACTCACAGTGAATTGTAACAAGTTTTCCGACAAGAATTTGCGAAATTTTCAACAATTTTGGTTTTTTGGAGCTTCCGTGGAGTGTTCCTGGGATCCAGAGACTTTCTTCAAAATTCAAGATCAACAGGTCAGTGTATTTAAATCATTTATTGGCCAATAAATAGTGTAAAAACTCAAAATCCCAATTAAGTACTTAATTTCATAAATTGATAAACTTTTTCAAACATGATCGATCTAAAAAAGAAAGAAACAGACTTCATATAGTGTATTCATTACATAAATCATTAAATTTAATAAAAGGCCGAACTTTATATAAATTAAAATATGTACTTACGCTAATCACGCCATCTTGTAATTGCATAAATATGGTGATTGAAATTTCATAATGTAATAACTATGTCCTTCTGTATATAATTTCTATTTCTCTATCCATGTATATAACTAATTTCTTCCCACAGCTACTTGTATCATATATAACTCTGATTTATAGATAAATTCTCTTATGTGTTTTAACCATTCAATTGTTTTCATCGTCAATAAATTGTGTTGTATAATATAGATGCTTCTTACGTATCATAATTGTTTGTTTCATGCTAAAGCGCATGACTAATTTTTTCACGCATGCGCATTTATGATATTATTAAAATCAATAAATAGGTACAATATATCCATTGGCGTCGCATATTATTTTATCAAATAAATATTGCATTGATAATTAAATTGATTTCAAATAATGTGTTTTCTTTTTATTTCAACCATTACAACAGTATAAATTGCCAGGACTCAAAGGGAAAAAGGATTTCATGCTCCCGAATAATCTAATTAAAATAAATTATTAAACAAATATTAAAAACAAACTGAGCTAGCCAAACTAAAACAAAAATTCTAAATAAATAAACATATACATTTAAATCTACTAGAAAAGTAAGTAATATATCACAAATATTTAGTTTAATATATATATATATATATATATATATATATATATATATATATATATATATATATATCTTTTTTGGATAGTTCTTGGGTATAGGTTTCTTGTGAATAATACGAAAATTTTATGTCGACGTTTCGCCCATCATAGTAGGCTTTATCAAAATCTGTTTTATTTTGTGGAACAGTACCTACGAGTGGAAAGAATTAAAATGAAATTTGGTAGCTTACAATTAAGACATTCACAATTAACAATTAAAAATTAAAAGTCAAATATTAAAAGGTTTTCCAGCTCACATGCAGGAATAAAATTTTGAAATTAAGTTTTATTATGGTACGTACCCCGATGTTTACATTTTAATGGTAAAATTAGGAATGGAAAGAATGAAGGTTCTATTATTGTTTTCGTTTTTTTTCCTTTTTGAGTAAGTATTCTGGTTTATGTTACTTAGTTTTTCAATGGCAGAGAGATAAGGTATATATTAATTATTAAAATGGAATATACGAGATGGTCACAAAAATTGAAATAATATTCATTGTTTATTTATAGTATTAAGTTGTGATAGATATGGCTTAAATGATTTGTGTCTTGTTTATCATTGACAGTATGCTGTTCCTTTTTTTATGTAAATCATTTATTTCATCGAAAGTTTTGGTAATTGTTATCTTGTGCCAGAATTTTAGTATTTGAAAAGTTAAATTCGTGGTTTTGGCTAGATTCATGTTTATGTAAAGCTGTTGAGGCATTTTTAGATTATTTGTGTCCGTTTAGCCTGTTATTAAGGTATTGTGTAGTCATTCCTATGTACTTATTGGGGCAATTTAAGCATGGTATTGAGTAGACGACATTCGATTTCATTTTAGTTGGAACTTTACTTTTCAATGATGTGAACAAAGATGATAATAGATGTTGTGCTTTGTGACATACAATGATATCATGCTTACCTAAGATATATTTCATTTTTTCTGATAATTCTGCTGTGTATGGCATAGCAATATATTTTTTTATGCTTTTATCATTTATCTGTTTTTTATCAGGTATGTTACTATTATATAATTTGTGTGTACGTTGATTTATGATTCTGTTTATTAACTTTGTAGGGAAATTATTTTCATGAAGAACCTTTTTTACTTTCTTTAAGATCTCGAATCTATATTCGGGTGATGTTAGAGTTAGCGCTCTATCGGTTAAATTTATGATAACACTGTTTTTCTGTGAATTTGGGTGGTGGGAATTATAGTTTAGGTAGCGACCCGACCAAGTGTTTTTGGTATACCATTTTGTTTTAAGTTCTTCAGCGCTAACTCTAACATCACCCGAATATAGATTCGAGATCTTAAAGAAAGTAAAAAAGGTTCTTCATGAAAATAATTTCCCTACAAAGTTGATAAACAGAATCATAAATCAACGTACACACAAATTATATAATAGTAACATACCTGATAAAAAACAGATGGAAGATAAAAGCATAAAAAAATATATTGCTATGCCATACACAGCAGAATTATCAGAAAAAATGAAATATATCTTAGGTAAGCATGATATCATTGTATGTCACAAAGCACAACATCTATTATCATCTTTGTTCACATCATTGAAAAGTAAAGTTCCAACTAAAATGAAATCGAATGTCGTCTACTCAATACCATGCTTAAATTGCCCCAATAAGTACATAGGAATGACTACACAATACCTTAATAACAGGCTAAACGGACACAAATACACTAAAAATGCCTCAACAGCTTTACATAAACATGAATCTAGCCAAAATCACGAATTTAACTTTTCAAATACTAAAATTCTGGCACAAGATAACAATTACTAAAAACTTTTGATGGAAGAAATGATTCACATAAAAAAGGAACAGCATACTGTCAATGATAAACAAGATACAAGTCATTTAAGCCATATCTATCACAACTTAATACTATAAATAAACAATGAATATTATTTCAATTTTTGTGACCACCTCGTATATTCCATTTTAATAATTAATATACACCTTATCTCTCTGCCATTGAAAAACTAAGTAACATAAACCAGAATACTTACTCAAAAAGGAAAAAAAAAGAAAACAATAATAGAACCTTCATTCTTTCCATTCCTAATTTTACCAATAAAATGTAAACATCGGGGTACGTACCATAATAAAACTTAATTTCAAAATTTTATTCCTGCATGTGAGCTGGAAAACCTTTTAATTTTTGACTTTTAATTTTTAATTGTTAATTGTGAATGTCTTCATTGGAAGCTACCAAATTTCATTTTAATTCTTTCCACTCGTAGGTACTGTTCCACAAAATAAAACAGATTTTGATAAAGCCTACTATGATGGGCGAAACGTCGTCATAAAATTTTCGTATTATTCACAAGAAACCTATACCCAAGAACTATCCAAAAAAGATAAAAATATAATGGTTTAAGAAATACTACAAATATATAAATATATATATATATATATATATATATATATATATATATTATAATATATCTATTTCTCTATATGATGAATTTTAATTATTTAATTTTAATGTAAACCTTCCTATAAAGATAAATTTCAATTCACCTCACGTTGATGTATATTGTCGCAGCGACAATTCTTGTACATACAACTTAAAACCTTATGTAAGAAATTTCTACTTTGACAGTAGTTGTCAATAATATGCCCGGCTCTAATAAATATTAATTTAGTATTTCTAAAAATGAATTTATATGTATAATCGACCTAATACTCTTCTCTCAGGGTGGGATCAAACTGTTAAAAGAAATTAATTATTCAAAATTTGTTTAAATTTTTACGTATCTCCAAATTATCTGTTTCACTATTGGTCAGAACCTATAGTAACTGTATGTTTAATATTATAAAAGGCACTTTAAATCTCTGATGACGTTTCCAATATTTCTGTCACTGAAAGTTATCAACTGTCACTGATTTGATCGACAGTTTTATTTAATGAAAAATGTTTAATTTTCTGAAATAATGTTATAAAAAGACTATAGTGAGTAGGAATGCAAAATCCTATATTATACTACTAGGTTCAAATACAAATTAACAAATTAATATTCCCCATACTTATTATAAACGGAACAACAGTCGTAATTTCTACGAAACTTAAAATTACTACAACCTTTATGCTATAAATTAACCTAATGAAAAACGTTTAATAAAAGTTCCAATTGTCGATCTAGATCTTGATATGGATAAATGTCAAAAACAAGCTTCTCCCAAATTTTTCTAGTTCAAAACTTTTATTCTCTTATGTGAATTTCCTTATATGATTTATTAATTTTGTTTGCAATCAAAAATCTAATAGATGCATCTATGTCAAATTTAATTTAAAAATAGGCCTTATTATTTCTCGAGAAATTATTGTAAAAAAACTGGATCGGACTCACCAACTAATGACTGGACAACTCGTACAATTCTAAATGATCTTAGAATTCAGGAAACCTATCTAAATTTTTATTTAGAAATCTGGAACACATTCACTACACACGATGCAATTCTTATTCGAATTATGCACGCACTGGCTTTATAATGAAATGGCTTTTGAATCTGGTTGTATAAATATACAACTTCAACTATCTACCAAAAATTGAGACAACTCTGATTACGATGTTGCCTCTTCGGGATTTCAAACACAACTAACTAAACTTTCTTCAAATAAATAAATCTCCTCTCCTTTGGTTACGAAAAATTCCTTTTTTAAAAAAATACTAATTTATGTTTCCCTATAACAAAGAGAGATTTGAATTCTTTTATTATCATTGTAATTCTGATAGCAGAGACATCTGTATTTTAAAATTTCAAATATATTCTCCAAAATGTAATATAATTATGTCTATCATTAAATATATTCTACATAAACGTCATCCGAAAATCCGAAAACTAAAATGTCACATTTGATTTGTATACCGAATCTTTCAAAATTATTGATTATACTTATAATACAGTGTGTATCGAAAGTATTGCATACAAATATGAATAGTTTTCCTTATTTCAATGTTTCTTTTACATTTCAAATAGAGGAACTGTATTAATATATATATATATACGAGTATATATATATATATATATACATATATATTAATACATATACTCTATCTAAATTCTAAAGAAAACATTGAAATAAAGAAAAATGTACATATTTGGATGTAATACTAGTGATATACAATGTATTATAAATAATTTAAAAGATTCAATATGCAAATAAAATTTGACATTACAATTTCGAATGACAATAATGCAGAAGATACTTAATGATACATAGATTTTATAAAGATTTTAAAAAAAGAATACAGATGTCGCTGGTAGCAAAATTACAATTAGAATTAAAGAATGAAAATCTCTCTTTGTTATATGAAAACATAAATTTGTATTTTTTTTTTAAAAAGGAATTTTTTGGTAACCAAAGGAGAACAGAATTATTTATGGAAAAAGTTTAGTTAGTTGATTTTGAACCCCTCTCGAGAGAACATCTAATATGAGTTCTCTCAAATTTGCTGAATAATATAATAGTAATTGATATATTAAAATAGCATCAGATTATAATAATTAGCATGATAAGATCAGTGCGTGAATAATTCCTTAAATAATTATATTGAAATAGTGTTAGTGATTTTTCCGGGTTCTAAATTATAAATTTAGAAAAGTGGTTCCGGCGATTCTAAAAGACGTGCTTAGAATCAGAACGAGTGATCCTGATACCTAGTTGGTGAGTCCAGTCCAGATTTTATAAATTATTTTTCAAGAATTAACAGGCCTTTAAATAAAATTAAGATAGATGCATCTATATCACATTTTTGAATACTGACAAAATTAACGTTAAAGATATATAAAATTTCACCTGAAGAGAAGAGAAAATTTTTTGAATAGACAATTTTATCGCATATAGTTATTTGACATTTATACACGTCAAGTGTAATTTTCGACGATTTGAACGTTTAGAATAAGTAGTTAATTAGGTTGTTCTTCTAGTATATAGGTTGTTTTTTTAATTTTAAGGTTCGTAGAAAGTACGATTATTGTTCTTTATTATATTTTGGGAATAATAATTCATTTTCACTTGTTATCTGATGGTATATAATATATAATTTTTGATTCCAACTCACTTTGGTATTAATTCAACTCCTATTTCATTGAATTTGGAAAATTTTGGATCCTATAAAACTTTTGATATAATCAGTGACATTTAGTTAATTTTCAGTGACAGAAAAATTGTAGATGTCATTAGATAATTTAATGGTCTTAGAATATATTGAACAAGCAGTCACTATAGATTTGCAATAGTATAATTGACAATTTTGGAATATTCTCTGGAAATTTATAAATTTAAAATTTTAAATTATTAATTTTTTTTAATCTTTGAACCCTCCCTGAGGTAAGAGCGAGTAAGTCGATTTTGTAGTAATTTATCTTTCAGAATATAAAATTTCATATTCATCTGAGCCGGGCATGATAATTTGACAATTCCTGTCAAAATTTCAAATAGGTTATATTCAGTGATAAAGGTGTTTTCACATTAGTGTAGTTACTACCACGATTGTAACAACAGCATCTAATAATCAAATTTCAAATAAAATCATATAATACATAATTATAAAAACAGTAGAACATTAAATATATTATAATTTGGCGCCCAACGTGGGGCGAATTAAGAATTTTTCTTGATAATTAGGTTGACGTTAACATTATAATAATTGTCGCCCAAAACGTGGGGTGATTAAAACTGTGCATATAATTATAAAAATATTAAAAATTTATTGACATTATTATAAAAAAAATTTAAATATTTACGATGGAACAAAGAATGACGTTAAGAGATGGTAAACAGGTAGGAGTTGAAAGTGGATCCGATGAAGAAAGGGAAGAACAGGAGGATAGTAGACGGGAACCCCAAGGAGGAACAAATAGCAATGATCATTGGATGCAACAATTTCTTTTGAAAATGAATGAGAATATGAATAGGAAATTTGAAGAAAATAGGGCAGATATGAATAGTATGGAAAAGAATATGCGAGGAGATATGTATACAATGAGGGAGGAGATTAAGGGGGATATTAACAATATCACTGGAAACATGGACAGACTGGAAAAGAAAATAGAAGAAGTAAACATGGAAACCTTAAATGAAATAAAAAAAATTAGAGATGAAAACGAGCAATTGAGTGAACAAATGGCCGATATGAGAGTAGATATGGTAGAACAAAATAAGAATTTGAAAACAGACCAAGAAATTGGAGTTAGAATGAAACAAGAATTTGAAAAAGAGGTAGTAGAAGAAATACAAGAATTAGATAGATGCCTAGAAGAAAATTTATCTGGAGCAATTCAAGTGGAACTAAACAAACAAAATAAGAATATAATTGAAGGAATACAGTCTATTAAAATACAAAATTTAATACAGATTAAAGAAGTTGAGAAGGAAATTGCAGAGATACAGGCTATTAAAGTACAAAAACAAACAAAAGATGATATGTTAGATATTGATTTACAGAACCTAGGAAGTGAAGAAGTTATGCAAATTTATGAGAAAAATATGTATTGGAAAATAAAAGACTTAGATGGTAATACAAAAAAACAAATCGTGGTATATGATGAAAGAAATAATAATTATAATAGGGGGATAAAACTTAATTGGGAGTTAGAGAAAATGAATAAGATACTACAAGAAACTAAGGAAGAAATAGATGAAACCATAAGACAATATATAGAAAGAAGAATTTATGCAGAAAACTTCGAAATGAGAGTAAAACTTAGCAGATATATAAGGATAATTGATCCAAGAATGTTTAATAGGACAATCAAAAATGAAATGATAGGAAGTGAGAATATTATGGGAAATAAAATAATAAAAAGAAGAAACAATAATTTGAAGGAATTGGAAACGCAAATTTTGATGAATTTATTCTGAGAAATTGATGAGATATGGGACAACAAAATTAAAAAGGACATAGTGGAAAATTTAATTGAATTTAGGAAACCGATAGAGAATCAAACAATAAGAGAAGAGAATAAGACGAAGTTTAGGAAAAGAAAATAAAATTGAATTATATGACAGGATTATAGGAATGAAATCTAGAAAACGAAAAGGAATTGTACATGGTAAAGAATGGATATAAAAACAATATGTAAATAAAATATTTATGATTAACAAGTAATATTTAAAAACATATTTAAATAGAAATTATATAAACATGGATTGATAATAGAAGAAATGATAGACATGTTGATATGAATTATGGAAATGAAAATAGAAGTTACAGAAATAAAAAACGAATATATGGAAATGGAGATAAAATTTATGACAACAAGTATTGTGAGAATAGAAGAGATTTTAGAAACAAAATAGATGGACAGGATGAAATAATTACATTTATAGGAACAAACGGACGGAAGTTATATGAACTAGGCAAATATATGATACAAAAGATTGAATTAAAGGATGAAAAAGAAGTTGATATGTAAGCATAGTCGATGAAGAAGTTAGAAACAGACATAGTTATTGATGAATTGATGAAATATAAGGAAATAATTGATTTTGAATAGATAGATAGAATTAAATGGTAAAATAATTGAATTTGAGGAGGTAAATATGGAAGTATTGGCAATTGAAGAGGATAATAGGAAGTTATGGAATATAAAGAGGAATGGAATTATGGTAGAATTGGAGTTAATGAGTGGAAATAAGGAATATGAAGAGAAAGTGAAGAGTTTGATGATGAAATATGAAGGATTGATTGAAAAAGAAATTAGACTGGCTAACTATTATGAGTGTGAGATAGAATAAATAGAAGATGTGAAAAGTAATGGTAATTGGACAGATTGTAATGAAGAATATTATGAAGTTATAAATGAATTATTAAAGACGTATGAGAAAAGAATTTTGAAGGAACTAAGGGTTGTTCAATGAAAATATGGATATAATAAAGGAGAAGAATACTGAGAAATGTTAAAGTAAAATAGAATTTTCCCGGAATTCTGGGCAAGACAGTTTAATTGCCCGATCGGCGAGAGCAATGATTACCGACTTATTTGGGACATGGGGTGTTGTGAATTGAAATTGAAAAAATTGAAAAAAAGCAAAGAAAGCCCTTAAAATCAATAACTACCCAGAAAAACTGATAAACACCATCTTTAAAAAACGCATTCATAAGTTACATAATCAAAACCTCCAAAAAAACCAAACAAACAATCAAAAGTACCTTTCCTTGCCTTACATACCAGGACTATCCGAAAAATTCAGCAACATTTTTAAAAGCCATAACATTACAATTGCACATAAAGGGTACAACCTCTCAAAATCCAACTTCAGTAACTTAAAGTCAAAAATTCCTGATCAAAAGAAGAGCAATATAGTTTATCAAATTCCATGCGGGGACTGCGACAGTGTCTATATCGGGCAAACTAGCCAATATTTAAAAAATCGGTTAAATGGTCACAAGTACGATAAGAAAAATAAAACTGCCTTAACAACACATATGCAGGATAAAAAGCATAGTTTTGATTTTGAAGACACAAAAATTTTAAAAAGTGAAAGTCACACCAGAAAAACAGAAATTTATGAAACTATAGAAATACAGAGAAATAAAAAAACCTAAATTACAAAACCGACACAAAATCTTTAAGCAAGATTTATAATAATATAATAAAATAGAATAATAAAATAAACAACTATTTCATGTAGGTTACCCAACAAAAACCATAACAACTATTATTAAAAAGAAATAAATGCGTATAGGAAAAAACAACATTTTCAAATAATACCATTAGCCATAGACACCAGTACTACTATGAAGGTTGAGGTACACACACCGTTACCTGTAAAATGTTTTTAAATGTATCGTTATAGTTCATTTTATTTTAACTTATTTTAATATGTGATGTGGCACTCGCTGGAATATAATCCACAGGTATGTCATAGTTTTACATTGTATACACTAGGATTTTAAGAACCAATTTCTCTTTTAGTGTTTTTATATTCTGATGAAGGTCAAAAACGACCGAAACGTTAATGAAATACAATATAAATTTAAAAACCATCTAATGTTTTGATTAATCCAGGACCAAAAATGCCCAAGAAATATAAATGAAAAAAATATAAACTTTAAGGTCCAAGAATATATATATATATATATATATATATATATATATATATATATATATATATATATATCCAAGAATATATATATAAACGATTTATTTTCGTTCGGAAAGAACGATAATATTATTGGTTTCGCAGATGATACTGCTATATTCTATAAAGCAGATAACTGGGAAGATTTAAAAAGGATGGCCGAAACCGATTTTTCTAAAATAAAAAAATGGTTAGATTTCAAATTATTAACAGGTGATACAGTGAAAACCAATTACGTGCCTTTCAGTAGCAATAAATTTGGAATGCCTTCATTTCATGAGTTAATAATAAATACTGAATCGGATACATACCGAATATTGCCTGAAAAGAATATCAAATATTTAGGAATTATATTAGACCCGCATTTGAAATGGGATGCGCATATAACATATGTGGTTAACAAATTGCGTACTATACTATGGAAATTTAGAAAACTCAAGGACATTCTATCATCAAACTACTTACGAACTCTTTACTATTCGTTGGTGGAAAGTCACCTACGTTTTGGAATTACTGTGTGGGGCTCTGCTTTAAAGACTCATTTGCACAAACTCGAGGTAACACAACGAAGATTTATAAAATTAATATATTCAAAAAGCGCGAGATATCCCAGTAACCAATTATATACAGAAGCAAAAATGCTGGATTTCAGACAACTATATTTCTTATCCGTATGTATTAGATATCACACACATAAACACAGTAGTAAGTAAGGTCAGTATTTTGTGGTTCCCTTCATGACAAAAACAGTTTCTCAAAGGTCTTACTCTTAGTTGGCCCCTAAGTTATACAATACAATTCCACAAGACTTGAAAAAAATATTGAATATTCATAGGTTTAAAAAACATCTTAAGCAGTGTATTATCGGAAATAATCGTGTTAATATAAGAAGTTATTTTGAAACTTAGTTGATTTGTTTAGCTGTTTTAGTATTGGCACTCACCCTGTTTTCAATATTAATTTTTTTAGATATTAGTGTATGTATAGGTATTTTATTGTATTTTATTATATATTCTCTTAATATGTTTTGTATACCGTAACAAGTGTTAGTACACTTTTCGGTTCTCCGATCTATTCAACAAATTGAAAAATGTAATATGTGAATAAAACTTATTATCATTATATATATGTACCACCAACTTTTACGAAATTTAGAAAATTCTAAGCATATTTATTGACTTACATAGCTCAAATTGAGGAAAGTTTTTTTTTAAAGTCGATATATCAATTGGTGATTAAATAAAACCCGGTGGTTTTTTGATAAATCTGAAGTTCAAAATTTGTTTGGGTAATTCTAGGCTAGGATTCTGTATAAACTAGAGATGTTCAAAACGATCGAAACATTTTCGCCAACTTCTTGAAATAATATCAAAAAAGTTCCACAATGAAACAGTTGGTTTTGTTCCACATTGAGACGGTGTCTCATTGTGGAACTAAATTTTCCAACATGTGAGTATCTAATGTTTTTAATTTTATTTCCATGCTAGGGTCAAAACTATGGCTCGTGACAGACAACGAAAATCGGAAAAATGTTCTTTCGCAGAGGACGAAATGAAGGCAGCTGTGCATATGGTTCTTGGGGAAAAATTAAGTTTAAGACAAGCATCTGAAAGGACAGGCATTACATTTCAAACGCTTCATCGCTACGTCAAAAAACAAAAACTTTCAGGCGGAAATGTGAAAATAAGATACAAGCCTAACTATGCCTGTCAGCAAATTTTTACCTCAGGAGAAACTTATTGCGGAATACGGCATAACTTGTTCAAAAATATGCTACGGCAAAACTAGGAAAGATGTGCGAATACTTGCTTTCCGAAGTAGCCGATGCATATAAATTTAATATTCCTCAAAAATGAAAAATTGATAAACGGGCAGGGATATAATGGTTATTAGGTTTTATGTCACGGACCACTGAGTTGAGTGTAAGACAACCAGAAGGCTGTGGCCTTTCCAGAGCTACTTCATTTAATAAGCATAATGTAGGCCAATTTTTTGCCAATTTGGAATCGATATATCAGCGTTCAAAGCATTTTGCAGATGGAACTCGCATCTACAACCTGGACGAGACCGCAACCACTACTGTTCAGAAACCACGCAAAATTGTAACAAAGAAGAGAATTAAACAAGTTAGCTCAGCAACTACTGATGAATGCGGAATATTAGTAACCACCTGCTACACTTTGAACGCAACTGGAAGCTTTATTCCACCTTTTATGGTTTTCCCAAGACATACGTAAATTTAAACAGCAAATGCTTCACGGCGCTCCTCTCGGTACCTTAGGCCTTGCACAACCATCAGGCTGGATGACAGTGGATTGATTTATAGAAGTCATGAATTACTTTATACATCATACTTCGAGTAGTGTAGGCAATCCCACACTATTAACCATGGAAGTCATTTGTCGGTTTATGTTCTTGATCTAGCAAAGAAAAATGGAGTTATAATCTTGCCACCGCACACCTCTCACAAATTATAGCCTTTAGATCTATCGGTTCTCTTCCCTTTCATACCCCAATATAATGCCGCATTTGAATCGTGGATGCTGAGGAATCCAGGCCACCCGATCTCAATTTCTGAAATAGCTGAATGTGTTGGTGTCGCGTTTGAAAAATCTATGACCCCCAAAAATATAACAGCAGGTTTTAAAAACTCAGGTATTTTTCCCTTTGACAAGAACTTTTCACGGACGACGATTATATTGCTAGCAGTGTCACTGACCGATGCCAGCCAGCTGCTGAAATTGCTGGTCCATCTGAGCATCACATTACTGGGGATTGCGGAGACGAAACATTTGAAACCCATACGGCTGATAATCAGGATTGCAATGGCACAACAATTGAAACCTCTAAGACTGATATTAAAGAATCTGAACTCACCAAAGGAACTAATATTATTGAAAAATTTATATTGCGGGCAGTATTGAAAGGCTATCGGAAAGCACCAAAATCAAAACAAAAGAACAGGGCTAGAAGAAAGAAGAGTATCATAACTACATACACGCCAAAACTTAATGAAATAAAAGCG
Organism: Galeruca laticollis; assembly: GCA_963921935.1. Lineage (NCBI taxonomy): Eukaryota > Metazoa > Arthropoda > Insecta > Coleoptera > Chrysomelidae > Galeruca > Galeruca laticollis. The sequence goes on from OY998177.1 coordinate 79,436,521, forward strand.
AAATCCAAGGAGAACGTGAGGCAGGCGGAATTAAAAATGAGAAAAAAGCAGAGTAAATTAAATGTCGGCATGACCAGAGTGTTTAAAGAATCTTCTAGTGAAGAGTCTAACAGGACATCCTATCAGGAAAATACTAGGGGCTCCTCTGAAGATGCTAGTGATATTGAAGATACCTTAGATAAAGATAACTTCATTGCACTGGAGCGACAACCAATCACTGGGGACTACGTTTTAGTTCAATTTGATGAATTAAAAACTATTATCTTTTATGTCGGAAACATTTTTAATAAAAAAGAATATGAATTGGAAATTTCATTTCTTCGTAAAAGTAACAAGTCTGACAACTGTTTTCTTCCACCCCGTAACAGGAGATATAAGTATGATCGAAGAAAAAAACATCGAAATAATACTTTCCAAATATTTAACGAATAGGAAAACTAACAGGCAACAGTCTCTAATACGTTTTGAATTAAACTTCAAATCATTAAATGTGCGATAATACTTTGGAGGATTTTATTTTTTACTTGTCGGATTTATATTTTATGTTGTCATATCTAGCAAAATAAATTTTCATTCTCCTTTACTATATATTTTTTGTGTTTTTTTTTGGTCTAAAAAGTTCAGTCTCATAGTGGAACATACTTGTTCCACAATGAGATAAAAAACACGATTTAAAAGAAATTCCTATTTATTTTCAAAATCGATATAATGATCAACTTCTTGCGTTAAATGACGAGGAATATGTCAATCTATGTGCATGAAACAACAAAATTACAAAATTCAATCATAACCTCTGGCAACTTACCGAAACGTAGGTACTTTATGTCTCGTTGTGGAACACTTTCCCCTATATCGTTCTTGATAAATTGGTATTGTACCTGAGACTTTACTACATTACATGTGAAATATTTTCCAATACTGTGTACCTACATATATGCATTAAGTTAGATATACAAGGTGTGCGATTTGCTCAGATAAATTTTTATATATTTGTAGAGAAAAGCGGATTGTATTTGAGTTTAGATTTAACGAAAATAACAAAAATTGTATTAAAAAAATAGGTAGAGCTTATAACCGTTTCACCTACCTTGGAATACTGGAGATTTGTTGGAGGTTAATCTGAACACTCGCTTAACAACAATGATAACATCCCAATTCCGGCCGGCTTCCGAACACATGAATCAAAATATGCCGCACAAGTATTAGTCGCATCAACGCCTGCGAACTGTTGGGAAAGTGGTGCGACAGGACGAATCGGGATGCGGTTTTCTGCATTCTCTTCCAAAAACGATTATCACAAAATGTGGGGCGGTAGATTTCCCCTCCCACCGAAAATTGCATTGCTGCAGGCCAAAGTGCACGCGAAAAATGCATTATCTGGGAGGCCTTTTGGAAGATTTTCAAATTTGATAAATAAGGGTCAGAACTGGTCCGGATCGGGTACTCGGGGGTTTTCGAGGCCGCTGATCACGAATATAATGTTCAAATTGACCTCCGAACACCTGGTGCACCAGAACGTGACCCTAAACGTCATCTCCGGGGGTTTTCCTGACACAATCAAAGAAGGTCAACCAAAAATCATTTTGGGGGGTTTTTGGCCCGCTGAATCCTAATCTGGCATCGGCGAGCACCCCACTGGCACCTATTGCACCGAAACACAGGCTAGAACGTCATCTCCGAGAGTTTTCTTGAGAAGAGTGCCAAAAACCACTCGAAAATCATAAGAGGACAGTTGTGTGGGGCGGTGGTCCCGAATTTCACGTCGGAAACAACCTCCCGAACACCTGGTGCACCACAACCTGACCCTAAACGTCATCTCCGGGGGTTTTCCTGACAAAATCAAAGAAGGTCAACCAAAAATTATTTTGGGGGGTTTTTTGGCCCGCTGAATCCAAATCTGGCATCAGCGAGCACCCCACCGGCACCGGGTGTTCTGCGGATGCGCAGGAAATTGTGATCGGATGTCATGTAGTTGCAGGAAGCACGGTCTCCCTTGTAATCTTGCATGTAAAAATTGTGAAGGCCCTAGCTGCACCAACACTGACAAATATTCAGTAGAAACCCTTATGGCGGCGGAGAGAGAGGCCTTAGATGAAGAAGACTGTCTCCTTCAGAATATGTCAGTTGTTGAGGAAGAAAATGAGGAGAGTTCTGATGTGTCATTTGATGATGGAGTTGATATTCAGCAACGTATATAAATATTGCTGTTATTAATTTAAGAGGTGAGAGAAAGTTTGAGTTGGGTTGAATTTGATCTGAGTTTAATAAAAAGTTTTTAATCCGCAATTGTAGAAATATTGACCTCTTTATTCACTTCACATAAATTTCCCTCCTCCTCGCATTATTTAAGTAGAATCAATAATTCCACAAGATGTAAAGATAAAAATCCCAGCGCGGCAGGGGTCGAGAAGGTTGGTTTGGACGTGAAATTCTGAACCACCGCCCCACAAAACTGCCCTATTATGATTTTCGGGTTGTTTTTGGCACTCTTCTCAAGAAAACTCTCGGAGATGAGGTTCTAGCCCGCGTTTCGGTGCACCGGGTGCCAGTGGGGTGTTCGCCGATGCCAGATTTGGATTCAGCCGATGCCAGATTTGTGTCAGGAAAACCCCCGGAGATGACGTTTAGGGTCAGGTTCTGGTGCACCAGGTGTTCGGAGGTCCATTTGAACATTATATTCGTGATCAGCAGCATCTAAAACCCCCCGAGTACCCGATCCGGGCCAGTTCTGACCCTTATTTATCAAATTTGAAAATCTTCCAAAAGGCCTCCCAGATAATGCATTTTTCGCGTGCACTTTGGCCTGTAACAATGCAATTTTCGGTGGGAGGGAAAATCAACCGCCCCACATTTCGTGATAATCGTTTTTGGAAGAGAATGCAGAAAACCGCATCCCGATCCGTCCTGTCGCACCAATTTCCCTGGTTCATCCCTATTTCGACAGAATTAATCAAAAATAAAATATTATGAAAATCGAACATTCTCCCCGCCGAAATGCAGCAAATGAATGAGCAGAGTTGTAGCACTCCGGTATTAAAAAATACGTAAATGTATGAAAGTCGTCGCTGAGGGGCAAGGGTCAGAGCTTGACCAAAAGTCGACGCAGAGTACCTTTAGGGGTGCGAACGCTTGCGACACGGGATAAACCGTCCTTACCGGGATGAAGCTCGAAAATTCAAGCTAGAGTCCAACGTTCAGGGGTAAAATTTTCTTCCTTGATCAGCACAAGGGTGCCTAGGGTTGGAGAAGGATATGTTAGTGTCAGTTGCCATCTTGTCAAACGGTTTATTGAAATGATAAACGGAGTGATCAACGGTTCATTAGTCAACAAATGACCCGGAGATAAAGCGGAAATGTCTTCGTTATCGTTAGAAAATGGGCTCATGTGGGGCGTGAATTTAATAGCAACTCAATTATGACTTGAACTGTACAAAAGTCTTCATACGTTTAAATTGGCATTCAACAACGGAATAAGATCACGTTTGACAGACTTGATTCCAGCCTCCCAAAATCCACCAAAATAAGGACCGAATAGAGGAGAAAATGAAATGTAATGCTTTCTCGATCAGAGCGTTTTGCATGTATCGGGAAATTTCCTTTTCAGCACCAATAAGGTTTGTACCATTATTGCAGTAAATATGTGACACCAAAGTCAAGACCGTAATGACTAACCACTTTTACATAATTGAATCTAAACTGGGGTAATTAGCCCATTGAGGGTTAGTACGGCTTAGGATTCTGTGTCCAACAACAGACATATTTAGAAAATACAGCATTTATTGCTCACTTTGGGCATAGAATCTATAATTTTTGAGATATAAGAAATTGCGTGGTTTTGAAAGCAGCATAAAGGTGTTTTCTATTACAGTAATATATAATCAAAGTGGTCAGCCTACATTTCCGTCGCAACAATAGAGGGTGTTTAGCCTCATATGTTAGAGGAGAATGGGTTAAGGGAACCCCAAATCTGAGTAGCTGGTGGTTATCTTTAAATGCACCTAGCTTTGACAAAGGTTTAGAAGAAACTTGAATTCCTTGTCGAAATGAATGTGTTTAGTATGCTTGACTAAAATTAACATAGAGATTTCTAAATCTTCGGCTTGTAGCCTTTCTGACGACTGTTTTGAAGACGACGGTTTCGTGTTGTGAATGAATCGAAATACATAAGCTAATATACGTAGAATTTCGGATAAAGAAGAATGATTTTCTAGAAGGGTATCCAGTGCGTTATATTGAGAGGGTTGTGTTAGAAGAACAATTTTTCGTTTTTCCACAGCGGGAAGTTCAATGGGTACTGACGGCAAAGTGTCAGGAAAACAAAATGAGGATGAGAGTCAAAAACTTGGGCCATGTATCCAACTGGTCTTTGCTAATAATTCATGGGGTAAAATACCGCATGATGCGGCATCTGATGCGTTGTAATGAATAAGAACATAATTCCATGAGTCGATAGGGATTTTTGACTGGATATATGAAATCCTGTTTGCCACAAAGGTTTTAAACCGGTGCGGGGAGAATTGAATACGTTGACCAAACATGAAAAAACTGGATAATAATTGTACAGACTTTCAAAATATACGAATTCAGCTTATATAATAGGGCAGCGACACAAAGTTCAGCTTATTTTTCATTGGAGCGACTTTCGACTTGGCACATATAAAAGTGAGAGCAGGTTGATCATTAGAGTAAATTGTTCTCAAATAGACTAGCCCTTTTCAATTGCCAGTCGTAAAATCCGTGTAGTTCACAACTAGATGAAATGTTTACGAATAGTTTTACATGGTATCTATAGTTATAACAAAAGTAGGTGTTGATTCCGCTAACGAACGATATCAGAAGGGTGTGAGTTATCCCAATTGACACCTATTATCCAAAGACTTTGTATTAATGATTTTGTCAAAAACCGTAATGGGAGACAAAAATCCTAATGGGTTATTGATTCGAGCTAGTTCAGAGAGCAAAAGTCTTTTCGAACAGGTGAGGCTTCTATTTGGAATCACAGAAAATAAGAAACATTCACTAACAAGGTTCCACCTAAGACCAAGAACCTTAAGGGAAGAAAAATTATCTCCTTGTTCCAAATTTAAGACCTAGGGTTGATATGATAGGGTGGCATATGTGACAAGAGTGTGGGATGGTTAGTACACCATTTCCTGGGCTCCGAAAACAAAATCGGCAATATATGAAAAATTGAGAATAATTAAAGCGGCTTTAGGAAATCGGATTCTTAATCGATAGCTAATTGTCGAAGGGTAGCTAATGCTAAATAAGAGGCGGACCTTACTCCATACATAACTGTAACAAGCCGATACTCTTGAATTTCTTCTTAAGGTGAGAAACGATAAAAATTCGTTGATAGTCTCGAAATTCAGGAGAAATTAGGATAATTCTGTACATATGTTGCACGTCTACACACCTGATCAATTTATAAAATCGGAAATTGATTGAAATAGAAAAATATCTTGATTAAGTTTGGGTCCGACATATAAACAATCGTTAAGAGATTTGTTATTTGGAAGTTTAGCTGAAGCGTCCAAAACTACCCTCAGATTTGTCGATACACTATTAGGTCTCACGACACATTGATGCGGAATATAATATTGTCCTCTACCTACTTCGTTTTTGCGTACCAATTCCATATAATTTAACTCGAGATATTCTTACACGAAAACGGAATACTGTTTATGCTCAAGAGAGTAAAATCATTGTAAAGCTAAATCACGTATATCAGGAAACGTAGAAGATGATTCTTTGAACGGAATAAGAACAATATAGCGACCTGAATCGTGTCTAGCATGATTCTCATTAAAAATGGTGGCAGTAACCAGTCATAATACCGGTGGCTCTTCGTAGGTTCTGCCCGTTCATAGTCACGTATTTTTTGGCTACTTCACTGTCCGGATAATGTAACAGGTCCTTGGCAACCCTGCAACCTTCTGCCTCATCCCATCTATCCTCTTATTAAGGGAGTGTTCCTTTGATAAGTCAACCTTCGCTAATGCCGATAGACCAATGAAAGTAGCAGGTCCCAAGAGTTTTTGGGGGGCTACTTTCCTTGCTAGTGGCCACTTTGTTGTTACAGGAATCCATTAGGACCAGGTGACACTCCAATACTAGGCCCGATGCAATACGTGGTCTGTTCAGGGCTAGTAGTGTTTTTCTAATTTCCGTGAGGATGTTATTATTACCTGTGGTGTTTCCTTTGGTAATCTCGTTTACAGCGATGTAGATAGCAGTGAGCTCTGTTTGAGCAACACTGAGATTGCAGCCCATCGCCCAATCAATGTTCAGATTAAGGGATCTGGAATAAAATCCACATCCTGGGCCTACATTGGTTTTAGACCCATCTGTGAAGATGCGGATTGCGCCTTCTTCTAATGGGTCTTTTGAGTTATTTTTAATGATTACCTTGTAGGGCCTGTAAAAGGCATATCGCGGTGAAATTGAGTCCGTATTAGCCTGTAGCAGTGGAACATCTCTGAGGGCGTCACGCCACAAGACACGTCTCAATTCACCGGATCGTACATATTAAGTTGTTCACCGGTAGAGCGTAGACGTGTCATGGTCATCAAAGCAACCTCCTTGATGTGCCTGTTAATGGGAGTGAGACCGAGGATAAACTCAATCGCTCTAGTTGGTGAGGTTTTTATTCCTCCTGTGGTGTTAAGGCATGCCGTTCTCTGGATTTGATCCAGTTTACGCACGACTATCAGCTGGTTTGTTTTAACTCCCCAGGCAATCAATCGCACCGTACTTTTGCATAGGTCTAATGATGGTAGTGTAGATCCAGGCAGTGACCCTAGGCGATATTCCCCGGGTACGGCCGATGGTTCTGCGACACTGTTCATGAAAAAAATTCTTTTTTTTCTCTGTTATCTAGATGATTGATCCATGTTAACTTACTGTCAGAGGTGACCTCTAAACATTTCACCTCTCAAGAAAAGTTAAATTTGTTATTTAGGAGATTTGGAGTTTGATGTTTTGCAAGCTTCCTATGTTTCGTGAAGAAAAGAGTCATCTCCGTCTTTTTCGGATTTATTGACAGTGTACCATTTTTCTATCAAATTGAGGGCCTCTTGCATTAAAGCGTAGAGACTCTCCTCAAGTCTTCCAGTTGGCAGAATCACTAGGTCATCTGCATAAGCTATTGTGTAGAAGTTGTAATCGTTAAGGCGGCGTAGAAAGGAGTCTAAGACCATGTTTCACTGTAATCGCGAAAGTACCTCTCCCTGTGGACAAACTTTCACAACCAGACCTCTCATGTTGACATCGTCTACACTGATTTTTTTCCTCTATTTGAGAGCATCTTTTATATCCAACTATTTATAGTTTAGGGAACATTCTTCTTGGCAAGTGCATTTGTTATTTTGGAAAAAGTGGTTTTGTCAAACGCGCCTTCTATTATGTCTATGACCACTCTCAGGGTAGACTCTTCATTTTTCTTTCGAAATTCGATTCGGCCCTACGATATGAAGAGCCCAATCAGTAAATTTCACTGGGGTATATGCATGCTCATTTGGATGCAGTGGATTTTGTATTATCACTACATCTGTTATATATCGTTCATAAATCCTCTCTAAGATTGAAAACGATGTGAGGCTAATCGATATCCTTTTGGAATGGAATAGTTCATTCTTCCTGGTTTTGGTATGAACATAACTTTGATATCTCTCCATCCTTTTGGAATATACCTTAGTGCCAATGAGGATCTGACGATTTCCACCAGGTACGGCATTAAAGCTTACAGGCCCCACTGAAGTAGAGCTGGATAAATGCCGTCCATTCCTGGATATTTAAAGGGAGAGAAGCTTGGGATGGCCCACCTCAGTCTGTCCGCGTCGACGATCTGTCGCGCTATACGCCAGTCATCGTCCGTCGAGTAGTGATTCTCCTCTTCCTCCCAGATTACCGTTTGCGGATCTGGAGTCGGGAAAGTAGGTTGACATTGATGTTTGAGGCTTTCGAGGCTTTCCTCCAGGTTGGCAATTTTTGTTATTGGTTATTGTTCCGATATGAAGGTAGGGATCTTTGGAGAGGGATTTTGGAATCTAGCTGCTTGGTGGAAATCTTAGATTTCCTCGCAGTCCCTGTGTTTTCCGCCTTGTTGAAAGATGTCCTCACCGTTCTGGTCAATATCATCGCACCACCATGGAGTGTAGGCCCCATTAAGATCGACCCGCCTGAAGGGGCAATACATTAATTATGAAGTTTTGAATTGTTACAGAGTAATTTTCCAAATCTCCTTTATTGTTAGGCAACACGTCCTCGACTTCTCGCTGAGCCCCGTACAAACAGTGGACATATTTTGTCCGGTCCGTTTGCCTGGAGTCGTGAGTTGATGTGGAGCAAGTTTTATGTCAAATTTTATTCAGCAGTAGTCCGACATTGAAATATCGTCGAATACATGCCAGCCGGAGATTATATTCTCAATGATTATAGTAGATAAGGTAATGTCTATTCGCGTTTGAGTGCGAGAGTTAATAAAAGTTGATTTACTACATATATTGATCATGCAGATATTCTTGTTAATTATGTAATCATAAAGAGACTTACCTCTAATGTTAATATCTTTGTTGCCACAGCTTTTGTGGTAATAGTTTGAATCGCATCCTATTACCAATTCAAGCTTCTGGGTAAGGCAATGTTCCACAAGGTCTTCCAGCTACTGTATTGGTGGCGGTTTGACTACGTCTGAAGGGAGGTATGCGGATGCTAGTATTAAAACTTTCTTTTGACCTTTCTGCGCAAATGCAACATTTAGTACCGTTAGGTCGGAGGTCTAAAAGTGCGTCAGTAAAGCCGTAATAGGTGGCTGATTGCTGGGGAAGCTAAAAATTAAACCTTTTGTATTATTTAGGCAAAGAATTCAGTTAGTATAACTAACTGAATTCCAGGGTCCCTGTATAAGTGCTATTGTGCCCTGCATCACATCAAGATGGTGGCATAGTGTTGCCGAAGCCACGTTATTGTGTTGAAGGTTACACTGAATGATCATTACTTTGTCAATATCCATCGCTACTTGATGATGGCACTTGGAGTTGGGTTGACGTTGCCTTTGTTTTCGCTTAGAGCTGTTAGTTCTGCCAAGAGAATGTTGGCCGCACCTTAGGAGATGGTTCCACAGTCACCACAGAAACAACTGCTCTTTGAGTTTTCCCGGATGGAGGGGAGTGATCCATATTGGATCCCTTATAGCTCTTCCTTTCCGGGTCGAGTTATTTTATTTTAACGATCAATGAGTGGAACGCGAAAGGAAAGCCACGCATGCACACGAAGGTCTGGGTTTTGTTTGTACAGCCGACGCAGCACATCCTCTTTGTCGCCCAGGTCAGCGTGAGCTCCACTAGGGACCCATAGGGTGGCTTTTATCAGCTGGGGGAGATTTCAGTTTTGAAGCCGTGTGCTTTAACCACTCTAGCCTTTCATCATTGTCGCAGGTGACTCTGATAATTTCGCCACGACTTAAAAGTAGGTGGCTTCCTTGGACTGCTGGAAGCGGACAAAAGGGTTTCGTCCAGAGCCTCCATTAGCTGTATTTTCTCCCTTATCGGTAATTAGTTTACCGTATGGGTTGACCTTGTCTATAATAGCTACCTGTGAATGGTTGGTAGCTGATTCACTAGAGCTTTGCCAGGTTTGAATAGCGAGAAGCGAGTGGCGCTGGGGGTACCTGGGAAGACGCCAGCCTGCTGCCTCGCTTTCCTCCTTCTCTTTGCCTCAACACCCCAGACTTTTGTACCTCGACGGTGCTTTTGTTTTAAAGGTGAGCGTTCTCGCCGATCCTCCCGTTTTTGTTTTCGTTTTTTTATTTTTGTGATCCATTCTGATTCCACGAGTACTTAAGGAAGAGTTGTGTCATCCTTGGCTAAGCCCTGCATGCCAGAAAAAGGCTAATTTCAAGGGGGTTTCGCCTGATAACTCCAGGGGAATGTTTGTGATCGCATTCCCTGCGGCGTTTCAGTCATCCGCACATCACCATACACCTTAGCTTTAGTTTAGTTGGAGTGTCATTTGGTTGGTTAACACTGCTGTTACTAGTGATCAAGAGTATTAACATATCCAGCGGTGCCACGAGGAGACAGACACTCGATGGTTGCATTTCTCCATTGGGCTGTAGAAAGCTACCACAAGCAAGCAACAAACAAGCAAATAAGCAAACCAACTACAAAAACAGTGGTCAACTTACAACCAACCCCGCCTAATTTTCCAGCAAACAATAATTTTGAAAATACATCTACACGTAACAATAGTTTAATTGGTGTTGAGTTTAGTTTTCAAGATTTTCATGCAATCTTTTCTAAAAAACGATATATGACATACAATAATTACATAAAAGCAAAAAAATTGTATTCAATATCAATACTGCCAGTACAGTATTGTATATTATTCCAAACTGGATGTGTTTTAGGTGGAGGTATGGTTGAATCGGATTCAAAATTGCATGCGCACGACGATAAGGATTCTGATTGGAGAAGGAGTTACAACTTACGAAGAGAAACCTCGTGATCAATGGTTGTTTGATTTTCCAGCGCAAGTTTCGCTGGCAGGTACTCAGATTTGGTGGACCACTGAAGTCAATATAGCCTTTTCAAGATTGGAAGAAGGATATGATAATGCCATCAGAGATTATTATAAGAAGCAGGTTTCGCAGCTGAGTACTTTGATATCGTTATTATTAGGTAAATATCAATTAATTCTACCATTCTTTGTAAACTAACACCAGCTTTTTTATAAAATGGAACAACTTGTATATTTTCATATAAAATCAATTGATACTTTATTTTAAATTTGCGGTATCAAGTTGTGGTGTGGCTTATATAAGGATCATACGGTTGGCCCGTACTTCTATGGAGGTTCAATGAATGGAGAAAGGTACTTAGATTTGCTTGAAAATAGGTTACCTGAACTTTTGGAAGATTTACTTTAGCAGCATCCCAACTAACAATTTGCTATTTTATAATAATCGTAGAAATGTTTTGGCGATAAGTATTATAAAACAATGTTAGTCTCAGAAACGTTTTCAAAATGTTTAAAAAATATCTCTAAACACAAGTGCTATAGCGACTACTATAAAACAGATATACAATTTTGATAAAAATACAATACAATTGTTTTATAAAAGATTCATAAGTGTTTAATAAATATGCTAGAAAATTTGTTATTATGAGACACTTATAGTTAAATAATTATTATATAAAATTTATAATATATAGGGGGTGTATCTGAATAACACCGAAAAAATTTAGAGGGTGGCTCTGAGATGAAAATTAAGGTGGGTATTTGGTATAACGTTTTTTGAATATACCCTCCCTGGAAAAGTTACAACCCTCCAAAGATTTATGTATTAAGCTAAAGACACGAAACTTGGTAAATATTATTTGTCAATAAAATTACACATTTTGAATTTTTTTCAACTCTGAAGTATGCTTAGGAGTTGAAATAGTCAGCCCCTAAGATATTTTTCTTCCAGCTACACATTTATTATTTTTCTCATGATGATTAAGTTTTCGAAAAAATAGTTAGTAGATGAATTGGGCTTTTCAGCTGTTTTCTTTAAGAAAAAAATTCTATCTAAAAACAGTTGTAAGAATAGGTATCTTAGGGATTGGAAAGCATAGCTAAGCATTCTAAGCATACTTCAGGGCCGAAAACTTTTCAAAATGTGCAGGGAACATCGACCAATGGGAGGCGAGAGTTTAAAATGTAACGGTCAAACACAGCGAGTGAAAAATGCACACTGGGGTCGGTTTTTATGCATGAAGAAGGTGTTGTTCGTTACAGATAAGGGAATTTCCACTATAGTTTCTATGAAGCGATAAGGTTTAAACTGATACGGAAGTTTTCAGTGGAGAAAATTGTAAGGCAATAATTATCTGTGTTTTTAATATGAAAGGGACGTTAAAATGGATTTTTGCGTGTTTAAAGAAATAATGAATAATTGAGAAGAATGATATTTTTATTTATGATGTGTGCGGGATATATATTATGATATACAGGGAGAAGTTAATGTAAAAATTACAGGAAGAATTTGTTTGTTAATTCAATTTCGTACATAAATTGTCACACACATTATTAATTCGCAAATAATATAACTCTGACTGAAAAAGCATGAACGTTAAACAATTAAATAGTTTACCCGGTTAATTTATCGGCATCTGGAACCAAAAAGGATTTCTGTTATTGTAGCAAATCTCTGATGATGGTTTCTTTTTTATCTTTAGTTATTCCACTTGACCCTTCGCTTGGTGTTGCTTGCATCAATTCAATTTTTTATACTTCTCTCGTAAAACATCAATTTCGAGGAAACATTCATTTGTGAAACTTCTGTACTTCAAAGCCAATTTGTTTTCCAGAAAAACAATTTCTGAAATTTGCCTAATATATGGTCTGGGATTTAGTTTATTAATGTTTGCCAAAAAAGTGCAATTTTTCCAGCTGGCAATGTCTTGATGTCTAAGTAGTCAAATGCGCGTTTTTCATTGCATGACTCAAACGCTTTAACAAAATCGGTTAAATCATAAATTTTCCCTTGTTTCTTTATTGACAGCTCGACCTGTTGGTGAAAGCTGTCAGCTGACATGTAACTATGACCAGGCTCAAAGTATTTCACGTGTATTTTTTCAGCATTTATTTCTTGTCTCTTCATGATATATATAAGAAAAGATATGAATATCCAACTCTTGAGTTGTCCTGTGCAGTTATCAGCCCATATAATGAAATATTTTCTCGCTAAAAAACATGAAATGCGCTTACAAGTTCTTCTTGGTTTCGTCCTGCTAAATCTTCATGCCATAAAGCAGCCACTGTTAGATGTTTCTTCTGATTACCCAATGGTACAAAACTTTCATTATAAGCAGTAATTCTTTTCGTGAATAGTACCCTTTTAAATACATCTATCCTCGGTAACATTACACATTTTTGGAGATCCACAGAAATAGAGGGGAAATCTTCATCCAAAGATGATTCTTCAGCAATTTTGGCATCAATTTTGTATGCATTCCTTTCATATTTTACATTATCTAGATGAATTTTCAAAAATTTGCATATTTCGCAATCTGCAGCTATGGTTTTGACAGTATAGCCTTTGTTGTGGAAATAATACTCCTCACATTGTTCGTTTCCAAGTTTTGTGAATGTTATATTCAGTTCCATAACTTCTGATCTATAAAAGTCGTATGAGCGTTCGTAAGTGGGATATTCTTTCTGAAATTTTTCAAACATGATATTATATATAATGATATATACGTGCTATTCAAAAGTCCCCTCCCCCCTCGTATCTTTTGAACGGCTACACTAACATTAATAAAATTTGGAGGGTGAAAATAAAGTGTTGTAAACTTCTCTACGAATGGTAACAGGTGACGTAATAGTAATAGATGACATGACTATGGCAAGTTATATCTCGTTTGAAAGGCATTGACATTGGCTACATAGCCATATTAATTTTGTTTGGGTTTAAATTAATTTTGACGGATTAATTAAATAAATACCAAAATTATTATTTCACATTTAAATATTGAAGATTTTTCAGTCCGCCTCTGGTTAGTTGTCAAAAAAATTGACGTTTTTAACTTAATAGTATTTGTTGCTTTCCAAAGTTTTTCTAAATAGCTTGAATATTTAATTTTATTATTGTTTAACGAGACGTTTAAGAGTTTACATAGGCAAAATGGTACGTACTCAAGCCGACAAAGTAGCAGCTATCTTAATAATTGGTGAATCTAGAAAGAATCTCCATGAAGCGGAACGTTTATTTAATGAGAGATACCCAGATCGCCATATCTCGAGAACTTATTTGAGGGAGCTTCTTCACAAGTTTGAAGCAACAGGTAGTGTTCAAGATGCGAAACGATCTGGTCGACCAACAATTAGTGATGATAAAAAAATTGATATAGTTGCTGAAATGGTAGTAAACCTTACTTCCTCTTCAACTAAAGTTGCGTCTATCTGTGAAGTAAGTAAGAGTACAGTACAGAGAGTGTTGGCTAAAAATAAATTTTATCCATACAAGTTAAAAATGGTGCACCACCTTTCGGATAACGACCCCGACAGAAGACTCGAATTCTGTGAATGTATGACAAATAAAATTAGTCAAAACCCACATTACACAAAAACAATTTGTTTTAGTGACGAAAGTACTTTTTGCCTCAATGAAAATATGAATACACAAAATGTAAGGTATTGGAGTGACACAAATCCTCACACCTTTCGTGAACAACATACCCAATTTCCAAAAAAAGTCAATGTTTGGGCAGGTATTTTGGGAAACCACATAGTTGGTCCTGTTTTCCTAAATTCAAATTTAAGCGGTGAAGTGTATCTGGAGATGCTACAAAATGCAATTGAGTCGTTAATTCTTGAAATTCTGGAAGATAATCAAGATGAATTCGGCCATCTGGATATAACATTTCAACAAGATGGTGCTCCTGCACATTATTATGGTGCAGTAAGACGTTACCTGGATGAAGAATATCGAGGTAGATGGATCGACCGGCGAGGTCCTATAGAATGGCCACCTCGGTCACCAGATCTGACACCATTAGATTTTTTCTATGGGGGTACTTGAAATCCAAGGTTTATACTACGGCACCAGATAGCGTTGGCGTTTTGAAACAAAGAATTACTGAAGAATGCAATGCTATTTCAGCTGACACATTCGAACGAGTACGACAAGAGTTTACTAATAGGATGTATTACTGTCAGGAAGTAGACGGAGCACATTTCGAACACTTGCTATAGGAATCCATTGTTGGTATTTGATTAAATAAATTTAAAAAAATAATTTCAACAATTTTGGTATTTATTTAATTTATCCATCAAAATTAATTTAAACCCAAACAAAATTGATATGGCTATGTAGCCAATGTCAATGCCTTTCAAACGAGATATCACTTGCCATAAGGTCCTATTTAAAGTTATTGGCCAGAGTGGCACTGTGACGTCATCTATTACTATTACGTCACCTGTTACCATTCGTAGAGAAGTTTACAACACTTTATTTTCACCTTCCAAATTTTATTGATGTAAGTGTAGCCGTTCAAAAGATACGAGGCGGGGAGGGGACTTTTGAATAGCACTGTATAATATCAATGGGCACATAGAGTCAGTTTAGAGCGTGTTCCCTTCGATAGAGCAAAATACTAGGGTTGAAGCTCATGATATGAGTGTGCACGTTTTCTCTTGGTAATATATTTTTGCTGGGCTTCCTACCTCTTCTATCTTGAATGTTTTATGAATTCTCAGGAAATAATCGATATAAACTATTCACAACCCAGTCTGAGGACTTTTTGAATCATAAATTTGTCAAGAAGAAAGTCTTGCAAACAATTTGAATAGATTCATTCCCATGTCTAAGCGTATGTTGAAATGTTTGATTTTTCTTGTAAAAGTTTTCTTCAGTAGTTTTTTCTGCTGTCTTGCTACATCTTTCCTCGAAGTGATGTGTATCACAAACATATTCTTTTCTTTCCATGTTAAGCTCCAATACTGTTCATTGATTTGCTTTTTTCTTTCCCCAGTAATTTTTTCAATGCACTTCTTTTAACAGAAAAGAATACAAGCAGGAAACACCACATGTTTCTGGATATGAACAGTGCTTGGAAGAGATACAAAATTTTATTAGCGCCTCTCTTTCGCTGTTTTTAGTTTCAAGTGCTTTAGCCTCAGAATTCTTCTCAACTATTTCATTGGTAGATATGATAGTTGTTTCATCCAAAACATAAGAAGTATCACTATTTATTAGCTCAGGTCTTTCTGCTACCGTTTGTCTTTCAATTATTCTTAAGGAATTTTCTAAGGCTATCTCGTCTAATACATCAGTCCCAATATTTGTAAATTCTGATTCACCTGTTTCCAACATTTGAACTGAATTTGGTTTGGCTGCCACATTGAAACTATTGGTCAATATATTAATAATATCCCCTTCTCGAATTTCGGCATGATTATCAATTATTTTAGCGGAATGTGCAAGTCTGTCTCGTCCAGAACAGTTCTTTCAGTATTTCTAATTCCTGGTTCTTCAGCGCTAACTTGTACTATAGCGTTGATTTGTGCAAGTTTTTTTTTTATTTTTCGATGTTGTGTTTTGCCCTGCCAACTCAGACTGTAATACAGCTTTTCCGGCGGCTAGGATCGTGGGTAATAGAAGGCGCCAGATCCCAAAATTGGAACCAAGAAAACTAGATAATCGAAATATACATATATTAATAATTCGAATTAACAATACGAGTCTATATAAAAAAATATACAATTTTTCATAAATGACCGAATCTATATAAAAACTACTTTATCCTCAAACAAGATTAATTACTTATTAAAGATAATAAGGCGATACAAGCAGAACCTGATAGTAAAATAAACCTGACCCCAAAGTGATATTAACTGAAATACAATACTTATTTCCTGTAAGGAAGTGATCTAAGCAAAAAATGGACGCTACCCAACCAAGATTATTTCAAGTAAATAATCAATAAAGTTGCTCTAAACCAATAACAATAGTTATCAATAAGTAATGAGCCAATCACTTATTTATGCAAATATTGAATAATATTAATTATTTAAGTATTAATGATTAAAACCAGAGAGGACTGATACAAATCTTCAATTATACATTTAATGATCGTATGTTCATTAAAAGGTAGCTGAAGTGACAAGTAAAAGTTTTGATTTACTTTTAAGTAACTAAGTTGGAGTATTTATAATTAATCAGAAATAATCAACAAATGAAATCAGACACAAGATGATCTGATTCTTAAACGTATATCACTATTTGGGTGAAGATAACTTTTATGGCTCGGTGAAACCTATTAAGTAAGTAACATTACTTAAGGTCAAGAATAATTGCATACTTAATGAAACTGAAATTAATTTTGATGGTCTTACATCAGGTTATGCTCAATGATTTCAGCTAACGAACTATCAATTTTCATTTTATTCCGAAATAAAAAAAATAAAACCGATAATTTCAACAAATCAAACGAAAAAATTTTCAAGTCAATGATACTTGGGTGTAATAAGTGGTATCTGAATGAAGAGAATTTTAAAATAAAAAATATTTCATTCTGTGAATACGAATACTGATTTACCACTGCTCCAACAATTGGTACTTAGAATTTCAAACAAGAAATAAGTAGACAATCTTACCATATGATGCTGAAATTAAGGTAAAAGTATAGAATTAAATAAATAACTGTCCCCTATAAAAACAAGTGGTCATAATACTTAAAGTCTAAAGTGATCAGTACCTCGAATAAACAAATCAGCAAACAAGAAACCTCACTTAATTTCAGTATTTACAAATTTAAGCATCTACAAAATAATGTCTACTTATTAAGTCCTACCAAACAATTTGAGACTATTTTCAATAAAGGTAGTTACAAAGATCATACTATATTACAAAACCCGGCATTACGCCGAAATTACTTAAAATTACTGGTTATAGTCAGATAAGACACTTTATACATCAAAATATGAAAATATTATTTACATCTATGAAGATTCTAGAAGGTTGGTTTGACAACAAAATTTATAATTAAGTTGATATTCCTATATAAAAGTTCACTGTAAAGTGTTAACTTTGAAAGGCACTTAAAACCATTTACTAGCGTGAAGATAAAAAATTGAATGGACTCTGCTAATGCTGATAAGGCATTTAATGAAAGGTGAAGAGAATTACTTAACTTTGTATTACAGTACTCCTGGCAACAACAGCATTACATCATAGGATAATTAAATATCCCAAATCCCGGTAGATACGGCTCCAACGCTAAATCCAAGTTGTACTGTAAGGTGGAAAATAGGACTTACTGGAACATCCAAACGATTCCCGATTCCGTAGAAGGATAGATTGACTTCCTTACCATATTAGTATATTTACAATTTGTTTGGAAAATCAATATCTGCGGCTTAAGAACTCGTAGCATTCCATTTTTTAACCATAAAAGTAATACTCAAAAGAAACTCTCAAAAACTCTGTGCCCAGAACCAAAAAACTTGTCTTCGACTTTCATGTGAATTCTATGCGGAGACCCGTTACTATATCAAAGTTATATTCACATTCACGGTCGAAAAGCAACTCCTCGGCGAACACCAGTTATAACAATCCTAATCGAATTTATGTATATTGTAAATACGAGGGACGGTAGACAACTATGTAAACCGAAATATCAAAAAATTTATAATTAAGTTTTATCTTGGAGTTGATTTGAGAATAAATTTACATCAGCTATATTAAACATATTGTAACGGAATAGCTACATAGTAACAGGCCTCGGACATATGACAGCGACATAACCTAGAATAGAGAAGTTGACAAAGGTTGACAGAAGGAGGAGGACTGACAAGAAATAGAGAGAGGATGGCTGGGGAATTTTGGGAAGTCAAAAAAAAAAGTGACGTTTTAAAAAAGATTCCAAAGTAAAGAGTTTGTCCATGTAAATATCCTTTTTAGTTGCTGTTTAGTTCGTTGAATTGTTTGTAAATAAATTGTTTTAACCCTCACTCGTATTACAATTGGTGTCAGGTGTGGGGTTAAAATTTCAAGATGACCGGGAAGAAAATAAGCCAGTTGTTAGTTACAGAATTGAGAAGAGAGCTGGAAGAACTTGATTTGGACACGACAGGTCCCAAAGCGGTATTACTGGCACGATTGAAAGGGCATTATGAAAGCCAGGGTATTGATCCTGAGACTGTGGAGTTTGAAGATCCCTCTATGAAGACCATGACCGTGATCCGAGATGAAATCTCCCAAAAGATGTCCAGCCTCTCCAATGAACTCTTCCAGAAGGTGTCCAGTTTGTCCATGGAGATATCCAGCCTGTCCGCCGAGATGTTCAGCCAGCGTGACGAGATCTCTCGGAAGGTGTCTCAACAAGAAGGGAGAATAGCCGGCATTGAAGAAGAGATGCAAAAGCTGCAAAATATTGTCTCCCATCCCCCAAGACCCGTATGCAGAGAGGGAGTGCCCAATCCACAGGTAGAGAGGTTAGAGAGTAGCTTGTCGACCCTCGAAATCAAGTTCCAGGCGATGGAAGAACGATTCTCCGACCAGCCGTCAATGGGTGAACTGCGTCAGGAGTCCTACACAGCAGGAGAGTCCAAGGCAAGATTGAAGCCACCAACCTTCGACGGCACGACTTCCTGGCCCAACTACCTCAAGCAATTCAACGCAGCGGCCAGCGCCAATGGATGGTGCTCCAGAGAAAAGGCGGTAGCTTTGACAGTTGCCCTACGAGGTGATGCTCTTGATGTCCTGCAAACTCTCCATGCCGACGAGTCTGAAGACTTCGACCAACTGGTGAAGCGCCTGGAGATGAGGTATGGCCAAGCGCACCTAGAGCAAGTCTACCAGTACCGGCTCAAAAACAGAAGGCAGAAAGCTGGTGAATCTATCCAGGAGTTTGAAGCGGAGGTTGCAAGAATGGTCCGCTTTGCATATTCTTCGGCCAATGAAAGCATTTTGGAATGCCTAGCTATCCAGGCATTCATAGACGGCTTAAGAGATCAGGAATTGCAAAGAGCGCTGCGCTTGGCCCGTCCCAAAGCTCTAGTGGATGCCCTGTCAACAGCATTGGAGTTTGAAGCAGCCACTGAAGCGTCTCGTTCCCATGCTAGAGTTAGATCCGTGACCAGCCAGTCCAGAGAAGAGATGCACCAAGGGGAGCGGAGCCAAGAGATTCTACAAGAACTGGTGAGCCTGATGAAGACGATGGCGTCGAGGAAGAGGAGACCCGTACGATGTTGGAACTGCGGTGAACTTGGTCACGTCAGAAGCGCATGCCAACGTCGCGGGAAGACAACCCAAGATGACACCGAGCAGCAGGAAAACTAGAACGGGTCGACTCCAAGAGGGCGAAATCGACCGCAAGCAGCCTGCAAGACCCTCTACTCGTTCTGACTTCAGTAAGACATCGACCCAACAGCATCTACGTAGATGGTACAGTAGACGGCAAGAAATATTCAATGCTGGTGGATACAGGAGCATCGAAGACCATCATTCGCCGAAGGGTCGTCAAGAAAAATAAATTGTCGCCCTCCAGATGGCGACTACGAACAGCTACAGGGGAAGCCGCCCAGGTCCACGGCGAGGTAGACGTAAGAATTATGTTTGGCTCTACCCAGGTTTCGCATTCAGCTTTAGTAGCCGAAATTGAAGAGGACGTCATCTTGGGGATGGACATCATGGATTCCTTTGGCTTCCAACTAGACCTCAAACATCGAGTCATCCATGTCGGTACCGAGGAATTAATTCTACATCAGCGAGAAACAGCCATCGCGGAGGTGATGCTATCTGAGGATGTCGAACTACCAGCAAGGTGTGAGTCCATAGTCGTAGCTCGTCTGAATAGGGCCATGGAAGACGCAACTGCAGCCATAGTAGAGCCCAGAAATCACGACCAGGAACTGGGACGGGGCATTCTTGTTGGTAAGTCACTGATCCAATCCGCTTCAAGGGTGCCCGTTCGTCTGATCAATCTAAACGACCATCCAGTTACCCTCAAGAAAGGCACTCAAGTGGGAACCCTCGAGCCAATAACCGAAGTTATCTACCGGGGGACCCCTAAGAAAGAACAGCACTCGGACAAGCTCAGTCAGATCCTAGCCACCGTCCATCCATCCCTGTCCCGGCAACAAAAGAAGAAGGTGAGAGATCTAGTTAACCGTTACCATTCCATTCTCGGTTCATCCGATGGCAAACTAGGGAGAACCAGTGTGGTAAAACATAAGATTGACACTGGTGATGCTCGTCCTATCCGTCAAGCTGCTCGGCGACTTCCCCAGGCGAAGAAGGCAGAAGCAGAAAGTACTCTTCAAGGGATGATAAAAGACGGAGTAGTAGAGCCTTCAAACAGCCCTTGGATCTCTCCAGTAGTTCTTGTGAAAAAGAAAGATGGTTCGACAAGGTTCTGCGTTGACTATCGCAAGCTCAACGAAGTCACCAAGAAGGACAGTTACCCGCTGCCTAGAATCGACGACGCACTCGACGCACTAGCAGGTTCCAAGTTGTTTTCCACTTTGGATTTGAAGAGTGGTTACTGGCAGGTGGAAATGGATCCTGCCGACAAAGAGAAGACGGCTTTCACAAGCGGAACAGGCCTGTGGCAGTTTACGGTACTTCCGTTTGGTCTTTGCAATGCCCCAGCCACCTTCGAAAGACTGATGGAGAATATCCTCAGGGGTTTGTCTTGGGAGACCTGCCTAGTGTATTTTATGACGTCATCATTCTGGGGCGAACATTTGAGACGCATTTGACGAATCTTGAAGAGGTTTTCAAGAGACTTCAAGCAGCCAATATGACATTAAACGTGAAGAAGTGCCACCTTTTCCAGACTAAAGTCAGCTATCTAGGGCATGTAGTTAGCGGAGAAGGTATAGCTGTAGATCCAGACAAGATCCACGTAGTCCAGCAATGGCCAACCCCTTCCGACAAACATCAACTTCGAAGCTTCCTGGGACTTTGCTCCTATTATCGACGCTACGTGAAGATGTTTGGGGACATCGCCAAACCGCTGACCCGATTGACTGAGGAAGGTAGAAGATTCAGCTGGGATGAAGAGTGCCAAGTTGCCTTTGAAAGTTTGAAGAAGCAGCTGACATCAACTCCGATTCTGGGCTATCCACTTCCTGATGGAAAGTTTATTATCGATACAGACGCCAGCAACGTGGGAATTGGTGCTGTTCTTTCCCAGCTCCAGGATGGCCGAGAAAGGGTCGTTGGGTACTTCAGCAAGACCTTATCTAAACCTGAGCGTAACTACTGCGTTACCAGGCGAGAGCTCCTGGCAGTGGTGAAATCTGTTGAGCATTTCTACAAGTACTTGTATGGAAGGAAGTTCTTGATCCGAACCGACCATGCCAGCTTGAAGTGGCTACTTAATTTCAAGAATCCTGAGGGCCAAGTCGCAAGATGGTTGGAAAAACTTCAAGAATATGACTTCCAGATCGAACACCGACCCGGCACAAGGCACCGTAATGCCGACGCACTCTCCAGAAGACCATGCCAACCGACTTGCTCCCATTGCAGCCGCAAGGAAGAGAAGGATGCCAGCTTGCACCAGATCAAAGTCGTAAGTGAAGAATGGCCTCAAGACAGAATTCAACAGCATCAGATGAACGACGCGGACCTTGGAAAAATAATTGATTGGAAGTCAGTAAATCGTCGACCGACTTGGCAAGAAGTATCGTCATCTTCGCCGATTTTGTCATACTGGGCACAGTGGAATTCCCTGATTATTGAGGACGGTTTGCTGAAAAGAATCATCGAGAATAACGAGGGCACCGAATCCAAGAAACAACTATTGGTTCCTAGGACTTGTGTCTCTGAAGTATTACGACACCTGGGTGTGAAGAAGACCTTGCAGAAGGTACGGGAACGATTCTACTGGGTGAACTGTTCCGAGGATGTAAGAGATTGGTGCCGAAAATGTACCACCTGTGCTGCAAGCAGCGGACCACACCGTAAGCAGAGGGCTGGTATGCAGCAGTACATCGTGGGGAGCCCATTCGAGAGAGTCGCCATAGATGTGATGGGACCACTACCAGAAAGCGAAGCGGGTATGAAGTACATCGTCATCATCATGGACTACTTCACCAAGTGGGTAGAAGCATATGCAGTTGCCAATCAAGAAGCCCCTACCATAGCCGACGTCCTGGTGAAGGAATTCATCAGTCGGGTCGGAGTGCCCTTGGAACTACATTCGGATCAGGGAAGAAACTTTGAAAGCAAGCTATTCCAAGAGGTTTGCCAGAAGTTGGGGATCCGAAAGACTAGAACAACGGCGCTACGTCCACAGTCCGATGGAATGGTGGAACGCATGAACCGGACTCTAGTCAAGCATTTGTCGAAGGTCGTCTCTGATCATCAGCGGGACTGGGACGAACATATCCCATTCTTCTTGATGGCATACCGATCAGCTGTGAATGAGTCTTCAGGGCAGACACCGACGAAAGTCCTTTTCGGTCAAGAAATAAAACTTCCATGTGACCTGGTGTTTGGTTGCAAGCCTGGTGAAGATATCGCCGGAGATGATTATGTATCCAATCTCCGGAGGAAGATGGAAGACACCCATAAACTGGTTCGTACTAACCTGCAATTAGCCAGCAACCGAATGAAGAAGTACTACGATAGCCGAGCTGAAGAATCGTGTTACAAAGAAGGTGATCTCGTCTGGCTTCACAATCCACGAAGAAGACGAGGGTTATGTTCAAAATTACAAAAGAACTGGGAGGGTCCATATGTCATCAAAAAGAAGATCAACGATGTTATTTATCGAATCTTTAAAACTCCTAGAGGAAAGCCGATTGTAGTCCATTCTGATCGGCTAGCATCATATGCCGGGGACCACGATGAAGGTGTGCAAGTACAACAACTACTGGGCGAAGAGCATTCCAAGTTCGAAGACTTCATGAAGGTCTACGGAACGGAACCGACTGCGGTTACACCCACAAATCCGAAGATGGTAAAGGCATTCCAGGAGTAATGCATCTAAGGAAGGGGGCAGTGTAACGGAAGAGCTACATAGTAACAGGCCTCAGACATATGACAGCGACATAACCTAGAATAGAGAAGTTGACAAAGGCTGACAGAAGGAGGAGGACTGACAAGAAATAGAGAGAGGATGGCTGGGGAATTTTGGGAAGTCAAAAAAAAAGTGACGTTTTAAAAAAGATTCCAAAGTAAAGAGTTTGTCCATGTAAATATCCTTTTTAGTTGCTGTTTAGTTCGTTGAATTGTTTGTAAATAAATTGTTTTAACCCTCACTCGTATTACAATATTAATATGAACTACCATTAATAACAAAAAAAAATGTAACAATCGTGAAAATGATTGTTACAGTACCACAAATAATTCTTGAGTAGAATCAATCCCGATATACAAAAAAAATTATTTTGAGGAACAAACTATCACACATTTTGAATATTTATGACTTTGTTATTCTTGGCAAGGCAGCAATATTGAAAGACCTATTTCAATTATTTTTCAATATAATAACTGAATCAAACAGTTATTTACCGAATTGAACTGAATATATACTATTAATGACGATTATGATGGATACATACCTTCAGCAAAATTTTCGGGTATTATACAAAAATTCTGGTTTATATTAATGAAATCAATTTCCTCATTATTGTCATCTGCTATAATGGGAACATTCTAAAGTTCTGCACATATTTCGGAATCGTTTACCTCTTTCGGTGATTTTTCAACTTCAGTTCTATGTACTATTTTCAATCAAAAAAAAGGTAACAATGGCAGAGTTTACAACGGTAACCCTCAAGGAAGGACATATAGAGACTACAACCGCGGAAATGGATATGTAAATTACCAAAATATTGAGAGAAAATTCAACAAGAATAACTACTATAAGTGGCATAGAACCGTAGGAATATGTGGCAGTATGAATGAGAACGCAGAGATAGAACATAAAATTGAAGAAATGAGCAGACAAATAGCACAGTTCAAGGAGAAAAACTACCAATTAAGGATGGAAAATATTGACCTAAAGGAAAAAATAGAATTATTGCAAGGAAATATAATCCAGAACGAGAAAAATTTTAGAAAGAAGAATTTGTTAATACATGGCATAGAAGAAGGCAATGATGAAGATGAGGTACAACTAGAAAATAAATTAGGAGTTGTGATGAGGAAGGTTAACAACACAGTAGATGTTAAATCAGATATTTTGAAATGTAAAAGAATAGGAAATAAAAACATTAACAAAAACAGGCCAGTGCTAATACAGATGAAAGACTTAAAGCTCCTTTAAATCAAAATTTACCTAGACAGTATCTTTCGTTACCAAACATTCACACTATGAATCATAAATTTAAAGAGATTTTTTCAAAATTTCCTTTAATCACTTTAGCTAGTAAAAATATTCTCAAAATTCAGAACATTTTTTCAAAAATCAAAGACAAAGATTGGATCAATCTAATGTGATTTATTGCATTCCATGTTCGTAGTGCGATAAGAAATACATTGGTCAAACTAAACGCAGGCTTAAAGACCGTATTTGCTTACATAAGAGTGATATTAGAAATTTCAGAGGAACTCGCACTTTGGCAAGTCACACTTTGTCTATGAATCACATACCTGATTACGATGGTGTCACTGTGTTAGATCACGAGTTCAATCTCACTAAGAGACCCTTTTTTGAGATGTCTCTTACTTTTAAAGAACCTATAATGCTATGAATACCAGAACTGATATTGATAACCTTAGCCTTATTTACTCTTACCTTCTTGGTCTTCCTGCTTATTTTACAAACACTAACCATCATCTTTCACAATAAATTTCAGTTGTTAGACCTTTTTCTCTTTCTTTCACGTATTACTACATATTGGCATCACTGAATTTTGTTGACAGAGTTTTGATTCTGTGTTTGTGTCAGTTGTCCAGTGTCACATCATAAATAAAAGAAATTCCTCGTGTTCCTGAACATGTGATTGAATTATTTTTATATTTTCCTTTTAATATTAATTTTAATCATTGTACTTATTTATCAATGTAATGTATTTATCACGTGTTGTGGTGATTCCGTGAGAATTTCGTCAGTTATGTACATTTTATTTACATCAAACATATTTAACCTTACTTTCGTAAGTAATAATATTCAATTCTTGATTTGTATTTTGACATTTAATAATTTATTGTAGAGTTCATGATGAAGAGCCAATAAAGTCTCGAAAGCTTGAACATAATAAAGAGTCCACTTTTTATTTCTCCTTTGGCTGAAGACCCAATTAAGAATTTTAATTATATATATATATATATATATATATATATATATATATATATATATATATATATAAATATTGTTGTAGAAAATTCCTTTTATCATGTATTATGTATATTTACTAATATAACGATTTATTACTTTCAAATATTTACAAATTTTTAAACAAACTCTAACCAGAATAACAATAAAAACTTACCAAAAGATCTTTGGTTTAACAATCAAATTATTACTTTATTTGACCCTTTTGGTTTGACATACGTTCAACTTGCTGCTCCCTGCTCTCGAATTCTTCTCACCTTTTAAATCTCTCTAACAATTTTCAATTTTATCTTTCCAATTTAATATGTAGAAATTCTTATACTCATTATTTTCCTTCTCTTTTGACTCTAACTATGTTTCACTTGCTGCTCCCGGCTCCTACCTTACGAATACTTTTTCACTTTCAAATATTGATCTCTTTAACTGATTTTACTTTTCTTTCCAATTTAATATATTCAAATGCTGCTTCTTATGGTATTATCACCTTTCAATATTCTTATAAAATGTTTCAAATTTCTAAATTAATCTTTCTTTACTTTTTATTGAAATTATCTGTCATCAATCTAATAATTATTTTCTCCCATCATAATTTTTTTATCTCCTAGCAACTACAGATCAACCATCCTCAATAGCAAAATTAAAATAGATGTATCTAAGTTATAAGAAATATTAATTTGAATTCAAATGAAATACTGAATACGTATTGAAAAACTGAACAATTCGAAGAATTTATTTAATATAAATTTGGACTGTGACCGTAGTACTCGACATTTATCTAAGTCAAGTGGCAATTCGAAATTTTGAATTTTTTTTGAAAAATTTATAAACTTTGAAATTAGATATTAGGTGTTTTTAGTTTGTAAGTTGTTTTTAATTTCTGTAGGAAAATACGATTTTGTTATTAGATATAAAAAAACGGAAAACTTAAATATGAATTTTGTGATTTAATAATTGTATATAAATTATTATTGGTGACAGATAATTCATTTAAATATCGTTAATGTCATAAGGCAATTAAAAAGCCTTTATAATCTAGAACAAAGAGTCACTCGAGACTATTGTGTAAATAATCAGGAATAAGAATTGGAGTTAATATTTAATTTGGACAATAAAAATTCACTAATATTTTTAATAACGGATAGAACCCACCCTGAGATAAGAGTGGTAATAATTCATAATAAATAAATTCATCTTTTGATATAATAAAAAAATTTTGATAGCCGGAAATTACTCGACAACAACTGTCAGATTGAAATACATAACATACGGTGCTAAAGCAGCATGTACAGTATATACTGAAAAACTATCTAAAAAGTGTGGTACTCGTCTCTCAGCTTTGAGTACAGCTAAGAGACTGAAAAGTTCACTGATATAATTTCATCGTGATCAGTGAACGCGTTTCTATTTTTTCGGCCATTTGAAAAATGACATTTTGTACGAAAAAAAGATTACTGTATCTGTAGAGTAACTTTTCATAATTTGATTTACTCTCTTACAAAGTGTTATAAAATATCTAAACTTTATAAACAATAAATGTTTTATAAAACTCTTACATAACACGTATAAAATGGCTTTATAAATATTATATAATTTTGTTGACAAATTTTTTTTTTAAATTTATAAAACAATTTTTGTACGAAAAACTAAACTTGCTCATATAGATCCGTCATATAATAAGTTTCATTCTTGAAAGCAACAATAAATCAACATTAAAATAAAATTGTTATATAAGCCAAAAATTATAAAACAACTTTGCTAGTTGGGAATACAAATGATATTGGAACAAGATAAATCACTTACTTCCAAATAAATGGATTGGTACTAACAAATTAATAGATTGGCCATCCGAACACCAGATCTCACCCCATTGGCCTTCTTTTTGTGGGGATATCTTAAAGAATTATTCTATGAAACACAGCTCTAGATTTTAGATACCTCAAATAAGGAATTCATGGCGAATGTCTTAGTATTACACCAGTTATGATTAATTTCAGAAGCATGGAAAATGCATTGCAGCTCGTGTTTTGTTGTGTACATTTTCTACGTTTTTTTGTTACTCATTATAAATTTAATGTGAATGGTTTGTAAATGTTTTTTAACAATTGGAATTTATATTTACTGTGGAATTTTGAGAATGTTTAATAACAATAGGGTGTCCAGATTTTTGTACAACCATATTAGAAGTTGACGGTATTAACACAGAAATGTTGTTTTAGTCTAATATCACAGGATTTATTGGTTGTGATACAGATGGTGCAATTTTGAAATATCATTTCCACTGTTCTCGATAGACATCTAAATGTAATTGTTGATGTAATCTACTATTTAAAATAGAGTTTCAATTGGTTTTAAATGAATAAAATCAGGGTGTGCCATTTGTTGACAAAAAATTGGCGTTCGTTTTCAAAGAATAATAAAAGTAATTGAAGTTTTCATAACGCCATTTGAAGGGTATTAGAATATCAATAAAAAGATGTTTCTGATTAAACGTAAATTTTCTGTAGTGTTCATAAATCAAATCAATTTTAGGAGACTTAAGTAAACAGGACAGACAGAAAATCATGACGATCTGCACAATAGACGTACACTCTAGAGACGTTGTCAGCAAATTGATTCAATCTAAAGTCGAGAGTGCTTTGGCCTTCCAATGGGTCTCGCAACTTAGACACAGATGGTGCGAAAAATCCAAAGAATGCTACGCAAATATTTGCGATGCTCAATTTAGATATAGTTACGAATATTTAGGTAATACTCCAAGACTTGTAATCACGCCTTTGACGGATCGCTGCTACATCACTCTGACCCAGGTAAGTCTAAATATTCTACAGTTCAATCATACAAAGTGGTTTTTTTTTATTGTCTAGTCTCTTCATCTTGTAATGGGTGGAGGTCCAGCAGGACCAGCAGGTACAGGAAAAACAGAGACTACCAAAGATTTAGGCCGAGCCTTAGGAATAATGGTTTATGTATTCAATTGTTCGGAGCAAATGGATTATAAGGTGATTATTGTGTAGCACTCTAACATTTTTCATTCAACAGAATTCTATATTATCATATCTGATTTACTAAGGTCTTCATTTTCAAGAACATTCTAGTAGTTTGAGTAGTAAGAGTTAGAGTTTTCCTTCGTCTTTTTCCAGTCATGCGGCAATATTTACAAAGGTTTAGCTCAGACTGGTGCTTGGGGTTGTTTCGATGAATTCAACAGAATTTCCGTGGAGGTACTTTCGGTTGTAGCAGTTCAAGTGAAATCAGTTTTGGACGCCATTAAAAATAAAAAAACAACCTTCGATTTCATGGGAGATGCCATACAGTTGGTACCTACTGTCGGAATATTTATCACAATGAATCCTGGATACGCTGGGAGAACTGAATTACCTGAAAATTTGAAGGCTCTCTTCAGGTAAGTCGATTTATTATCAGTAGTAATAACCCAAGGACATTGGTAACGGTTCGAAAAAATGTTGTAACATATTTCGAAAGCTACTTGCTTGGAAACAGACCGACGCCGCAGGCGGAGGTCTGTTACCTATAAGCAACAAGCTTGAGAAAATTGTTATAAAATGTTTGAGCATTTATCAATGTTCGAGGGTTATTGGGATAGAAAATGTTTTGCTAATTATAGAAAAGAAGTACAGAGCTTCTATAATTTCATTAATATCCTCGTCAGTATTATGACCAAATCGTGACATTTTGAAATATTAAATATTTGAAACGTCAAAATCGAAATAAATAATCAAATTGTATCCATAGCAACGTGATAGAGTGAAAACAGCCCATGGGATCTGTTTTCAGTATAATGTTTTTCTGATTGATTGTGTTCAATCATATGACCTCAAATTAACTGATTTCATTGGATTTTGACTAGAGCATGAAATTTTCAGTTATTTACAGTTGTTTCATTTTGTTCAATTCCAGGCCGTGCGCTATGGTTGTTCCAGACTTCGAGCTAATTTGCGAAATTATGTTGGTAGCCGAAGGTTTCCAAGAAGCGAAAATACTAGCAAGGAAATTCATCACATTGTATACGCTATGCAAAGAATTATTATCCAAACAAGATCACTACGACTGGGGTTTAAGAGCTATAAAATCAGTACTCGTTGTAGCTGGATCTTTAAAAGTTTGTACATAATATTCAAATATTCGATTTTCTTTTTTTTTTTAGTTTTTAAATTGTATATTTTCATTGTGAATCAATGTCTCATTTGTTTTTTTTTCTGCAAAATTTATTTATATATACATTGTATCCGTTTAAATATAAATAAAATACTATAATTATTCTGAAAAATATTGATAAAACTTATAATTTATATCAAAGAAATGTTTCTCCGTTTCAGAGAGGTGATCCTGGTAGACCAGAAGAAGAAGTGCTGATGAGAGCTTTGAGAGACTTTAATATTCCTAAAATAGTAACAGATGACACTCCCGTTTTCATGGGATTAATAGGAGATTTATTTCCGGCTTTAGAAGTACCTAGAAAAAGAGATGCCGAATTCGAAAGAACAGTTAAACAAGCTGCTATAGATTTAAAATTACAACCAGAAGATAATTTTATACTAAAGGTGAAAGTTAATTTTTTATCTATTGTTAAGTCTCTTTTCTGTCAAACATGTGTTTATATAAAATTAACAAACGACAGAATTTTGAAGCAAAACTATTTTACAAAGTTATTACCTCCGCAGTTATTTACGCTGGTACTTATCTTTGGGACACAGTGTATGTATAAAGAAATGTAGTTCGGAGCACTTGGTGACTTTTAGAAAAATATTTCAATTTAAAAAAAATACACTTAATACAACTAACTGAAATTTTAATTGCGAAAATCGATTTTATTAACAGAACTTGTATAATAAAGATTACTATATTTCTCCTCCCTACTTTGGTTTGGACTTCGTCCTCGAAGTCTTGGAAATGTCTTGCAATAACCCTAGGGGAGAGGGGGCACCTTTCAACATGTTTGTGTTGGGAGTGGTGGTTTTTTGAATTAAAAAGCAATAAATCAGTAACCAATATACAGAGGCATCATTTTAAGTATAATCAATGTTATATCACATATAATGATGGCTTAATTTAGTATAATTCGATTTTACGAAATTTTCAAAAATGATGCTGTAATTGTTGAAAAGTGTCCCCTCATAGGGCACATTTGAACGCAGGTGGGGGCACTTTTGAACGCAGGTGGGGCACATATGAACAGTATGAAAAGTACACAATTTTCAATAAACTTGTAGACTGTTTCAAATCAAAAGTTTATTCTTAAAAATCTCAAATGAAAATTATTCATTCATTCAATACATGAAATAAAGCAAGTTTGATAAATATAAACTACTACCTATCGGAAATTATACATTGATTGGTTGATACTGAAGGAAATGCGTTCTCTCAGTGCCTTTAATGTTCAAAGGAACTGTTAGTTTTCGAAGTACATCCTCAATTTCAACCGTTGAAATATCATCAATGACAGGAAAATACAATTTGAAACCTTTTCGTCTTAAATATTTAACCTGCAATTCATTATAATTTTTTCCATTATATTATGTCCAACAAAGTGCACAACTGTTTTTTTTGTACAAAACTTTACAACAATGAAGTCGACAACCGACAAATCTTCATTTTTCACTCCCATTTGGCACTCTTCTTCGAAAGAACCTTCGGACAATGTTCCGTCCGAATCATCGTGAACAGAAAATGAATCGTTGTCGCTGGATGTTTCTTTGGTGTTGAAAACATTCTTTGTTACCTTGGCTTTTCTCTTTTTGTCAATCATTTGTTGTTCTAATGCATTTTTTTCAAGTGTTTCCGTGAGAATCTTGGATTTTCCCCTTTTACGGGCACGAGAGTTTTCGGCTCTTGGGGGTACTTTAGGAAACGGGCGTATGGATTCGGCAGATACATTGACTGAGTTGTTAGATGGTAGCGATAAGTTGTGTACAGTTTGAGGAAAGGTGCTGCATGATGGAATTTCTTCAGGTGGCAGATTTATTGGATCTGACTCTTTAGGTACTGGAGCTGATACATTAGGCCTGTCAGTGACATTTGAAGCATCGAAATTTTCATCGCTAAATGCATTTCGATCAAAAGAATATATTCCTGGTTTTTGAAAACCAGCAATTATGTTTTTCGTGATGAAAGAGTTTTCAAATGCCTTGCCAGCTAGATGAGCAACATTGTGGATAATTATCGTTTTGCCTAGATGTGAAAGCATCCAGTCATTTTAAGCCACTTTATATTTTGCCTTAGACGGTCCCATGCCCGATACATCTAAGGGCTGCAGCCAGTGTTTACAATGAGGTGGGAAGGTCACCATTACGATTCCATTTTCCTTTGCATAGATTACAGCCTCCAATGAACAGTGGCTTTCATGGTTATCCATGAGAAGTAAGATGGGATCTTGTATGGAACATCTCGTATGAGTGACTAGATGCTCTAGTTTTCAAAAAGAGTGATGCGTTCATCCACCCACTACATGGACTGTTCGCCAGACCTAAGCTGCCTGGTGGAGCACCTATCATAAAGGTTTCATGAAATCTGGCACGAGGAAAAATAAAAACTGGCGGTACAGCATTTCCAGATGCACTCACTATTCCCACCATACTGACAAGACTTCCACGCTGCCCAGAAACAGCCTGCCCCACCTGCTTCACCCCTTTGCTGCAATAACATTTGGCCCTTGCACAAACGTCATCACGCCTGTTTCGTCCAGATTAAATATTCTCTCGGGTTTAAAGGGATGTTTCTCCAAAGCGCGGCGGAGATTTTCATAAAACATCATTACATTTGTCTTGTTGAAACTCGTACTTCTTGAGAGATTGGTGTTTTCTGGTTTCCGTTGTGAAAGGTTTTGATGCCTTTTCGTGAATCCTTTTACCCAGTCTATACCTGCTGATTTCTTTTCATTCCACTTATCTGGAAATTGTCGTTGAAGCCTGGAAGCATATTCGTCAGCCAGAGTTTGCAGGATTTTATAGGTTGGTCCGTAGTTCATACGCGAACACATGAAACCAAAAGTTCTTCTTGCTCGTTCGTAAAAACCTGTCTAAAGCTATGCTTAGACGAGAAATGATCGCGAGTCCCTTGTGGTTTAACACAGTTTACATTTTTTTTCAGGCGGTAGAAAAGTGCAGTGTGGGTGACACCATAAACTTGGGCAGCTCTTCTTAGGGATAGTTCTTTTTCTGTAAGCTTCTATACCCCTTTGCATATCGTCATCACTGAACTCTGGCATAGGTGTTTTTTTTCACATAAGTCCTTACCATTGAAGAAGTCTGAAAAAAAGTAACAACAAAATGGATTAGCTCTTTTTCTACAAAAAGTTGAAACGGGGCACCTTTGAACATTGTTCAAATGTGCCCTTGCTGCCTTGTTCAATTGTGCCCCACCTAGCAGCAAATCAAAAAACAAAAAATTTTAATATTTTAAGTGTACCTACCTAAATATTAGTAACAATACAATAAATCTTGACAATCGAATATGTAATGGAAGAAAAAAATTGAAGAAACACACAATCTCTATATTAAAATAACAAAAACTTGCCACGTGATATCTTATAAATAAGCAGCGTATAAAAAACAATGTGCCGCGTTCCGGCGCAAATAACTAACTGATCACGACATTTGTTTCTAGAGGTTTGTAAGAATATGGACAGTGTTGGTATTTACTAAAAACTCGACATGCTTGAAAAATTACAGGGCCTGTTCAAAAGTACCCCTTCTCCGCTACTAATATTTGGATTTGGGCCGGTTGCAGTTTGGGACTAAAAAGAAATTTTGAAAAAATTATTTTTTTCTTCTTATTACAATTATAAACAAAAATACTAAAACAGATTTTCCAATTGTTCAATTGGTTAGACTTTCCCGTTAGTTTCTGAGATTTTCAACTTATCAATGTCACTTAGAATATTCATAAAGGAAAGAAAGGAGATAATCATTTACATAAGTATGATAACTGATGATTTCGTCGGCATGCTCTTCATTCTGTTCCCAGGTTCTATGGTTGTTTCTGTACGAGAATCCTGTTCGCAGCGCCAGAAATATAGTTCGGAGCACTTTAGGACTTTAAAAAAAACAATTTTATTTTCAAAAATACATGTATTACTACTAACACTAACTGGAATTTAAATAACAAAAATAGGTTTTATTAACAATACTTTTATAATAAATATCTTACAACAAAAAGGCAATGAAAAAATGTGTGTCAACTGAATTCATAACTTCCTATTTGCTGATAATGCATATAAGTCGGCGATCATCTCGCTGTCCGCTTGAGGTTACATTTCAATATATATGCCTATTATGTTGTTACTAGTAGGATAATTTAATCTCTAGTATGTGTGTTTATTTATAAGGTGGTGCAACTAGAAGAGCTCTTGGAAGTTCGACATTCCGTATTCATCGTCGGCAACGCAGGTACTGGGAAAACTGAAGTGTGGAAAACTCTTTTCAAAACGTATGCCAACATGAAAAGAAAGCCCGTATATAATGATTTGAATCCTAAAGCTGTAACAAATGATGAGCTGTTCGGAATAATTAATCCTGCCACGAGAGAATGGAAAGATGGTGAGTTTTTCTCTAAAAATGACAGTTGACGATATTTAATTGTCATTGCATGAACATAGCAACTGGTAGTCCAATGCTTAAGGATCATATTTTTCCATCATAGAATGTACCTTTCAACTTAAATTTCCACCTATATCGACGTTTCGAATCCATAAAATATCTCTCTAAATTCCTTTTTCAGGATTACTGTCCGTACTGATGAGAGATCAAGCAAATTTATCCGGTGATAATCCAAAATGGATAATTCTGGATGGCGACATAGATCCCATGTGGATTGAATCTTTAAACACAGTAATGGATGATAACAAAGTGTTAACTTTAGCCAGTAATGAACGGATAGCTCTGACACCAGTCATGCGGTTACTGTTCGAAATATCTAACTTAAGAACAGCTACTCCAGCAACAGTTTCCCGAGCAGGTATCCTATATATAAACCCCCAGGATCTAGGTTGGAATCCGTAAGTACCACCATCTATATAAGTCAATATTGTAAGGAATAATGATAGTAAGAAAGGATTTGTTGACTTTATGGTCAAATATATTCAGAATTTTACGAGCAGTTTTAACTGGATCATCCAACTTGACACTCGACCTTGAGAATTTTCAAATGCACTGTGACAAACTCAGCCCGTCGACGGAGAAAGCTCATTTGATGTTTCTCTTTCTTACTGCTACCATCGTAGTAATATTTTTTAATATCAGTTTTCTGTTGATTTGATTCTATAGTGTTAATATGGACTTTAATAGTTAAATTCGTGATAAAGTTTTAAGTGGCATGTTGGGCTTTTTCTCTTAATTGAGTGAAAAAAGACAACGCGTGAATATGAATTTGAGTATACATTTATATATATATATATATATATATATATATATATATATATATATATATATATATATCTTAGTTTCCATTTCTGTATAGTCCTTTGTTTGAGGCAAACTCTTGGGTCCTCTGGATTTAATTTACATCAATTTCGTACTAATTCCAATACCATTTCTCTGATGATTCCTCGTGCAAAAAACAATATTCAAAAGATCAAAAGACAACACATGTATAGTTGTAGGTATCACGTGGGATCCTAATTCTGATACCTTTAAAATTCACACTCCCTCTTCTTTGGACAATAGTGTCCTAACAAAACGAGTGATTTTGTCAATCATTTCCCAATGCTATGACCCCTTGGGTCTGGTGAACCCGATACTCGTGCAAGGCAAGCTAATCATGCAAAACCTATGGCAGATAGGATTACAGTGGGATACCCCTATTGACAGTCCTCAGATTGAGAACAATCGGATAAACTTCCTCAACAACATCATTTTATTGCAAACATCTCCATTCCCATGTGCATAGGAGTAAATGAAGAAGTTTTATTGTTTGAACTTCATGGCTTCGGTGATGCTAGTGGTAAGGCTTATGGTGGTTGTGTCTATCTGCGAACTATCTACACTGATAATACTGCTACTTCTCATTATTTAGTGGCTGCTAAGTCCAAAGTCTCCCCATTAAGCAAACCCCTCACTATCACAAAATTATGGCATGGTTCTTCTAGAAAATCTGTTTTCAAGAATTTCAATAATTTTTAAAAATCATCTTCGAATCTCTGCATATATATTATGGTCAGATTCTCAAGTAGCATTGTCATGGATAAGTTCTCCTCCTGAGAAATGGACAATCTACGTTAGTAACAGAGTTTAACAAATTCAAGCCCTTACCTCAAGCTTCTTGAAGGTATATCAAATCTAAATTGAAACCTGCAGATTTGCTTTCTCGTGGCACGTCCCTCACTAATGATTCATCCTTGTGGTTTAAAGGCCGTCCTTTCTTAAGTACCACTTCCTCAGATACCGTCATATACGATTCGTTTAAACAAGTATTGCAATTGCACTAATACTTGGCTAGACTTTGTGTCAAAATTTTCTTCATATAATAAAATGCTACGTTCCATGGCTTATATACTTAGATTTGTTAATAACGTTTGAAGCCCTGATAAACGAATTGGTCCCTTGACTCCTGCTGAACTATTCCATTCTCGTAACTTTATTATTATTCAGGTTCAATGATCAGCATTCCCACATATTATCCGATTGCTCAAAGGTAACAAACCAACCCAAGACAAACATCTTTTGTCATTAAATTTTTTTCTAGACCAAGACTCCATTATTAGAGTAGGTGGTCCTCTGTCCATTGCCGATATACCTATTGACCAACAACACCCTATTTTATTGCCACCCAAGTCTCAGTTTGTGACTTTGTTACTGAGGCACGAACATATTCGTCTTGGACATAGTGGTCCTCAAAATGTGCTCACCAATGTACGCATTAAATTCTGGCCAATTAATGGACTACAAGAGGTGAGGCGAATTATTCACAAGTGCGTTATTTGTACCCGACTTAAAGCAATTACATCCCAGCAAATGATGGCTGATTTGCCCACAGAACGAGTCACTCCCTCGAAACCATTTTTGCACGTAGGAGTAGATTTCGGAGGGCTATTCCTCATTAAAACGTCAACTCTTAAAAAACCCAGTAACAAAATGTTATATGGCCCCTTTTGTCTGCCTTGGAACTAAGGCAGTTCACCTCGAATTGGTGTCGGATTTATCAGCGGAGGCATTTATTACATGCCTCAAACGTTTCGTGAGCCGCAAAGGAGTTCCAATTACAATTTTTAGTGATAATGCGACCAACTTTGTTGGGGCATACAACCAGCTCAGAGAACTCTATGAGCTCCTTAATACTCCTAGCTCACCCATTTTTGACTATGCAACTTCAACAGCCATCACCTGGAAATACATACCCCCGGATCACCACACTGTGGTGGAATATGGGAGGCTGCCATAAAGAGGGCGAAGTTTCATCTCACCCGTATGTTACAAGGGTTACGTCATGTTTTTGAGCAGTTTGCTACTATACTAGTCCAAATAGAAGTAATAATGAATTCAATACCATTTTTCCGAATATTATCAGATCCTCATGACTTTCAGCCACTGACTCCCGGTCATTTTTTATTAGGAGCTCCTTTAGTAGCTCTTCCTGACCGAGACTTTGTTCACATCCCTGAAAATAGGTTGAAATTCTTGCAACAATGTACCAGATTCCAACAGTGTTTTAGAAAACGATGGTCCAAAGACTATTTGAGTTAAGTGGCTTGTCCCTCATCCAAACTTAAATGTTGGGGATATGGTCCTTGTCAAAGATGAGGAAACTTCCCTTAAAACGGCCATTGGCCCGTGTTGAAAAGTTGTTGCCTGGTCCTAATGGAAACCCAAGGGCTGTCTAAGTAAGAACTTCGACAGAAATATATTCTAGGTCCATTGTTAAGCTGATTTCTCTCCCGCTCATGATTACAATGTATATCCCTCCCAATGTTGACACAGTCAGTTCTCAATGTTCCTTTTACGTTATACTTGTATATAGTTATAGTTCTAATATGTTTTTTTCCTTTATTATCTCTCCAATATGAATTGCATTCATTTCTAAGTAGAACCATATTGCTCCGGATGATCCTCTCCTCATAGCGCTCCTCTTACTTGGTACTGCAATCCTGTGATCTCCGGCGTGGGAGTATGTTGGAATTTGGGCCTAAAGGGTCCAGCTCCCAACAGGGTTGCCTCAAAGGAAACGTCACACGAAAGGATTAAAAATAAATTATTAGTACCTAATCGTGGCTTCATCTATGAGAACGGAGCAGTACCGCCCAAGTACTAATCTTGTGTTAGTAAGCAATCTACACTCGTTCTATAAATAATACGTTGAATGACAGAAGTGAGAAATGTCATCTGCGCGTCAGATAGAAAAACGGTGTGTCTCCGTATGCCGGTTATTGCAATGGCAGTTACATGTATTTTAAGTTCTATGTATCAAGTATTTGCTTGATAGTCTATTTTTTCTTGTTTCTGTTGATTACCGTAATAAAGTCCTTAAAGAACCAGCGACTTTTATTGGCCCCAGCGATGGAAGCTTTCTTCGTTGTACAACACAGGGGTACTGGCCCCGATCATGGGCCTATTGATTAGATGGTTTCTATCCAGCAATCTAAATACGGAATAAAAATGGATATTCTAAAATGTGTTTTAGGTGAATCCGCTAAAATAGTTGATTTCATGGTTTGGCGCAGTGTTATTCCATATCAAACAATTTTCGTATTCCTTACATTTTTTAAATATTTCAGAGAGAACTGGATTTGGATTTTCCCTTTCTTGTTGAAAAACTTGTAATAAAACGTCAACGTTTTCTTTTACAGATAGGAGATTTGTAGAAACTCCTTGTAACGCATTTGTTACCGTTCCGAATTGCCAGGAATACTTTGAAATTATTGTAAGACATATTAAAAAAACTGGTTCTGTATTAAAAAAACTGGTTCTGATGTAGAATTAAATAACTGATTTGCTTTTTGTCTAGTCTGGCTATTAAAGTTCTGATCTGGTGATATATTATTTTGTAAAGTTTCCTTTATACTATCAAAATGTTCATGGATGATTCTTATTGATTTGTCCTTGGCTGACCATCTGGTCTCTGATAGAAATGGGATATTGGTAACAAGTGTACTGTCTCTAAAAAAATTAATTACTTCTTTAATTACACCGATACTGTTATAAATTTGCGGAACTGAATTGAGATCATTAACAACAATATTTAGCCGGTATGGTGAACAGGGAAAAAATGTTGTTCCTCATTATATTTGGGCTCCATTTTAATTTCCGACCATAGCAGAACAGCCATAAAAATCTAACCCTACCATTTTATCTAAATTGAGACCCCTTTCCCTCGCATAGTACAAAATAGCGTCAGATATTGATTGAGGTGACATTGATTTCAACTCCGTAAATCCTAGAAATTCTTCTTTCACAAAATTGCTTTTATCCACATATCGGACCCCAGTAGATCGTTGTTCGTGCCCGGCAATATCTGCGGTTTCACCCTCCAATAAGGAGAACGCGTTACAGTCGTTTAATTCGCTTTCGATCCTATTTCTTAAAACTTCTCCACATATTCCTATAATTTCAATTTGACACATGTGGGATGCATATTTGGCGTTCTTTACAGCTATTCAGACGAGCGATGTCGTACATACCGCAAAATAATATAGACGAAATAATAGGCACCAGTTTTTTCTGTTACTTTCTGCTAGTACAGGATCCTGCGTATTCAATCGTACTGCCACGGTACTGGTTTTTAAAGACATTATTTTAAAAAAATCTGAAGCTTGAACTACAGAATTCTTACGCCAATCGCTTTTTTCGTGGGATTTTGTACATGGAGATTTTTGTACTTTGTAAATCCTTTTCTTCTTATAAAAGCCCCCTGAAAACCTCTGTGAACTGCTTTGATTTGAAAACAACTTAGAGAGCCCCTAATAACGTTTTTGAATAAACCATCCAGTTGTATTGTTTCATCCATTCCATCCTAAATGTCCTTTTTTCTTCGGCAACATCATTTTTGAAGTTATAGTTAGGAATCGGTGTACAATTATTCACTGAAAGGTTATACAGTATCCGCCAAAATAAACAGTACCGAAAATAAAAATAAAAATTAATTTTTAATTTCTGTAATGTAAGTGTTCAAAATGTTCACCATTTCGACGCAAAGAAGCTTCATATCGATTTTGTAAGTCAATAAACATATTTATAAAAAGTGGTTGATGTAACTGCCGAAAAATATTTTGTATTCTTTCCCGTAGTTCGCCAATATTCGCCGGCGGATTTTCCGAGTGAAATATTTTGTCCTTCATTATGCCCCAAATGTATGCGTCAGGTGGCGTCAGATCAGGTGAATGAGAAGAATATTCGAAGTCTGTTCCCCGAGAAATTATTCTATTATCGAAATGCTGACGGAGTAAGTCCAAGGTGCGCACAGCTGTATGGCTAGTTGCACCATCTTGTTGGAACCATTGTGTGCGAAACTGTAGATTCCGTGCACGGCTAAAGTTATTTAGATCTCTCACAAAAGGTATAATTATTTTCTCTCTATAACGCTCTTGGTTGACAGTAAGTGGATTCTGATTATCATCTTCAACGAAATAAAGTCCAATCATTCCATGACCAGATACCGCGCACCAAACGGTAACTCGAAGACTGTGGAGTGGTTTCTCTACAATGACATTAGGACGTTCAAATCCAAGGAATCTGGTTATTTGTCGATTAATATAGCCGCTAAGATGAACGTGACTCTCGTCTGAAAACCATATGTTTTTCAAAAATTCGGGATCTTCGTAAATTAAACTCAACATGCGACTACAGTAAATTTCTCCTGCACGTTTGTCCGCAGCATTTAGTCATTGTCCAACTTGAATACGGTATGGATAACCACCAATTGATTTGAACATGCGACGTAAAGACGTTTCACTAATGTTGAGTTTACATGCAGTTCTTACAAGACTTCTTCGAGGTGATTGCACAACTTGGTTAAAAACACGTCTTTCATTTTCGTTAGTGCATACTGTTTTTCGACGACCTGAAGAACCTTTACGTTGACACAATACACTACCAGTGCGACGAAATTTTTTAACAACAGCTGACATCACACTTTTATTAGGAGCTGCTTTAATACATTTTTGTTGATATTTTATTGACACCTGTTCTAAGCTTGGACCATCATTACGACCTTTTCCGTATGAACGAAAATAATGCTCTACCAAAAAACTTTGGTAAAAGTCTAGTTTAGTGGTACAACGCGGATTTTGATGAAACATTTTTTTCTGGCTAATTCGAGGTCGCTGAACACGAAAATGAAAGAAAAAAATGGGGCTCTCTTACCAAAATCGAGTTATGAATTTTTGAAGATGTGTTCAGATGAGTACTGCACTGGATTTATTGTCACATTATAACTGATATAATGATCCGTAATAACTGCTCCACAATGTTAGTGATACACTATAGTTGCCTTTTACGATATTACTCTCTCATGTACATTAAAAAAAACACTGATATTGATATATATCTCTTGTAAATGATTTTTTTAATTCCACAATCATTATATCTTTTGACGTTTCCGTTTAATATAACTGACATATAAATTTCGTCTGTTTCCTCTTAGCAGTAAGACTTTTACCTACTAGCATATACAGCCATCAACAGTTACTTGAAAAAAAATTGCTGAATATTTTCGATATGCACAGAAGATATAAACAAGATGTACATCATGAACATACACCGGCTCTTGTGCACTTTACGACCCATGAAAATAAACAATTTTCTATAGTAGAATCGAAAGTTTACTTCAATTGGAGACATTTAACACAAAAAAAAGTGTGGACGAACCATAATTTTTAACGAAAATAGGCAAAAATTAAAACAAAAGGAAAATGGTGAATACAATGATTATATTCCCTTCCCCTTCTTAAATAACTTAATACCCCAATACTTTGTAACGCACAATAAGTTATTCTAGAAGGGGAGGGAAATATAATCATTGAATTCGCCATTTCCCTTCTAGAATAACCTGATGTGCGCAATAGTCTGTAACGCACATCAGGTTATTCAAGAAGGGAAAGGGTGAATCCAATGATTATATTCCCTTCCCCTCCTTGAATAACTTGATATCTAATACTTTGTAACGCACATTAGGTTATTCAAGAAGGGAAAGGGTGCACAAGAGCCGGTGTATGTTCATGATGTACATCTTGTTTATATCTTCTGTGCTATGATCTGTGCATATCGAAAATATTCAGCAACTTTTTTTCATGTAACTAATGATGGCTGTATATGCTAGTAGGTAAAAGTCTTACTGCTAAGAGGAAACAGACGAAACTTATATGTCAGTCATATTAAACGGAAACGTCAAAAGATATAATTGTGGAATTAAAAAAATAATTTACAAGAGATTTATATCAATATCAGTGTTTTTTTAATGTGCATGAGAGAGTAATATCGTAAAAGGCAACTATAGTGTATCACTAACATTGTGGAGCAGTTATTACGGATCATTATAGCAGTTATAATGTGACAATAAATCCAGTGCAGTACTCATCTGAACACATCTTCAAAAATTCATACCTCGATTTTGGTAAGAGAGCCCCATTTTTTTCTTTCATTTTCGTGTTCAGCGACCTCGAATTAGCCAGAAAAAAAATTTACATCAAAATCCGCGTTGTACCACTAAAGTAGATTTTTTCCAAAACTTTTTTTTCCGTTGTTAGAACCATTTTTAAATCAAATTTAACTGCAGCGCACTATTAATATATCAACTAATGACAATTAAGTCAAATATGACAAATCCATATTACATAAACAACTCCACAGCACTCTCTGTTTCGGTACTGTTTATTTTGGCGGATACCGTACTAAGTCTTGTCGTTTATCTGTTACTTAATTGAGCAGAACGTGTGATTTGTGAATCAGAGAAAGTGCTTGCGAACGAAACTGGTAATTTATTTGGTACTTGGTTATCACTATCTGGGCTTATTCTGTCATCAAATTTTATTCTTTTTTCTGTTTGTTGCACGCAATCATTACTAGAACTCCCTAAAACAGGATTTCTTCTTTTATTAAGAAACTTTCGAATATCAATTTTGAGTTAATGTCAATAGCCCCAGCGCTTGTACTATAGCCTAACAACAAAAAAACAAATTACCTTTCCAACCAAATAAAAAAGTATCAAAGGATATTACCAACAAAAAACTCACCAACCTCACAAACATACGAATATAATAATAACCCAATGTAACTCCTTCCAATTTAGAATGGCACTTTATGTCTGCTTAGTCTCTACATTTTAGTGGGTTTCATGAAGCAGCAGTAAAATCTAATAAATATGATTTAAAACGGTTTTAGGCCACATTACGAAGAGTTTTATACTCTAACTACTTAAATTGAGGCAATTTTAAAGACAAAGTCGCTTGTTCCTTTGTCCTCCAATCCCAACGACATACAAGCGATCACTTCGGCCCATTTTTTGATTGGTCAAGAGCCCTACTGGAGAGGAATTTAGAGGCCAAGGTCAATTTCGTTAGAATATACCGACATCTTCAACTTTTGAGACAACATTATTGGTCCCGTTGGAGCAAGGAGTACCTTCATTACCTTTAGCAACGAACGGAGTGGCAGTTTGATAGTAGTGAAGGAATTAATGTGCTGGCTCTTAGGTAGAATATTAGTATATACTGTCACTTCGTTCATTGCTGAAGGTAATGAATGTATTCCTTGTTCCAACGGGACCAATAATGTTGTCTCAAAAGTTGAAGATGTCGGTAAACTGAAACAGTTTTAGGCCACATTACGAAGAGTTATATACTCTAACTACTTAAATTGGGGCAATTTTAAAGTCAAAGTCGCTTGTTCCTTTGTCCTCCGATCCCAAGGACCTACAAGCGATCACTACGGCCCATTTTTTTATTGGTCAAGAGCCGTACCGGAGAGGAATTTACAGGCCAAGGTCAATTTCGTTAGATTTTACCGACATCTTCAACTTTTGAGACAACATTATTGGTCCCGTTGGAACAAGGAATACATTCATTACCTTCAGCAATGAACGAAGTGACAGTTTGATAGCAGTGAAGGAATTGATGTAGGAACATTAGTTTTAGTTGAAGTAGATCACTTCCCTCCGATGTGCTGGCTCTTAGGTAGAATATTGGATCTTCATCCAAGGAAGGACGGCTTTGCTCGTTTGGTGACATTAAAAATGAGAAATGACACATTTAAGAGAGCTGTTACCAGGATTCCTGTGCTGCCAATTGACTGGAGCTTTGGTGTCCGTTTTCACATATTTATCAAATTTAACTAAGTAGTTAGGGTTGAAACTCTAAGCCTGGCCTTCCAAGGGGGCCGAATATGTTAAGTTTGATTATTAACTTAAACTTAACATATTTGGCTCCTTGGAAGGCCAGGCTTAGAGTTTCAACCTTAACTTCTTAATTAAATTTTAAATATATGTGAAAACGAACACCAAAGCTCTAGTCAATTGGCAGCACAGGAATCCTGGTAACAGCTCTCTTAAATGTGTCATTTCTCATTTTTAATGTCACCAAACGAGCAAAGCCGTCCTTCCTTGGATGAAGATCTAATATTCTACCTAAGAGCCAGCACATTAATTCCTTCACTACTATCAAACTGCCACTTCGTTCGTTGCTGAAGGTAATGAAGGTACTCCTTGCTCCAACGGGACCAATAATGTTGTCTCAAAAGTTGAAGATGTCGGTATATTCTAACGAAATTGACCTTGGCCTCTAAATTCCTCTCCAGTAGGGCTCTTGACCAATCAAAAAATGGGCCAAAGTGATCGCTTGTATGTCGTTGGGATTGGAGGACAAAGGAACAAGCGACTTTGTCTTTAAAATTGCCTCAATTTAAGTAGTTAGAGTATAAAACTCTTCGTAATGTGGCCTAAAACCGTTTTAAATCATATTTATTAGATTTTACTGCTGCTTCATGAAACCCACTAAAATGTAGAGACTTAGCAGACATAAAGTGCCATTCTAAATTGGAAGGAGTTACATTGGGTTATTATTATATTCGTATGTTTGTGAGGTTGGTGAGTTTTTTGTTGGTAATTTCCTTTGATACTTTTTTACCTGGTTGAAAAGGCAATATGTTTTTTTGTTGTTAGGTCATATTACAAGCGCTAGGGCTATTAACATTAACTCAAAATGGATATTAGAAAGTTTCTTA
Organism: Galeruca laticollis; assembly: GCA_963921935.1. NCBI lineage: Eukaryota > Metazoa > Arthropoda > Insecta > Coleoptera > Chrysomelidae > Galeruca > Galeruca laticollis. The sequence goes on from OY998177.1 coordinate 79,481,459, forward strand.
ATAAAACAAGAAATCCTGTTTTTGGGAGTTCGAGTAATGATTGCGTGCAACAAACAAAAAAAATAATAAAATTTGATGACAAAATAAGCTCAGATAGTGATAACCAAGTACCAAATAAATTACCAGTTTCGTTCGCAAGCACCTCCTCTGATTCACAAATCACACGTTCTGCTCAATTAAGTAACATATAAACGACAAGACTTAGTATAACCTTTTAGTGAATCCTTGTACACCGATTCCTAACTACAACTTCAAAAAAGATGTTGCCGAAGGAAAAAGGACATTTAGGATGGAATGGATGAAAAAATACAACTGGATGGTTTATTCAAAAACGTTATTAGGGGCTCTCTAAGTTGTTTTCAAATCAAAGCAGTTCACATGGGTTTTCAGGGGGCTTTTATAAAAAAAAATAATTTACAAAGTACAAAAATCTACATTTGCAAAATCCCACGAAAAAAGCGATTGGCATAAGAATTTTGTAGTTCAAGCTTCAGATTTTTTTAAAATAATGTCTTTAAAAACCAGTACCGTGGCAGTACGATTGAATACGCAGGATCGTGTACTAGCAGAAAGTAACAGAAAAAACTGGTGCCTATTATTTCGTCTATATTATTTTGCGGTATGCACGACATCGCTCGTCATGGAATGGAGTCCCATGAAGGTAATTTCGAAGATCTTATTAAATTTAGAGTGGAACCCAGTGATAAAGTATTAGAAGAACGTCTGAATAGCTGTAAAAAACGCCAAATATGCATCCCACATGTGTCAAAATGAAATTATAGGAATATGTGGAGAAGTTTTAAGAAATAGGATCGAAAGCGAATTAAACGACTGTAACGCGTTCTTCTTATTGGCGGATGAAGCCGCATATATTGCCGGGCACGAACAATGATCTATTGAGGTCCGATATGTGGATAAAAGCAATTTTGTGAAAGAAGAATTTCTAGGATTTACGGAGTTAAAATCAATGTCAGCTCAATCAATATCTGACGCTATTTTGTACTATGCGAGGAAAAGCGGTCTCAATTTAGATAAAATGGCAGGGCTAGATTTTGATGGCTGTTCTACTATAGCCGGAAATTAAAATGGAATCCAAAGATAATTAGGAACAACATTTTTTCACTGTTCATCACACCGGCTAAATATTGTTGTTAACGATCTTAATTCAGTTCCGCAAATTTGTAACAGTATCGGTGTAATTGAAGAAGTAATTAATTTTTCTAGAGACAGTCCACTTGTTACCAACATCCCACTTCTATCAGAGACCAGATGGTTAGCCAAGTACAAATCAATAAGAATCATCCATGAAAATGTTGTTAGTATAATGGAAACTTTACAAAATATATCACCAGATCAGAACTTTAATAGCCAGACTAGACAAAAAGCAAATCAGTTATTCAATTCTACATCAGAATCAGTTTTTTTAATATGTCTTACAATAATTTCAAAATATTCCTCGCAATTAGAACCGGTAACAAATGCGTTACAAGCAGTTTCTACAAATCTCCTTTCTGTAAAAGAAAACGTTGACGTTTTATTACAAGTTTTTCAACAAGAAAGGGAAAATCCAAATCCAGTTGTCTCAGAAATATTTAAAAAATGTAAGGAATACGAAAATTGTTTGATATGGAATTTTTATTCCGTATTTAGATTGCTGGATAGAAATCATTAAATCAATAGACATCCCCCATGATCCGGGCCAGTACCCCTGTGTTGGACAACAAAGAGACCTTCCATCGCTGGGGCCAATAAAAGTCGCTGACTCTTTAAGGACTTTATTATAATATAGACTATCAAACAAATACTTAATACATAGAACTCAAAATACATGTAATTGCCATTGCAATAACCGGCATACGGAGACACACCGGTTTTCTATTTGAAGCGCAGATAACATTTCTCACATCTGACATTCAACTTATTATTTATAGAACGAGTGTAGATTGCTTACTAACACAAGATTAGTACTTGGGAGTTACTGCTCCGTTCTCATAGAAGAAGCCACGATTAGGTACTCCCTGTTGGGAGTTGGACCCTTTAGTGATGTTTTGAAAATATAACCGGCACCTTCTTTATATCTTTTATAATATATATCTTTTAAACAACATTATATCTCGACTCGCTAAATCGCCATTTTTTACATACATCCGCTACTTCTTCTTTTTTAACAGATTTACTAACATAAGTAGAACCATAGACATAAACTATTTTAGTGCATATTCACAACACCCCTCCTCACTAAAATGTTCAAAAATCTTCTACTCTAAATTCTTAACACATAAATCATCTCTAAATTTAACAAAAGAAACATGCTTCAAACCTTTTGTTAGTATATCGGCTAATTGCTTATCAGTTGGGATATTCAAAATTTTTATGACATTATTATTCATATATTCTGAAACAAAATTATATTTAATGTCAATATGCTTCACCCTTCTGTTATTTGCAGGGTTGTTCAATATGGATATACATCCTTGATTGTCCTCATAAATCAACATAGGTTTTACATCAATTTTAAAATCTTGCAAAAGTTTAATAAACCATAAACCTTCTGAAACTGCATTACAGAGAGCAATTAGTTCAGCCTCTGAGCTAGATAAGGAAATACAGTGTTGCTTTCGAGTAGCCCACATCAAGGTATTGTTAGAAAGTTTAAAAACAAATCCAGACACAAACTTGCGATCACTCGGGTCGCCTCCCCAGTCTGAATCTACAAAACACATTAATTGAAAACTATTTTCTTTACGAATATATTCTAATCCAAAATTTTGTGAACCCTTAATATATCTAACTATTGTTTTTAAATTGTTCCAAGCATAATCAGAAGCTTTGTCTTGCAACCTACTAAAAACGTTTAGATCAAGACAAATGTCTGACCTGCTACCCAACATCAAATACATCATGCAACCCAACAATTCACGATATGGCTTACTCGTAATATCTTCTACATTTTTACATGCTTCAATATACAATTTTGGTTCTATTGGAAGTGAACATTTACAATCTTCCATTTTGAATCTCTTAATAAGTTTAGAAGTATAATGTTCCCGATTTATTCTCAATATACCTTTGTCTCTATCATATTTAATTTCCAATTCCAAAAAATATTTGAGTTCTCCTTTATCTACCATTTTGAAATCTGTCATCAGTTGAATCTTTATTTTATTTATTAAAACTAAGTCTGGTCCTGAAAAAAGTATGTCATCTACATACAACAATAATTAAACTTTAGAATCTGTTTTAATCATGACATATAAACAATAAGCATTATTAGATCTTTCAAAACCTATATCCAATAAATAAGAGTTAATTTTACTCTTCCAACATCTACTAGATTATTTCAGACCGTACAGTGATTTTTTTAGTTTAAATACCTTATTTGGATTACACTGAACACCTTCTGGAGGATAAATAAATACATCATCATCAATAATACCATTTAAAAACGTACTTTTTACATTCAATTGTGTAAAATAAAATTTCAACTGATTTCCAACTATTAAAAGTAAACGAATGGTTGACATTTTTGCTACAGGTGAATAAATATTATCATAATCAATATTTTTTTCTTGTAAAAATCCTCTCACCACCAACCTTGCTTTATACTTATCTTTTTCTACTTTCTCCAAACTTTTATAAGCAAAAACCCACCTTGTGTCCAAAATCTTGTTATTTCTAGCAATTTCTACTTCTTCCCAGGTTTCGTTTTCATAAACTGAATCCATTTCCTTATTTATCGCACCTATCCAAAAATCTTTGTCAGATCGATTTTTAATTTCAGAAAAATTTTGTGGTACCTCATCTAATAATTTTGTTGCATTAAATGCCATATAAAGTTCGTAATCTTCATACTTCTTAGGAATTTTTGTTGTTCGTTTATTTTCTCTTATATCATTTGACCTTTCATAATAATTCTCACTACCGCTTGCTTCTGTATTTGCAAGATCATAAAATTCAATTTTACCATCATTTTGTTCTGTTACATTTAAATGTTCATTCACATCTGAATCTAGACATACCTGAATAATTCTCTTCTTGAACCAATATTCGTTTTCATTAAACTTAACATCCCTAGCTATTATGATTTTTTCTTTGTTTACATTCCAGAGTCTATATCCTGTAGGAGCATATCCAATTATCACACATTCCTCAGTAGTTGGATCAAACTTACTTCTAAATTGTTTCTGAACATGACTATACGCGGTATATCCAAAGATTCTTAGGTTACTTACATCAGGTTTGTAACCATTCCATATCTCTGCAGGTGTGACATTTATATTTGCAGCATTACATAATTCACTGTTCTTACTGCTTCATGCCAGAACTCCTTGGGCATTCCTGATTCTTCTAATATTGCTCTACTTCTTTCGACTAAACTACGATTCTTTCTTTCTGCCTTGACATTTTGTTGTGGCGTATATGGCGTTGTGAAATCAATTATTATCCCTTTTTCCAAACATAACCTCTTTATTACATTTGAAACATACTCACCTCCGTTATCACTTCTAAGCTTTGAGATCTTACAAGTAAATTTTGCCTCTACCATATTAATGTATTCTAAGAGCTTCTCATAAACTTCTGACTTATTTTTCAACATGTAAACTGCAGTAAAATTGGAAAAATCGTCTATAAATGTTAAAAAGTATCTACTGCCATCGATTGCTTGTGGTGTAATGGGGCCACATAGGTCTGTGTGTATAATTTCTAATAACCTTTTACTTCTAGTACGCAAACCAAATGGATACGGAGTAATTTTCCCTTTTACACATGGTTCGCAAAAATCTATATCATGCAATTTTATATTACCATCAATTCCCTTAACCATGTCACCTTTAATAATCTGTTTTAAACCACTAAAACCCACATGAGCATATCTCCTATGCCATTTTAAATGATCGGAATCATAACATTCTACATTATGACACTCTAATAAATACAACTGGAAACAAATTTCATATAAACTACCTCTCTCACCAATTCCTAAAATTTCGTTTTTATCATTAAGTAATTTGACCTGACCCTTTTCAAATAATACCTTAATATTGGACATTCCAAGTTTTTTTACAGAAAGTAGGTTTTTCCTTAAATCCGGAGTACAAAAACATTTTTAATAGTGCATTTTACCTCTTTACTGCCTACTTTGCTAAGAACTTCTATATTCCCTACTCCCACTGCTAACAAAAAACTAGATTCCGTTGCAACTGCAATTTTTATACGTTCCTTCAACATTAACAAACTGTAGAAATAGCTTTTATCGTTAACCATGTGATCTGTACAGCCTGAATCAATGCAGAATTTAAGAATATTTGAATCTACTTTACCATTACAAAAATCAGAATTACTATCGCTCATAATAACAGACATTATTTGATAAACTATCATTATAGTTATTACAACTACTTTCATCATTTTGCAAGTCTAGCCAAGTATTAGTGGGTGGGTGTACAGAGATAAGAACTGTTTTTCTCTTCTCTTCTCTTGCAATTGCGATACTTGTTTAAACGAATCGTATTTGACGGTATCTGAGGAAATGGTACTTAAGAAAGGAGGGTCTTTAAACCACAAGGATGAATCATTTGTGAGGGACATGCCATGAGAAAGCAAATCTGCAGATTTCAATTTAGATTTGACATACCTCCAAGAAGCTTCAGAGGTAAGGGCTTTGAATTTGTTTAACTCTGTTACTAACGTAGATTGTCCATTTCCCAGGAGGAGCACTTATCCATGGCAATGCTACTTGAGAATCTGATCATAATATATATGCAGAGATTCGAAGATGATTTTTAAAAATTATTGAAATTCTTGAAAACAGTTTTGCTAAAAGAACCGTGCCATAATTTTGTGATAGTGAGGGGTTTGCTTAATGGGGAGACTTTGGACTTAGCAGCCACTAAATAATGAGAAGTAGCAGTATTATCAGTGTAGATAGTTCGCAGATAGAAACAACCACCATAAGCCTTACCACTAGCATCACCGAAGCCATGAAGTTCAAACAATAAAACTTCTTCATTTACTCTGATGCACATGGGAATGGAGATGTTTTCCAATAAAATGATGTTGTTGAGGAAGTTTATCCGATTGTTCTCAATCTGAGGACTGTCAATAGGGGTATCCCACTGTAATCCTATCTGCCATAGGTTTTGCATGAATAGCTTGCCTTGCACGAGTATCGGGTTCACCAGGCCCAAGGAGTCATAGCATTGGGAAATGATTGACAAAATCACTCGTTTTATTAGGACACTATTGTCCAAAGAAGAGGAAGTGTGAATTTTAAATGTATCAGAATTAGGATCCCACGTGATACCTACAATTGTACATGGGTTGTCTTTTGAGAATATTTTTTTGCACGAGAAATCATCAGAAAAATGCCATTGGAATTAGTACGAAATTTATGTAAATTAAATCCAGAGGGCCCAAGGGTTTGCCTTAAACAAAGGACTATACAGAAATGGAAAGTAAAATGGATTGAACTTGCCCGAAAATCCACAAATCAATATTTTTTACTACACCCTCAACTTTCATTGCTACAGGTTTATATAATTGATTATAATGTTCCCAAATTTTATGTGTCCACAATTTTGAGATTGAAATTCCAGCATGGAAAATATCCATATCACCTTGCTAAATTAGGTATTGTTAACACTGCTGCTTGTAGTTGTGATAATGTTACTATTGCAGATATTATTCATATAATATTTAATTGTATCAAATATAAAAAAGATACAGAAAATCTTTTTAAATCGATTAGTAAATTAAACATATAGTTCCCCGTAAATTTAGCTCATTTATTGATGCTGAATATTAAAATAGTTTTTGACACACTGGTGGAGTTCTTTAGACAAACAAAATTTGATCTGTAACGGTGTTGAAATGTAGATTCAAGTAACACTTACGCTCTGCTTACCATTAAATAAAAAAAAATCTGTGGCTGAAGGATTTATTTCCAAGCCAGTCCCCCCCCCCCCACACACATACACAGTCTTCCAGTATGTCTGCATTCGTGTACACCGCATTAAACAATTTGACTAAGATTTCATAGTTTTTCTCTTTGATCATTTGTAACAGCTCTGTTGGTATGCTACCAGGTCCGGTTGCTTTTTTTGAGAATTTCTTGTCCCCCGTCCTGGCCATTGATGCATTTGGTCTATTATCATCAAACAGCTCATTTATGTATTTGAACCATATTCCAAGGATTTATTTTTCTTTTATTTTTGCCACCAGTGTCTATTAGCATATTGGTGGTATTTTTATTGTATAAACCTGCTACTTCTCTGACCTTTTTATACATGTTGAAAGTGTCATGTTTATTCTCCAGGTCTTCCATTTTCCCTTACACTTTTCGTTCAACCAATTTTCTATGGCGAGGCGAATTTTATGTTTTATTTCCTTTTGTCTCCCCGGAGTGTATACAAGTGACAATTTTATGATAGGATATTGTTCAGGGCATCTCACAGATGCGGAAATGTTTGTTTTAATATTTAAAACCGTTAATTTTACTCTGTTTTAAAACATACCAGGAAAAATGCTTAAATAGCAAGCTCCAGAACTTGTATTAAATTTGTGCGCATATTTTGAAATGGAAAAATCTAGTATATCATCAATATATTCTCGTAGTGGAAATATTTACGTACACGACAAAGTAACATTAGTCATTTCATTTTGACTTAATTTCGTATGGTCATTGGGTATGACGTCAGGGTACAGATCAGTTTGATGAACTTTAGTTTTCTAAATTTACGGTTCACTCCTAGTAACTACTTAAACTGTTTTTCTTACGTTAATTGAAGATGGATGTTAATTGAGTGTAGTAACGATTGGTAAGTAAGGCCCTCTGTGATCATATTTGTGTAAGAGAAGGTTTATGAAGTGTAAACAATTTTACAACTAACACACTAACGTGAAAAAACGCCTTAAAGGAATCATGTGGTATCGATCAAACTCGAGTTTACTATAGAAACCAATATTATTTCTCTAGGCAACGGATATGTCATTAAATCGATATTTGGTTTAGTATTTTTGACTTCTCTCTGCATAATCTACAAATAATCTGAACAATGCCACCGAAAAAAGGCGGTGGCCCCAAAATTATCGATGGGGTGGACACGACCGCCATGACCCGAGAACAACTAGAAGCCTTCGCGCAAAGAATCAAAGAAGAAAATGATCGAGAAAGAGAGGAAAGGAATTTCTTCCAAATGGAACGGGATAAAATCCGAACCTTCTGGGAAATAACGAGAAACGAACTTGAAGAAGCTAGAGCACAAGTTAGAAATAAAGATAGAGCTTTAGAAGAAGGTGTAGAAAAGAATGAAGAAGAATTAAAATTTTACAAACAAAAAGTGAAACATCTTCAGTACGAACACCAAAATAATCTAACTGAATGTAAAGCGGAGTCTTTAGTAGCTCTGAAACAAGCTCAAGATGAGCATGCAATACAAGAACGAGAATTATTAGAAGATAAGAGAAATTTGAAAGCCCTAATGAGAGAACAAGAGCTCAGTAACCAAGATCAAATAAAAGCTCTGAAAATGCAAAACAGCGAAGACATTAGTAAAGCAAGAAGCGAATTCGAAACCAGAGCTAAAGAAATGGAGACTAAATACGAGAAAAAATACACAGACTTGAGAGCCCACCTCAACGATAAACACGCGATGGAAATATCCGAAGTGGAAGAGAGAAAAAACGAACACATTTCCAACTTGATAAAACACCACGAAATATCATTCAACGAAATGAAGAATTACTATAACGACATCACTTTGAACAACCTATCGCTAATCAGTACCCTCAAAGATCAAATGGAGATTTTGAGGAAACAAAATGAACGAATGTCCAAACAAGTTGCTGATCTAACAGCTGAGAATAGACGTTTGGCAGATCCTCTGAAAGAAGCACTAGATCAAATTAGAGAGTATAAAAGGCAACTGGAGAATTACGAAAGGGACAAACAAGCATTGGCCAACGCGAAATTGATGTTATCGCAGAAAATGAAGAGTTTCGATGATCTAAGATGGTCATATGATGCTTTGGAGTTGAGATTCGAGACCCTTCAAAAGGAACGAGACGAATTACATAACAGATTCGTACAAGCTGTGTTGGAGGTCCAACAAAAATCAAGTAAGTGTAGATTTTTTATTTCCTCTTGGTATATGGTGTCACCTCTTCGGATCCAATAGTCTGATTTAATTAAGTTGGGTAGAGCAACTTATTTATTCGAATTCGTGGCCCTGAACTGACGATTGCTAAAATCTTCAAAAAATTGTTTTAATTGTCAAGAATCTATATTTTAGGTGTTAAGAATCTACTACTAAATAAACGAATACAAACTTTAAGCCAAGTAGCAGAACACAGGGAAATTATAATAGCAGAATTACAAGCTGTTGCCAAAATGCCACCGTTAAGATCGAATCAAAAATTGGAGGAGATCTTAGCGAAGAAAAACGCCCAGATCGGTGATCTGCAATACGAGTTAGCTCGTGTTTGTAAAGCGCATGACGATCTCCTGGAGACGTTCGAAGAAAAGTTACAACTTTACGGAATACCGAAACAAGAACTTGGTTTCGTTCCTTTAAAGATAATACCGGAAGGGCAAGGAGGTTTGGCAACGGGGCCGGCTGGATTGGTAACAGAAAACCGATGAATTTGGTCATCTCTGTATAATATAAATATGAAATATATCTTAAATAAATAGATTTTCTCAAAAAACGTAGTTTTTCTTTTAAATGTAGAATGAGTGGTTAGGTTAGGTTAGCTCAAAGAATGAATGTGTCTAAACCATGGAACCGGTACCTACTCCATAGTATTGTTCGCAGGGCTCCGCATCCAGTTCGATAGAGATGGACGACTGCCAAAGAAGACCGAATTATGAGGTCTTGGGGAGTGCGAGCCCGCATACTTACAACGACAGCGCTCCAAAATCCTATAGCTCTAACGACTGTAACACGAATTTCGGTACAGTCCGTACGAAATGGACTCCACAACGCTAAATACCTTAAATCAATCCCTGCATATCAAAGAACTCGGCGTTTGTTCGGACAGCGTCATCAAAATTGGACACGAGAGCAGTGGAGTAACGTCATCTTTTCCGATTAGTCCATATTTATCTTTTCTATCATGATGGACATGTACGAGTATGAACATGGCCCGGGGAATCTACTGTAAAAGAAGTTCTTCCTTATGGAAGAAGGTCTATTATCGTATGAGCAGGAATAACTTTGACTGGGTGCACGGAATTCATAGTAATAAGAGATTGACCACTAACAGGGACAAGATCCTAGAACCTACTGTAGTACCATTTACCAATAACATGGGCCACGATTTTATTTTTCAGCATGACACTGCAGGGCCACATGCCGCCAGATTAGTTACGGAGTACACCATATAGAGGTAATGGAATGGCCAGCCAATAGTCCCGATTTATATCCCATAGAGGACATTTGAAACACTATTGGGCGAAGATTACAACAGCGTCAACACATTGAAAACCTTGTTGCTCTGGAGAATATTTTTATTGAAGAATGGAAGGTTTTGCTTCATCATACCATCGCAGAATTAATAGATAGAACACTGGTCGACGATGGGCTGAGGTGGTTTGAACAAGAGTGAGCAGAACACACTATTAGTTTTTAAATTTTTGAATTTTTTTCAGTTATAATAATTGTTTTTCAGTCCTTTTTAATTTATATTTCTACAATTTTAATTTTATTTATGTACTTAAAGTATCTCAATTATCAAAAATTTAACAAGTCTTCACATCCCCATATTGTTGCTAGAAACAGTAGAAACTTGGATTGCAGAGGCGATCTTCGCATCCCTAGTTACCCCAGCAGAGCCGGAAGAGATTTCAGGCTGACCCAAGGTCAAGCGTTCGCCTTTCCCCCCTTTTCTCCATGTCCTTTGAATCCTCCGCGGAGTTCTCTGTTTTTCCCAGCCCCGTGATGTCCAAAACGGAAGTTTAACGCGTAATCTCCTGCCTTCAAAGCCTCCCCAGACCAGTGATCGATGCCAATCGTGAGAAATGTTCCCTTTCCCTCTTTTTAGAGTTCAAGATCTTCCAAGCCTTCTTGGGAAGAACACTGTTATGGTGACCGGCTTTGGGATGTCGTCTCCACTACGAGCCACCAATTCGGGTCCTTCCCAAGAGTTTTATTTCGGTGCTGACCTCATGAGCCAGTCTGCCGATTCTTGGGATCCACAGTCCACCAGTATGCTTCCAACGGAAATGTATATCTGAGAAGTGGATCCCCTTCTCCTTATTCTGGCATAGCTCTTCCACCAGAGTGTTTTCCCGGGGGGAGATCTGCTTTGTTCTCAAGATGGCCCTAGGGTAATATTTGTGCATTAGACCTTCTCTGAAACCCTTCTCTGTTTTAACAGCTACTGCGTAACCAGTGGCTTGCCCGGTTACCGTTGCAGCTGTTTTTGGTTTTATACAAAGAAGTCACTACGGAAGAGTGATATGCCACGGGTCTTTTTTATGCTTTGTATCCCTCGTTGGAGTTTCCTTTTCGGGTAGGCATTGCCCCGTTGATGATTCCTTGGAGCGGTTGAGCGCTGAATAACCTGCTTGCTGGCCTCTTCAGTGGATATTCCCTGATTGAGGAGTCGCAGGTATTTCAGGTCTTTTCTCAGTGGGTCGTCTATGCCGCCCAGTGCTCCCAGATCGAACGGCATACGACCTTCGTGCCGTTTGGGCTTTTTCCATTAGTGAGGTACCCGGATGAAGAGGTGGAGATTGTCTTTTGCGGTGGTGTTTTCACTTTCTCTGGTCCTACGAGAAGCTAGGGTCATTACGGTTCAGCGCTGCAGAGCCCCGTATACAGAAGTAAGGCGTTTAATAGAATTAAGATCCCAAGCTTTTCCAAGGTCGAAACCAGTAAGGACTACTCTTCTATATAGTCACGCATTCTTCGGCCTGGTTTCCCACCTTGAATTTTCGTTTTTAATTAAGTTGTCTCCTCTTGGTGCGGACCTCAGATTAACAAATAAAATAGATATGTTTTTTCTTGCCCCAAACATCCAGTCATATCTAAGCTCACTTGCACTTCCACTGCTTTGCCATATTTAGAAAGTTTCTTAAGTTGCAGGAAAAATGAAATTGGAAGTATGATGGGCTCGTTTCATGAAATTCAATGATAATGTCACATATATATATTGGGTCTGAACTAAGAATTTGCGACTAATAACGCCACTCTACGATTTCGAATAAAAATGAAAAAAAATATTGAAATTTGAATTCTTGTGGTAGACTGTGGTAGGCTAGAGCCAATGGCAAACAAATATATTTTTCGCTGTTGACACGAGGGAAAACTTTATAAGTAGACTAGTTATTTTTTTTCTTTAACGCCCGTTAAAGAGAAACGCAAAGTACTGTCAAAACGTATTCTTTCAAATAATGTTCTCTTAATCGGGTGCCTCTTATTAGAAAAGGTAACTCTCTCGTAGTCAAAGAAATTTGGAAATATATATTTTAAACTGCAGTGATGATGCTTTCAAAATTGAAAATATAACGTAAAATGTATGTATAATGAAAATTACTAAATGTTCTCCATGTAGGTTGAGTTGCTTGGAAAATGTGTCATGTAACACACATACACAAATTGCGTTACCTCAAAGTTCCAAACTCGATTTAGTACCGAATCGCTTCCTCTTCTTCCGTTTAGGGGAGTTCGAGTGACTGAGACACCATGTCCACATCCACTTGAGGAAGATTTGTCGAATTAGCTTCGGTGAAACCTGGATCCATTTTAACGATGTCTTTTAAAAGGCAAACAAACAGAAGCACATTTTCTACTATAAAATAATATAACAAACAACTAAAAAGTCGGCGAGGATGATATCTGTTTGAGGTTAGTTGTGGATATTGATGTCAATTGTCAAATTCTTCTAGTCGACTTTCACTTTGTATTAATCAACTTGGATAGCCAAGTAGGATTTGTCAACAGAACGTACTTTCAATATGACAACAAGGGCTTCTGTCATTGGCCGACTTACAGCGGTTTATTTAAATTTAATAAAATTTTCAAATCTAATTTTCGAAGATATTTATAACTTTTTGAGATAAATATCGTTATCATAGAAAAATATATGCTATTTTTAATCCTTCTCATATGATTTCACTTGTTAATTCATCCCCATGAAACTAGCCCATTGAAAATGTGTTAAAAAGTTATGCAAATAAAAAAAGTCTTAACAATGTATGTATTTGAGTCGCTGCTTTCAAAATTAATTAATAATACTTGAATTTTATTTAATAAAGGCATATTCTTATATAAATTTTAAACAAGTATTTGTTGTAACCTTAGATACATTTATGGTTATACCTAAAAGCGGCAACATTGGTCAAAATTTCAGTACCTGTTTTATGTGTAACCTATGTAGTAGTTATGTCCTTGTTTAATTACCATATAAAGAGAGATGCAAATATCGTCATAGTGTGCTCGACGATTATTTCGAATACGCCTTAGTATTGTAGTAAATAATGTCAAACGTGGTTTGTTTATATGAGCGCCATTACGACTACAGAGTAAACATTCAGTTATTCCGTTTTGATGTGCTTTTCAAGACTTTGAGTGACAAAATAAACTTTTAAGTTAATGAATTTAATGTTTTTGGATTATCATGGTTCGTTGGTGCCAAGTTTGTCAGAAAAACAGCCGAAATTACCAAGGCCATGTAGCTACAATACCATTCCCACTTTTTGTAATTCATACATTACTTCACTACTGGCGTTTAGAATTGTTGGTCGTAAAATTAAATGTGCTATGAATGAATAGCCCTCTCTATGTTTATTATTAGTCTAAGGTCCGGACAGCAAGACAAGACCCCCTCCGATCCCACTGGCCAGCGAAACGTGACCACAGATAGCCAGCAGACATTGGTATAACAGGTGATTTCGAGGTGAGCTCGAAATTCCACCCGGCATCGTAACCTTGCGTGCAATCCCTTAGCCACGATACTACAACTGAGACAGGTGAAGTTGGTCCGCGTCAGGGTATTTGACGGCTGCCAGTTGAATTTTTAGACACAACGATAGCCCATATATTTCCCTGCAGGCCTCCTCCTCATATAAAATAATCTCAGAGGCTCCTCCTATCCACCACCTGAAGACGCGCCGGGTTTGTGCTGCACCCCATCCACATCAATAAATATTCCGTCGAACAGCGATGAACAACGTATATATCTACTGATGTGGAGCCGGGATACATAGGTAAAGTCCAAAATATAACTGAAATTGGGCTTTACTGGGGTAAACCGCGTTCCACCCATTTTCCCTTGGTTAAAATTGTGTGTAACAATGCCAACAAGGTCATAAATGTTTGAAAAACATATTTATTTAAAAACAAATTTTCCAAATAAAATTAAAAACACCAGAACTGTGTCCTGTCAATGAATTTGTATTCGCCATCTGCATGGGATTTCATGTCAATTAGTTCCACTTGACAACGGCTGATTTTCTCCGAAAACACCATTGGTTTATCCACAAGTACTTTCTAGGCAGATTTTAGTTTCTTTTGGCAGCAAACGGATATACAGTTAAATAACAGGGCTCCGGCACTGGGGGGCTTGAACGAGTAAAGTTCGATTAAGATTAGTGCGTAGTTTTTCAAAGTTTATCAGGTAAACAATTGACAATTATTCAGAGTTTTTGGACTAGTAATAGATCTCTTCATCGTACACTTATCCTGCAAATCATAACGGGATTCGTGTTATTTTGATTTAATTAGTAAACGATAATAATCAATTTCTGTGTGATTACTGATAAGAAGTAAACCAGTTATTCTACACTCGCTGGTTCAGTTTTTCGATAGGCAACCAATTTAACACTATGGTGTATTTTGGTTTGCTGACAAACAAAACACAAAATTTCTACCATTAGCGTAACACAAGAAGGTGCCTTTGACTACGGGGGCAGCAACAATAACAACTCCCACATCGGAAACAAACCTACAATGACTGAAAATAACTCTAACGTTCCTCAAATTTCCACTTCATATGTTGCAGCCGAAAAACTAATCCAAAACCAACGTTTCCCAAGAAAGAACACGCTATACTTTTCCACTCCGCTGATAATTTGAAATTATTCGAATACGTTAAAGCAGTTGGTGATATTATAGGCCCAAGAAATATATGCTTCGCATCAAGAATTTCCAATAACATAATCTGCATTTATCTAAACAAAATTGAACTAGTTGACCAACTGATTACCAACCATTCGACAATTAAAGTTGGAAAACATGGAACTGAATGTAAGAAGATTAGTTACCCCCGCAAAACGCCTTGTTCTTTCAAATGTGTGCTCATCCATTCCTCACCAACTAATTGAAACAGCCTTAATAGATCTTGGACTATAGTTAGCATCACCAATATCATTCCTGAAAGCTGGCATTCCCGGGGATGAATACAATCATATATTATCCTTCCGCAGACAAGTTTATATTGTACCATCTTCCGAAAATTTTGAGCTCCAGACTTCCTTATTAATTTCTTATGAAAAGAATGGTTATAGAATCTTTCTCTAAACTGATAAAATGGAGTGTTTTATATGCAAGCAAACCGGCCATATTGTAACCAACTACCCTAATACTCTAATTGCTTCCCAGCCACCAGCATCAAACATGCAAGCATCACACACGAACAGTCCTAATGTCCAATCTGATCTTCCGCCACCAGCTTCCCAGAAATCAGATATACAACTCCCCCAATCCATAAACAACACACCTATTACTTCAGACATAATTAATGTTCCTCTGTTTACTACAGATCATCCAAATATACAGGTTGCACCTACACAAAAAAGATCCTTGCCAAGTTCCACAGACACAGAATCTATTTCTCCCAGTACTATCAACACGGCCCCCACTTTCGATATTCCATCCATAGATATTCCAAAACCTGTCAAGAAAAAAGCTAAAAAAGAATCAACACTTGATAATAAGATACCTGAAAGCTCCAGGACAATAATCTCCGACATGTATAATAAATTTCCTGATTCATTCACACTGCCCTTAGAATACTTTATAGCTTTTCTGGAAAACTCATATGGATCTAAGGATCCACTATCAGAAGCTCAACAATTTACCGAAGACATTAAATAGTTACTTGCTGACATGCATACTATATATCCTGCCCTTGCCGTAGATCCCTCAAAAACCGATTTACTAGAATCACAAAAAAAATCAAGCAATCTATCAATATAGACAATACCGATAATGAAAGTCTGACAAAACAGACATCAGTGGGCGATGACTGTATGTCTGACAGTTCTCTCATCTCACAAACTTCATACTAAACATTTAATCTTATACAATGAAACTGCAACGGGTTCTATCCCGGTCTTGAACGTATACAACAATTAGTGTCCGATACCCAAGCTGATACTGTCTGTCTTCAGGAAACGAACTTTAAGGAAAGTCACAAACGGGAATTAAAAAACTTTCTTAGAGCTAGCGGTGGAACTTCGATATTTGTCTCTCGTGATTTTTATTCCGTTGATGTACCAATAGTTACACCATTAAAAGCTGTCGCTGTCACAGTTTGGGCCCCTCAAAAAATTACAATCTGTAGCATTTACATCCCTCCAAATTACAACCTCAGTGAATCCGATCTTGCTGATCTAGTAAGGCAATTGAAACCTCCATACATCCTAGTTGGTAACTTTAATGCACACAATGTCATTTCGGGATCAAAACTTACTTTTGGAAGGGGGAAAATAGTTGAAAATTTCCTAAATCACAATAATGTTTGTTTAGGTACTGAACTCAGGTGCAGAAACGCACTTAAATATTGCTACAGGAAATCTATCTTCTATTGATCTTAGTCTTTGTGACCCTAAAACTACAGAGTCACTTTCCTGGAAAACGCTTGACAGTCTTTATGATAGCAATCATTTTCCAATCTTCATCTCTGACAAGGCAAAAACCACATCAAACAGTGAAACAAGATGGAAAACTTCTAATGCTGACTGGAATGCATTTAAAGAATTCACTGAATATCAAATATCTCTGCTACAATTTTCTGAAAATATCGAGGAATCGGTTACAGCATTCAGTAACTGTATAATCCAAGGAGCAGAAATATACGTTGGAAAATCTTTAATACCAGCATCCCGAAAACTCGTTCCTTGGTGGAATGACTCGTGCGTAACTGCTGTCCGGGAATGTAAAACTGCATTAAATAAATACAGGAGGACTAGAAATACAGATAATTATATAAATTTCAAAAAACTTAAAGCCAAAGCAAGATGGATAGTAAAGCAGAGTAAAAAAGCTTCTTGGAATAACTATGTTTCATCCCTTACCTCTGACACACCCCCGGCACAAGTCTGGACAAAAATACGTCAAATGCAAGGCAATAAAACTCAGAGTAAAATATCTGCGGTGATAATTGATGATAACATTGTCACTGATAACCAGCAAATTGCAAATTCAATAGCTACTCATTTTGAAGAGAAATACAAGAACAATAATAATCAAAACCACAATCAACTGAACGAGTCCCCACTCCCTATTATTCCCTCAGTTATATCTGACCTTGACTCTTTGAACTTACGCTCTTTCTTCTTGTAAAAATTCCACTGATGGTCCCGATAATATACCATTTATCTTTCTAAAATATTTATCATCGATCTCCTCAACAAAATTACTGGAATTATATAGCACCATCTGGACTAAACAGCTATTCCCAACACAATGGCGAGAATCAATCTCAATTCCAGTGATAAAACCATATAAACCGCCAACAGATCTACACTCATATCGTCCCATTTCTTTAACATGCACAATGTGTAAGTTGATGGAAAAATGATACCTGTTACAGGTGTACAAATCTCTTGTTCGTTCCAAACTAGATTATGGTAGCTCTGTTTACATGTCAGGAAGCAAATCCGATTTAAAAACTCTTAACTCTGTTCACAATACAGCTCTAAGAATTTGTCTAGGAGCTTTCTGATCCAGTCCTGCTGAAAGTATTTACTGTGAATCCAAGGAACCCCCTTATGGTTACGACGGACATTACTTACGACTGTGCAAAAGTTTCAGCACACCCTGAGAATCCAGTATACCCTCTAATAAATCGTCCATCCAACAATAGCAATTCTGGCACTAAATTTCAACCACTTCCACAAATCCTGTCAGCACTCACAACTGATATCAACCTATCTGATACAGTTCCCATTCCTATCTCATCCTGTCCTCCTTGATTAAAGCAACAACCAAAGTTCAACACATCTTCAAACTTATTTCCTAAGCATGAAACTCACAGTGGTCTATTGAAACATCTCTTTTTCAATATTATAAATTCCACTCATTACAATAAAATATTGTTTACTGATGCATCTAAGTCTGAGAACGGCGTAGGTTGCGCTGTTACCAACTCCCATCAAATAATTAAACAACGTCGTCTACCATCTTTCGCTAGTGTCTACACAGGGGAGTTATATGCAATCCGTCAAGCTCTAAATTCTCTATCACCTGACGACAAACAATCAGCTATATGCACGGACTCTCTTGCGTCAGTAAACTCCATTAGACAAATATATTCCGTTCATCCTATTGTTCAAGATATTCATGATTGTATTGGCCGTCTTACGAGCTCTGGTGTTACCGTTACATTCATCTGGGTACCATCTCATGTCGGAATACCCGGGAATGAACTTGCGGACCAAACTGCAAAAGAAGCTTCGACAGCTAACCTCCAGATCGATTCAATGCAAACTCACAATGACCTGATAACTAGGATAAGACGTTCCATACATGACCGCTGGGCAAATCACTGGACAAATTGCAATACAAAACTACACGAAATTCAGCGTTTCATCGACTTCAAAGATCTTCCTCCTATGTCTCGAAGAGATACAGTCGTTGTACGCAGGCTACGTATTGGGCATACTCGACTGACTCATGGATATCTAATGTCCGGCTCCGACACACCCGAATGTCAGCACTGCAAAATTCCACTTACAGTTAAGCACATACTGACAAGCTGTCTGAAATATTCAGATAAACGCCGTAACCACCAGCTACGAACTTCAAGAAATTTTAAACATTCCGGACCAATTACCTCGCCTAATCAATTTTTTAAAGGACATTAATTTATATTATTGTTCCATGTTGTGTCAATGAAAACTAACTTGCCTCATGTAATCTAAACAGTTCGTCAATGTTATTGTTCAGTTTTTGTAATTGTACCATGTTTGTAAACTTATTTCTTATATCTAATAACTGTACCATGTGTCAATGATCTCAGTTGTCGAGACACGTTATTGTAAATTAAAAAAAAAAAATTAATAACATATTGAGTTATATTCTTGTACGTTTTCTTTACATTCACTGTCCATGCGATGTTTACCTCCATGTCCAATGGCCAAATGTGCATGATGCAAAATATCAAACATTCCATCATTTATAACGTAATACTTTGTAGTAGATTCACTTGCTGCTACACGAGCAATAAGCTTTTCAACCCCTCTAACAGAACATAATATGTCAAACCGCTTCAAACTGCGATATTGTAGAGTGGCCTTGGTTTTAGTAAGAGAGAAAGTAATATATTAAGAGAGATGTCGTTACTGTATAAACAGTTAGTATCGCGTTGATCTGAGCGCACCAGGCATGGGTGGTGGAACAAGTTTTATAGGCGGGATATTTAAATTTGATAGTTTGGATTATGACTAGGTAAATTTCACAATTTGTCTTAAAATTGTTTATTGTATAATTATATCATTACAAAAAATAAAATTATATTTCATTTTTTGCAATGAAATAATTATAATACACAATTTTGGGACAAATAATTTAGATAATTAGAAAACAGCAAACATTTAAAAAAATTATTAACCAGCACATAACATAAAAAATTTATAATCACATAATGACATATTTCTACTAAACATTATGGTTAAGAAAGATTATGCGATATCACATCAAATTGAACATTAAGTTATTTTAAAATTAATGTCAACAAAAACAATAAATATTTTAATAAAAAGGAATTAATAACCATTTCCATGAAGACAGGAACAGGGATGAAACAAAAAAAAATAAAACGCAGTATATTAAATTACCAAAAAAAGATTTTTGTTTGTTAGTCCTTTTACCATCATTATAATATTTTTTAAGTAATAAGAGGACACAAACTTTTCAGAGTTGAAGGAATACGTAATACGTTTCTTTGCAATGTGTTCCGTTTTTTCAGTAATATTTTCTACATGACCTAAGCGTGGTAAAATATGATAACAAAGTCATGCAGTATTGAAACAAATTTAACTCGTTGTACATAAATCATACGTGTTTTATCATTATTATTACTATGTTCAAAAACTTTTTGTGGTCTATGATGGAAGGGTTGAAGAGGTAAAGCAAATTTAAAGTGCCTTCCAGACTCACAACGAGAAACCCCGAGAACACCCGAGAAGTGTGAATGTGAATCTTGCCGTATCGTTCTCGGGCTCGCCTGTTCTCCGTTCGATGTCTGCATTTTCGCCCGCTTCAAACGGTTTTCTCGGGTTTACTGAGACAAATTTCGTGAGAATCGTGAGTATGAACAACAACTGTGTATTCGCGAGAAGTTTCGGCGAGCCCCCTTGCCGACAACTCTCGGCGCGAATTTGTAGGCCGAGGCCCTATAAGTCTTTTGCGTAATGTACTTGTAAATGCATCATCATCAAAATGATCTACACCCAACCTTTGATCTTTGATGTATAAGGACCATCTAAAATGTTGTACCAACTGTTCCTTTTGGTAAATGTCAGATGGAAATTTGAAATAGTATATTAAAGTATTAGTGGATGAAGAGGTCTTTCAAACACGCGCGATTTTTCGAGCATGACGGCGCAGCCGGAGTGCTCGAAATAGAGCAAGTGTTTGAAAGACCAGTTATCCAGGAATACTTTACGTTATTTTTTAATTGGTGGACTTTGAAATCATAAAATATTATTATTATATTATTACTACAAAAAAATGGAAGTCCGTCCTCGATGCCCAGCCAAGTTTCATTTCATAAAAGTCCGCCCTATTTCGAGCACTCCAGCTGCGCCGTCATGCTCGAAAAATCGCGCGTGTTTGAAAGACCAGTTATCCACGAATACTTTACGGTATTTTTTTATTGGTGCACTTTGAAATCATAAAATATTATTAATATATTATTACTACAAAAAAATGTAAGTCCGTCCTCGATGCCCAGCCAAATTTCATTTCATAAAAGTCCGCCCTCGATGCCCAGCCAAGTTTCGTGAAAGTCCATCCTAAATAGTATTTATTTTTATTTGACGTTACGAGGTACTGCTGTCAGATCAATAATCAAAAAGTTTATTTATATTTAAAAGGATACAAAGTATATATGAATATAAAAATAAATTTTGCACAAAAAACCAATTAAGACATTGGTTCCCAATGAAAATATACAATTTGAAAACTAATAAAAAAAGTTGTCATTGATACTCACGTTTCTCGAGTTGTTGTTGTTACCATATGGACTTAAAAAAACGCGCGTTTTGAAAATTCGATTTAAACACGCCGAGGCGTGCTTTAAATAGGTAATATGAGGCATCAATAAAAAAAATGTTTTGTCCTTAAGTTCCGAATTGCGAAGTGGCCAAAAAAATTTACTATTACAATATTTTGCTAAATAACTATGACGAAATATACCTGGTGACGATATTTTAAAAGTTCGCTTACTTTTATAAACTTTATTAGAAGTGAAATCCGAAATTAAAAACTAAACTAATCCTACTCAAAAATTGAATAGATGAGGCTTTTACTTGATGAAGATCCATACTGAACGATGAAATAAAACAATATAATTTTTTTAAAACTTCATTTATTTGAACTAATGTTCAATTTAAACTTGTTGACGCGTTTCACTAACACAGTAGCTTTGTCAAAACGAATGAAGGTGAAATATAAAAATGTCAATATATATAGAGTGCATAAATACAGAATTCTATTTACTAAGGTTAACAATGGTATTGAAAGAAATTACCTGGAAATTCATTCACTACAAACATTCCTAAGCTATCTTCTAGGTAAATAGGTTCAATAAAGGAGACTGATTGATATCTATTTGGTCGTTAAGGAGATTACCTGAATATTTATGTTTGTTAATCTCTAGGGCCTCTAATAAATTCAAACTAAAGGATTTACCGACTACATGGAGAATTTCAAAATTTGGGTCGAAAATGTCCTTAACGACCAAATAGATATTAATCAGTCTCCTTTATTGAACCCCTTTACCTAGAAGATAGCTTAGAAATAATTGTAGTGAATGAATTTCCAGGTAATTTCTTTCAATACCATTGTTAACCTTAGTAAATAACTGTAACTGACTCACCTGATGCCTCTTGTAGCCAAAACACGGAGTGCACTCACAAAAGTAGTCCACTTCATATTCTTGAAGGGATTCATCACGTTTCTGCCTTCGGTTCTTCAGCTGAGATTGGTACAAATGTTCTAGATGTTCATGACCATATCGCATGTCCAACCTCTTCTTCAGCAGCTCGAAGTCGTCCGTTTCTTCCAAAGGTATCGTCTGAAGTACATCTAAGGCATCTCCGCGAAGCGCGATGGTTAAATTAACTGCCTTCTCTCTATCGGACCAATTATTCACTCTAGCGGCTGCTTCAAATTGTTTCACATAATTGGTCCACGACATTTTTCCATCGAACGTTGGAGCCTTGACTCTGGTAAAACTGCCAATGTCTTCAAACTTAGATACTGTTTCTGGCTTGCAAGGTTTCGTTTGCTCGGTCTTCTTTCCTTCCTCTGGCGTGCCTCGCGTTCTTGAATCGGCAATCTTTTCCTCTATCTCCTTGATTTTCTCGTCTATCGTTGTAATCTTATTCTCGATTTCAGATTTTAGAGACGAAATTTCATTTTCAACGTCGACGGCAATGTCGTTTTCATTATTAAGATATCGGCAGATATATCGTTCTTCAAAGTAGAAATATCGTTCTTTATAGCCGAAATATCGCTTTTCACATTCGTTGGAATCTTCTCTTCCATAGCAGAAATCTTTTCCTCCATGCTAGCAGAAATGTCGTTCTTCATAGCAGAAATCTTCTCGTCCATGTTAGCAGAAATATTATCAGTAACGTCGTTCTTCATAGCACAAATCTTCTCGTCCATGTTAGCCGAAATGTTCTCTTCCATGGCAGAAATCTTCTCGTCCATGTTAGCAGAAATTGACGAGATTAAGGTGGAAGCCTCGTCATTAAATAAAACTGTTTCTGGATCAAAGCCGTCATTTTCCAGTGCCACTTTAAGTCTTTCTACTAATTCACTTTTCTTACCGGACGTTTCCAACTCACGATCTTCCAATTCTGCTCTTAATTCCGCCACTTTCAGATCCCTTAATCTCTTGGCCATTTTTACGTAGCAATTTATTTATATTACCCCACACCTGACATCAATGTAATGTTTTTGTTATTTATTTAAACAATAAACGGGTGGGATAAATTTCAAACACTCGGTATGGCTACTTACTAATTTATTTAAATACTAACTCACTAATCACTAACACTTAATTTATATATACAGTATATTTCCTTAGACTAATTTATATAAACAGTTCACTAATTTATATTCACTAATTTATCTGTTTATCTCACGATGTCCAATTATCAACTCACTAACTCTTCCTGATCAGTCCCCTTATATACTAGTGACTTTTGTACTAGAGAATTCCGGGCTGCAGCTTATACACACAAATAATTTTTCTGCCCTATTCTAGATAACTCTGGTCACAAAAACCAGTTCTAGATAAGATAGTCTCAATCGTAAACAGTTTTTTATAACTGCGTATCCGCCATAATTTTAACTATTATATCTGGCTTAGACAGGGTCGGTTTTAGGGACTATACCAGTGTGCTGTTTCGTAACTATATTCTAGGATATTTTATAATATTTGTCGGGGGTAATACCACAAGAGCTCAGATTTAGCCGGATATTTTTTGTGGTTGTTTTCGAATACTTACTTTCATTGGCAATTTAACGAGAGCTGTTCTGGCAAAATCACGAGAGCGTAGCTCGAGTGATTTTGCCTGAACAGATCGAGTTAAATTGCCAATGTAAGTAAGTATGAGAAAACCACCGGAAAAAATATCCTGCTAAATCTGAGCTCGCGTGGTATTTGGTAAGACAATCCCATGAATAAAAAGCTCAATTCAATTAAACTTTATTTAACAAACTAAATGAACAATGAGTAGAAACATAATGTTTAGAAAGAACAATTGTTAAAAATTATATATAATTGTCAAATTGACGTGCATTGCTTGGTAAACAGACAGTACCTAAATGCTAGGGTTGCTACGGTAACGTAATTTATCCGATATTTTTATCCACTTGCAAACTCTCTTCCTTCCTATTTAGCCGACAGCAAACTACGATTTTTGTATTCACAAATGGGAATTATTATACATGAATGGGATTGTCACTTATAATTGCACAAGTGGTTTGTATTTTATCGGGTAAATTTGGGTTGTTTAATGAGAAACTGTTTCCTAGCAATTTGACGAGAATAACTGTCAACTATTAAAAACACGACACCGAATGTGGAGTGTTTTTAGGTCGACAGTTATTCGAGTCAAAGTGCTAAAGGAAACAGTTTAGAATTTGAACAACACAAATTTACCCAATATCAATACAAACCTCGAGTGTAATTCGGCAGGAAAATTTAATGAATGAGAAATTTGGAAACATATCAATGCAAACTTTATTTATGAAACATTAAAAATAAACACATTTTTATTTTAATGTACAATTTGACTAATTTCGGCGTTCGTAGACACACCGAATCGACTCATTGTTAGTTCTTGAAAATTCAATTAGTTGTTGACAAACATGCCAAATTATTTATTCTGGTAACCAATACCGCGATAATTGATGAACAAATGAATAAGTGAAAAAACCACTAGTGTATTTGTCGCTGTAAAAGTTAAAGCTAACTTTTGCCGCTGTCAAAGTGACAATTGCACTGTGGCATATGCAATTTTTTATACATGAGTTAAATTGTCCACGTTAAAGGCAATATGTTAAAATTTATTACAATTTATGATATTTTAAACCATTTTATTCTATTTTGTTTATGGAAAATAGTCTTGTAGTTCGCGACTGCCGAGACTACATGCGCGGATAGGTTGCGCAGATACGTTGTGCCACATACCACTTATACATCAAACCGTCTCTTATTTGTATTGGTATTTGTTCATTACTAAAATAAAAACTGTTTGCACATTTCGAAGACACCAACTAATGAAAAACTTCATTAAAACTCATCTTACACGCTCACGTCCACCTTTTCAGTTGCCATTTTCAACTACACGTAGTGAAATGTTACGCAATAATAATTCCTACACCTAACTTTAACCAAACAAAGTGGGATAGTATACGGTTTACCCACGTAAATCCCGAAATAGGTATCATGTCCGTTATGTTTCGTACTTTACCCATATTTCTTGAGTATTTTGCAGATTACCCGGGAAAACCTAAGTTTAACCGTTAAACTAACTTTACCCGTAACATATACATTATACCTGTATACACATGCAGTAGATAATGCTCTGAAAATATTTCCGGAAATATGCGATTGGTTTTTAATCGATAACTTCCTCAATTGTAAAATCCAAAAATGATTTTGAAATCTCAACAGCTAAAAGTACTGTGAAATTTACTATTTATTAAATTGTCTTTTTGTGATGTTTGAGCTTAAAAGGCTTCAGAAAAGTGGCTGTCTCTTTTAACTGCAAATTTCTAGCAGCAGCCTCTAATCATTTTCATCTTACAGAAAAAAAACAAAATATTCTGTGACACAAAACCTAAATTGTTTTACTGTCGACATTTTTTGAATATTTTTTTCTTTTATCTTTATTTTCAAAAATATGTAGTTTTTCATAATTTTTTTCATTTAAAACGTCATATTTCCCAAAATAAGCATTCTAAGCAACTAAAACTTACAAGATACACTGTTAACGCATAAATAACAGCTATTTGTGTAAATAGGCGCGAAAGTGCTAGTTTTCCGGGCCGATAGGAGGCCCGTAAAACCACTTTAGCGACGTAGAACACACAATCGTTTTTATCCTACAATTGAGATGATTCGATTCTAAAATTACAAATAGAAAGGTTGGAACTATTTTGACAGTACCGTTTAATGTTATGAGATGAACGAGTCATGAAAAATGGCAAGTGATTTGTTGAAAATAACATTTTCGCTGTACCTTACAATGCAATAATTTTCAATAAAATGTTTATATCTTCCTTTGGATTTTCAGGTAGCAAATTTAGTGTATGATCTGAACAGAAATAATTAAACTGTCAATACTCGAACTATATTCGATATAATTCAAGATAAGTAATGACAACATAGAAAATTATTATGTCAAGTAAAGAAACATACGACAAATATTAAAACTAAGTATGTGTTCACAAGAACCGTTAAAAAGGCTAAACTGTAAATAACCAGCTTATCAAATATACTACATTTTCCCCCCTTCAGTATTAATGACAAAATCTTGTTAATGACTTGGAATACGTCATTCTCTATTAGATTTTCTCGGGTCAATTACTGGGGCTTCAGTACTAGTCGTTTCAAAATTTGTAGATTGTACCGGTATTTCAGAAGAGTCGGAGGTATTCAGAGACTGTATTATATCATTGGTAGTAGATTCTGGGTAATTGGTGCCACCTTGTGTTTGAGAATCTGCTTCAGTTTGATCGCTATTTGTAACTGTTGGCACTTCTTTTCCTTCGCTACAAGGAGCTAAGTGCTTCAGAGATACTATCAGTTCTCGGCCATTCTGAAGACGGACAAGGGCATGATTAGAGTCTGCTTCTATAGATTAGTGCGACTGGTTGCCACGTTAATCTTATCTAAGTATCTTTTAACTTCCTCAGATATAAAAGAGGAGCCTCCATCAGAATGGATGTAGGATGGTATTCCGAATGTAGTAAAAAGATTATGTAAATTCTGTATTACCGTCGCTGCTGACTAGTGTTGCCGCCGAGACGAGAGATTCTCGTCTCTCGTCTCGTCTCGCCCTCTCTCGACGAGACGAGAGACAAATTTTCTCTCGTCTGACGATACGAGACGAGGGAAGCACCCTCTCTCGTCGAGAAATTCTTGTCTCTCTCGATCACTCTAGAGCAAAAAACGTAATATTTTCTGAGATTTTTGAAATCTTCTTAAATTCGTCTTTGCAAAAATATATATAATGTCTATATTTGGACCAGCGGTTTTCGAGTTATTCGACTGCAAACATATTATTATTAACAGAACAAAAATGTTTGTGTATTCACTAACCGCGTTGTAAAATTGTTTTCAGTTCCTGAGATACGGTGATTGGTTAAAAACCTCTAAAATTAAATTCTTTCAACTCCAAAGGTTTTAATTTTAGGACAACGTTCTTGAAATAAAATCTTTGTATTCTTTTAATTTTTGTAAACTACCGTTACCTTTTTTTATATCACTTGTTATAAGTCTCTGATTTATCATGGTCAACTTCATATTTTTAAATACGGTCCAAGATTTTTTCATATTAATTTTTAAGTACACAATACCTAAAACACAATGATGTACGTTTCGACACAAATTATACATTGTCAGGAATTTTTTTTAAATATTCTCAGTAGACTTATGGCTTTTTTAAATATTACCTCAATTTTTGCTTGAGATAGGATAAAATTGAGGTAGAAAGCAGGAAAAATATAATATTTGAAACATAAGTACTAAAAATATACCAAAAAATTTCCTGACTATGTGTTGAGACGTGCATAATTGTAGTTGCAGACTCAAATGACCACACTATATAAACGCGAAATAAGAGTACGATGAAAAATGAAATCTTATCAAAAATAATAAAACGCCAATTTTAATAATTAATTTCCATTCTGAAGAGTCAGAAAAAATATTGCAGTTAACATAAAATTCACTAATGAACTAAAAAATGCATTACAGATAGGTACCTAGATACAAAAAAGGTTGATATAATGATGTATAAAAAGTAATTTGGCTAAAAAAAACATTTATCACCTATATTTAGTTAATACTCATACATATATTAGGAACACTGAAAACTTTGGAAATTTAAAGTAATAATTTTTTAACAAATATATTATTCTTAAGGCTACACGAATACCAAGAGTTTAAACATATCAATGTTCTCACTGATTCTGCGTTAAGACGGTTCCTATGTTTTCTTATTACAAGCCCTGCTTTCAAAAACATTCTTTCGGCAGGAGCACTGGTAGCAGGTATGGCTAATATATCCCTAGCCATTCCAGCAAGATATGGAAATATTTCCTCATGGTCACCCCGTTGTTTTAAAATATTGGTATCCCGACCATCCCTTTCTCCGTCTATATATTTTTGATATTCGGCTCTTGCTACCTCTCTATTGTTGATGTTAATGTTCGGTTTTTTATATAAGCCAGCCATAAATTCGTCACTACTTGTTGATGATGAATCTTTCTCTGTTTCTGTTTCCGTCGCCTTGGCGATAGTAGCAGTTGGTTTTACGTAAAATGGATAGAATATTTCATAAAATTTCTTCAAAGATCCTTCTTTAATTTGTCTTCCCCACGGGATCAAATAAATGTCTCTATTTTGTGCCTCGAATCTAATACTAACGCCGCACAATAAACCCAATTCGTTTTATAATAATGCTTCAGCATTTTGTCTCTCCATGCTTGAAATGCTTCTATTAAGGTGTTTTCCACATTAGTGGCTTCTATATCATTGAAAGAAATTAATAAAGATTTTAATTTGTCTAGCAATATGTTAGAACCAACTATAACTAAGGGTAATGTTGAGTAGGTTCCTCCACAAAGTGTAGTACTAAGTGATTTAAAATATTTTAAAAATTGACATAATGCCAATTAATTTCCATTGCGCTTCTGTTAAAAGTAAGTGACTGAAATCTTCGTTACTTCGAACTAAACTGTTTAGGGCCTTTTTTAAACGAATCGCTACATTTAACATATCGCAAGTAGAATTCCATCTTGTAGACACATCTATATTTACTGACACATATTTTATGTTGGCAGCATCACATAACGTTTTCAACAGATTCTGCATTTGTTCAGATTTTTAAAATTTTTTTTAACAAACATCGTCAAAGGTGGTAATTCTGTCTCTTGGTTAATTTCGGCCAAATCATCATCGTCGCCCTCTTCAATGGATTCATTTTCCAATTTTAATAGTTTTAATGTATCTTGCACACCCAAGTTTAAAATATGCGCAAAACATCTATAATGACAATCTTCTGTGTTGAATAAGTGATCTGGACAATCGTTTCTAATTAAATTGTCCAGTTCCTTTAAAAAAGTTGTATTTGCTGCTGCATTATCTACTGTGATTCCGTGCAATTTATCAACAATTCCATAATCTTGTGCACATCTGTAAAATATTTCTGGAATATCTTTTCCAGTATGATTACCATTAGATGGCAAAAATTCTATCACTACTGAATTCAGATTCCAAAATTCATCAATAAAATGTGCTGTTATTCCATAATAGGACTTATAGTTTATGGAAGTTCATCCATCGATTGTGAAAGATATTTGCGATTTATTCTCTTTGGAAACTTCTAATATCTGTTTGTAAACCAAAGTATATGGTTTAGTTTTTTGAAGAAAGTTTGAGTATGTTCATCGTCAGAAAAGCTAAATGGTAGGTACTTCAAAGACTCCCACTCGACGATATCTTCGTCTTTTACAGGGACCTGAAATAAAAAGGAATGTTGATTCGTGCGGGTTTTTTGGAGCACCCTGTATAGACAAAAATAATTTTATAACAGGCACCTCTTAACCCTTATAAGCTTCGTCAAACGTTTTCCTGCTATCTTTATTGGTGCAGGAGATATTGACCTTTATCGCACTAATGGGCTACCCTGTAATAAATACCAAGCAAAGTTGTATCTCATTTAGGTTAGGTTCTGTTGCATTCGACATATATTGCACACAATTTAGGTCAAATATAGTAGAACCTAACATCAACGCGTTAAAATTTAGCTTGGTTTTTACTATATTTGGTTTAAATCACGAGAGAAGCGAGACGAGACGAGAGAAGATCGTCTCTCGTCTCGTCTCGCCCTCTTTCGACGAGACGAGATACACATTTTCTCTCGTCTGGCGAGACGAGACGAGAGAAGGCCTTCTCTCGTCTCGTCTCGCCGCAACACTACTGCTGACACATCAGAACATGGGAAGGCAAAAGGAAATCGTGAATATTCGTCAATGATCACTAATAAATATCGATTCTGTGATGTGGAAGGTAGAGATCCCATAAAATCGATATTAAGCCTCTCAAACGGTGCTGTCGCTTTTATCAATTTTTCTGATAACTTGACGAATCGTGGTTTCAATTCGCAGCATATCGGACACATATTTGTTATTCTTCTTATTTCATCTATTGAAAATGCCAAATTTCTACTTCTAACAGTAACTCCAGGATGGCAGAGAGTAGTGCGTAATTGTTTCAATGTTTGTCCGTTAGTTGCTAGATTACAGAATTAAGTTTGCCAGGTCTATATATTATACTTATATTCGGATAATTCTAATCTCCATCGCAGAATTTTCTCGTTTTTGATTTTGCTACTTTGTTTTGAATTGAACAAAAACGAAACTGATTGTTGATCAGTAATCAACTTAAATTGTGTATTCAGTAAGAAATGTCGCCATTTCCTTAGTGATTCAATTATTGCGTAACCTTCTTTCTCGATGGCAGAGTGATTTCTTTCCGACGGAGACAAAGTTCGGGAGAAAAATGCCACTGGGCGTCCTTGTTGCGAAAGAGTCGCAGCTATTGCGTGTTCGGATGCATCAGTTTCTACTACAAATTCCAATGATTCGTCGATGCATTTGACAGCCGAATCTGCAACCGATGTTTTAAGATCTTAAAATGCCTCTTTAGCTTTGTCGTTTAATGGAAACGTCATGTAGTGAGCTAACGGTGCAATCCGTTCTGAAAATCGGGGCACCCATTTTGAATAATGCGCAAACATCCCAAGTACTCGAATCATAGCATTAAGATTAGTAGGGATAGGATAATGCAGAAGAGCTTCTAGTCGAGACGGATCAGGTCGAATAGTGTTGTTTTCAATAACATGTCCCAGTAGTTTGATGCGCGTTATTGAGAATTTGCTTTTTTTGTATTTAAGGTTAGTTTATATTGCTTTGCAACCTGGATAAAATGTTCTAAATTTCGATCGTGATCTGCTTGATCGATTCCACAAATGGTTACGTCATCAAGATAGGAATAAGTACCATGTAACTTTTCAGTTTCGATTATCCTGTCGATAGATCTTTGAAATTCAGAAACGCCATTCGTAACACCAAATGAGATCCGCCGGAATTGATAAAGTTTACCATTCGCTTCAAACGCAGTATAAATTTTGTCACTGTTCTGTATGGGAATTTGATGGTAGGCTGATTGTAGGTCGATAGTACTAAACACCGTATAATGAGCTACTTTATTCACTAAGTCCTCGATCCTTGGTTGATGATATGCATCTAATAAAGTGCATTTATTTATTGTTTGTGAATAGTCAATGCACATTCTCTTCTTTGTATTCTCTCCGGATACGACAACCACTTGCGCCCGCCAAGGCGAGTTGCTCCGCTCTATAATACCTTCATATATCATTCGTTGGATTTCATTTTCGATAAAGTCACGATCTTGATTTGAAAATCTACGGGATTTTATCGCTATAGGTTTCATATCAGGCGATAAGTGCCTAAACAGTGATGAAACGGGTACTTCAGCAGCCGCTAGGTTACAAATAGTAAGAGTCGGTCTAGATCCTCCAAAATTCATGTTGCTTCAAAATATCATGTCCAATGATGACGTCGGCACCCGCTTTTGGTAATATTGACATTTTAATATTCCTGTAGATATTCCCAAACATCTTTAGGTCAACTTCACAGCTATTACGTATTTGGCGTGTCAAAAAACTAGATGCCATCAAAATGCCATATTCAGGGATTAAATCTATTTTCAAAGCTTCGGCAATCGATTCATTTAAAAAACTCAGAGAAGAGCCACTGTCGACCAAGACTGTTGCTTGATAATTACATCAATTAAAGTCTTATCTAAGCAAGTAGGCCCTGTAGCGACTAAGTAATAATTCTTCCAAGTATTTGTCAATGTTTCTTTTTCAAGAGGTAAACTGCTAGCAGTTACTCTTTTTTTAGACGAGCGACAGACATTACGGAAGTGCCCCTTTTTGTTACAATTTCTGCAAGGTGCTTCACGTGCGGGACAAATATTACGAGGATGTTGAGACCTTCCGCAAAAATAACACTTGCTAGTTGAAGCCGCCGAATTAACTCGAGGTTGAGATTCGATAGCGTTCTCAGGAAGACCATTTTTGGATATCACATTCATGTTTATAGGTGACGTGCCAGGAGTGAATGAATTCGACTGAAGAACTGCCATTTCTAACGCTCTTGCCTGAGAATGAGCTTGATCAAGAGTAAGAGTTGTATTTTCCAAAAGTCTTTGTCGAATTTTCGGATCGCTTAGCCCTCTTATAAAAGAGTCTCGTATATACGCATCCCTATTCTCGGATGCAGTTACATGTTTAAAGTCGCATTCTTCAGCCAATGAGTTTAATGCACACAGATATTGATCAACTGATTCATTTGGTATTCGAGAACGCGTTGCAAGTTTGTGCCTGGAATAAATTTCGCTCACCTTCTTGACAAATATAGCTTTAAGAGTACTGATTGCTGTGTCATAATCTGTAGATTTGCTTATGTAGGAGTATACTGACGATGAAACATGGTTAACAAGTAAATCCAATTTTATCTCTGGAGTGATCTCATTTACCGTTCCAATAAAGTTTTCAAACGTTCTCAGCCAATAAATTTATTCCTTGGCAGCAGTTGGAGACGAAGGATCTACTTCTAATTTCTCCGGTCGAAGAAATCGATCCATAGTTGAAAATTGTGTCGAATAAACTGATCTGAACAGAAATAATTAAACTCTCAATATACGAACTTTATTCGACATAATTCAAGATAAGTAATGACAACGTAGAAAATTATTATGTCAAGTAAAGAAACGTTCGCGACAAACATTAAAACTATAGGTGTGTTCTTTTTACATCATTCTGTTCAGCTCTGTTGAGATAATTTGCAACCTGAGCGGGAGACTGAAGTGAGCAGGAAATCCTAAAAAGAATGGGCAAAAATAGTAATTGGATGAAACTGCATTATAATATTTTAGGTTAGCGTCTTGTTTATTATTTAGTTTATAATAAAAATATTGAATAAATGCAAGTAGAGGATAATTTGGAGGATATTGTTATGGTAATTATATAATTTGGAATTTACATAATGTCAATAGTAGAATTTTGTTTGTAGGACGGGCTCCATAATGATGATTCTTCTGAAGAAGAATTCAAAGAAATGGTAGAAATGCTAAGTGACTCCAGTAGTTCCTTCGATGAAAGTAATGAAGATGATAGTGATTTTCCAGATGAATTTGGGCCACCTATCCACAGGACCGTGATTCGAATGAAAAGATATGTTGAAGATTGCGTGGATAAATTTGATTATCAACAGTTTAGAGAAAATTTTAGGATCTCTAGAACCACTTTTGAATATTTGTTGGAATCGTTAAATTTGTAGGACAAACTACCAACACATCTATATGGAAGGGAAAAAATAACAACGAAACATGCATTACTCATAACAATTTGGTATCTTGCAAACATGGAAACATTTAGACAGATTTCAGATCGGTTTAATGTTACCAGAAGTGCTGCTCATACATGCATAAATAGGGTGGTTTCAGCTTAAGTTGAAGTAAGTGGAAATTATATTAAATGGCCCTCAAGAGAAGAATCTACAAATATAGTGGAAAACTTTAAAACTAAACAAAATGTAAACCATGTTATTGGAGCTATCGATAGATGCCATATTAATATTAAAAAACCAAAACGGGAAGTTCAACTTGCGTATTGCAATAGGAAAGGTAATCATAGTATAATTCTTCAAGCAGTTTGTGACCAGAATAAGCGGTTTATTGACATTTTTTGTGAAGAACCTGGTTCAGTGCACGATGCTAGAGTGTTGAAAAAATCTAACATATTTAAAGTGTGTAGAGTAAAAAAATTGAATAATTTGGTTATTCTTGGAGACTCTGCTTATCCAAACTTTGAATGGTTAGTACCACCATTTGAAATTAACGGAAACTTAAGTGATTTACAAAAAAAAATTTTATTATAGACATTCGGCAACCAGAGCAATTATTGAAAACACATTTGGTTTATTATAGGGACGATTTAGAAGATTGAAATATTTCGAAAACATAAAAATACCCTTTATAGTTAAAAGCGTAATTGCTGCTTGTATTATACTTAACATATGTATCAATTTGGATGATCTAGATATTGATTATGAAGTGGAAGATGAAAATGATGAACTTATTGAAGACGAAAATTTAGAATTGGCAGAGACAGAAGATTAGAGATATTTAATGAGATGTATAATTTAAATTAATATATATGTACATATATATATATATATATATATATATATATATATATATATATATATATATATATTAAGCCAGTCCTCTTAGTATAGATAAATATTCATATATTAGATTGAATTAAAAAAGGAATTTTTTTTGTATATACGTATGGTGTATCATTAGACACTACCTAATTAAGAACAAAATTTAACATAAAACGAATGAATGACTTAAGCAAATGTATTATAAAATATTGAGTACATCAATTTAAGAAATGGATTAAGGATAAGGAATAGAATGGTAATGATAATATAGAAATTAATTCTTAAGAAAATGTTACCTTCACAAATAAATCCTAAGGTCAAGTCAATGTCAACAATTTTCATTAAAATCAATCTGAACGCTGCTATGTTCACACTTGAATCAGGAAAAGGATGTTAATTTGTTCAAAACCTAAAATAATAAGAATTAATAATCAAATCACTAATTTATTAACGATATGCAAATACAATAAAAAGTTGCAATTTGAAAAAAGTAATTTATAAAAATAAAACTGTATGAAATATGACATTCGGAATAAGAGCCATAT
Source organism: Galeruca laticollis (assembly GCA_963921935.1). Taxonomy (NCBI): domain Eukaryota; kingdom Metazoa; phylum Arthropoda; class Insecta; order Coleoptera; family Chrysomelidae; genus Galeruca; species Galeruca laticollis. The sequence goes on from OY998177.1 coordinate 79,516,515, forward strand.
TGTATGTCATAGAAATCTAGTAATCAAATCGAAATCAATGAAGGAAGTGATTGAATCTAGTTATAATATTGCCAACCTAAATTCAATGAGTTGGAAGTTGATATAAAACAGAGAATGTAAATTTGAAATTAAGTTAGAGTTTATATAAAGCGAAATTAGTGCTAATTAAAGAATTAAAAAATAAACAGTTCCATATATATAAATCATAAATTTAGATTGTAGAAATTGTATATTAATTGTAAACAAATTTACTAAAAAAAAAGGAATTACAAGGATTGAAACCATTGTAATACATGTAAAAGATTATTTATATATTCTATAAGATATTGTTAAACCATTTATACAAGTGATTTCACTCTCCAAGACTATTTTAATTGAAGAATTCAGTATTTCCATAAAAAAAACATTATCATTGACAATTGTTGAATAAAATAACAAATTAGGAGGCTGTGTTTTAGAGATTGTAAAAATGTTGTTGATTTTGAAAAAAAAAGAGAGTCGAGAGTTAGTTGGGGAATGGGGAACTGGGATGTAATTCTCTGAGAAGATTTTTGTAAAAACTTTAAAGTAAAAGTAATAATTTTAAATCTAAATCAATAAAAAATTCATAATATTAATGTCGATTAACCCCTGTGAAAAAGTGAAACGTGCCGAACGAGTATTTCTTGGGTAAGGAATACCTAAGAAAAGAGACGGGATTTTGCAGGTCCACCACGCCGAGAATGGAATATAAGGTCTGTGTTATTTGAGTTTATTAATTTGGAATTCCAAACAAACAAAGAAAAAGTGAACTTTTGAAATTAATTTGAACATTTAAATTTGAATAATCTAAAATTGGCCAAAGAAACTTTAAAATAATCAATACCAAATTTTATCCATGGATAATTAAAGAACTCTAATTTTCTGCAACAATAATTTTAGATATTAAATATGTACTTACTTGTAAAAAGTTTTTCGTTTGTAAAATAATCAAAGTTCACACCACTCATAAATGCTTTTCCAATCTTAATTTCCGCTTTGCATGCTGACCTATTCTTATAACTATCAAACACACACTTAATTCACAACTTGAATTATATATGTAACTGTTTAATATAAGTTTTCAACCATATGATTCTAAATGCACTAAATTGATGAACATTGAACTGTTAAACGTTTGCATCCTCCATGTTAACTGTGTACTATAATTTTGTGACGACGAGAAACGTTGAACCGGAAGAGTTGCTCCGTTGCGCCGAAGCAGCTACTATAAGCGTTCAGTGCGCATGACCATCAAAGAATACAGGGGAGGTTCAGGAATATTTGTGTGTGTAAAATTTTGAAGATTTCATCAACAATTTATTAAAATATTTTTATTTAAGTGTTGGTATTTTTCTTATTCCAGTCAATGTCCATAACACTTTTCACGAACATTGTTTAAATCATTCATTCGATTATCATATGGTGAGATGATTGAAATAAAGATATATAATTTATTCAGGAATAGACCTATCACGAAATCATAATAAGTAAATGTTCATATGTGTAAAAAATTTTTCTAATAGGTGTCCAGGACTCAAAGAGAGAAGTCTCATGCTTCCGACTGCAATATAAAATTTAAACAATACATCCAATTAAAAAAATTTTTCATATAATTATATAGGGCTAGCCGAAGGTAAAAACGGGTAAATAAAGGTAAATCATATAAGTATATATTAAAAATATAACATATCCACTATAAATTGGCACCCAAAAACGTGGGGCGATTATAAAAATAATATATTAAAAAAAAAAATTAAAAACAAAGAACAATGGAAAATAGGAAAATGATGTTGCGCGATGGGAAGCAGGTTGGAAATGATAGTGGATCTGAGGAGGAAAGAGAAGGAAGAAGCCATGGAATGGGAGATTTCCAGGTGCAATACCTCATCCAAGGACAGCAATCGGAAGATGATGCACAGGAAGAAAGGAGAACAGGAGATGAAGAATATGGAATAGAGGTAGAACGAGTAGAAGAAGGTTTGGATAGAAGTCAAGAAATACAAGAGAGAAGGGAACAACAAACAAGAACAAGGAATGATAACCAAATGATGGATTTGATGCAACAATTGTTGAACCAGATGAATACAATGAAGGGAGAGTTAAATGGAAACATGAACAAAATGGATCAAAAGTTGAATGGAAAAATAGACAATATGAATGGAAATATAAATAGCATTAACGGAAATATGGATAGAATGGAGCTTAATTTGAGGGGAGACATTCATAATATTCATGAAAACATGAACAGATTGGAACGGAAGATAGAAGAGGTTAGATTTGAAAACTGCAAAGAGATTAAGGAACTTAAGGAGAATCAAGAAGAACATAAGAAGAGTATTCGGCAAATACAAGAAGACATAGAGGAAAATAATAAAAACATAAGACAAGAAATACAGGAAAATGGTATGAAAATCAGAGAAAACATAGTAGAAGAAGTATTAGAATTTAGAAGAGATCTAGAAGAATATTTACCAGAGAATATTAAAGTAGAGGTCTCAAAGTGGAACAGATGAAAGATAACGTAAATAGAAAATTTAAGGATTTGGATGGCCGGATTGAAGAGATGAGTCTAACAATAACCGACGACATAAATCGACAAATGAATAAAGAAATCGAAGAAATGAATCGGAAATTAAGGATCACGATAGAGGAAATGGAGGAAAATTTGAGAATAAATGGAGGAAACAATATATACCCAGGAAATTTCCACAATTTAGAAATCGGAGTGAAATTTGATGGGAATATTAACAATATACATCCCAAAGTATTCCTCAAAATAATTAGAAACAAAATTAAAGGAATCAGAGATATTGTTGAGATCAAGCTTATTATAAGGAGCATATTACAGGGCCATGCTTTATTGTGGTTTTGTAATAAGGAAGAACTAATACAAAGCCTAGAAGAGTTCGAGCAACAATTCTTAGCCTATTTCTGGGGAGAATTGCAACAAGCAACATTCAGAGAGCGGTTATACTTCGGGAAATTTGATTATAAGAAAAGCAAAAACCTGAATAATTATGCGATGCAATTATATAATATAGCCCAGTACTTAGATCCGGGAATGAAGGAGGAGGAATTAGTGCTACACATTGGCAGACATTTCAATTCAGAAGTAGCTGAAACAATAGCGCTTCATAATATTAAAGCCATGGATAGTTTATCAAGATATCTACAAAGAGTGGAACGGAGCTATACAAATCATAACGATACAAGAGACAATCGATTAAATGAAAATGGGAATGGACAGAATAGAAGAGAAAATGAAAGGAGAAATGATCAGAGAAATTATGAAAATCGAAATTACGAGAGAAGAGGACCAGGACGGGATGATAGAAATCCGAGATATGATAATTACAGAAACGGAAATGGAAACTATCGTAATGGGTATCAGAATGGTAATAATGGGAATCGGAATAATGGATATAATGGAGGAAATTACCAAAATTATGGAAGACGGAATGATAACGACAATCGTAATCGGAACTGGCAACAATACAGAAGAGAGGGGAGAAATAATGAAGAGGACAGAAGAAATGAAAACAGAGACAGGAATTATGATCAAAGAGATAGTCGAGGAGGTGAAGATAGAAGACAGGTGAACATGATACAAAACCAGGAAGAGATAAGAAGGGATAGTGATCAGGGCCCGAGTTCTGATTCAAATTTCGAGTAGCTCTTATGTGCATAATATTGTCTATTCTTCTAAATATCAACATCCTAGAGAATTTATATTAGAAGAAGAACCAACAAACCCAGAATTAAATAGATTAGTATTTATAGAGGGAAATTTAGATAACATTAAATGTAGAGTTTTATTAGATACGGGTTCCGAAGTTTCCTTTATAAATCAAAATATAGTAGACAATTTAAAACAGGACAATATTATGGTGATAAATACAAATAAAATATCATTAATAGGGGCAAATGAAAGAAAATTATATGAAACTACTAAAACCATTATGACAAACCTAGAATTAAATGGTGAGGTTTTATCAGTACAATTGTTGATTGTGAAAAATTTAAAATATGACATAATCATGGGTACAGATGAATTAAGTAAACATAGAATTATAATAAATTATAAAATGCAAAACATAATATATAATAATCATACAATACCGTTTATAACAAATTATCAAACAGATATAGGAAAAAACGAATGTGCAATTGGACAAATAAATCACATTGCTGAAGAAGGACAAAATATGAGGGAGGAATTATGTCCGGAGGAATACAAACAGAGAGTCTATGAATTACTTGATTCTCACGAAAAGCTGTTCAATGAGGAAGTATGCGTTGCGACTAGATATGTTCACAAAATTGAAGTCATACCAGAAATAAAAAATTTTAAGATCAAAACTTATCCTATACCTTATAAATTAAAACAAGAGGTATATCAGGAAATTAATAAAATGTTACAAGACGGTATTATTGAAAGATCTAATTCACAATACATAAGTGCAATAACCTGTGTAAAGAAGAAATCGGGGGATATTAGAATATGTTTGGATGCTAGGAATATAAATACATTTACTAAAAAACAATACGAAAGTCCATTAAATATTGAAGGTATATTTGGAAGAATTACAAAGGCTAATATATTTTCAAAATTAGATCTAAAGCATAGCTTTTGGTTAATTCCATTGGATCATCGTTGTAGACAATACACTGCATTTATGGTAGATAGAGTGGTGTATCAATTTTGTGTAGTGCCATTTGGACTCCAAAGTTCTTGTGCAGCCTTAGTACGAACGTTGCATACAATCTTGAATCCGTATGAAGATTTCACTCTCCACTACATAGATGACATTTTGATTTTTTCTGAAACAGAAACGAAGCATCATAAACATCTGGAAATAATATTAAAGGAATTAGAAAATGCCGGACTTAAATTAAACTTAGAGAAATGTCAGTTTTATAAAAGAGAAGTGGATTATTTAGGATATGTTTTAAGTGACACTAGTATAACAATGAATCCTGAGAGAATTAAAGCAATCCTAGAGTATAAAACACCACATAACTTAAGAACTTTACGAGGGTTTCTAGGTATCATCAATTATTTCAAGAAGTTAGTTCCTGATCTAAGTAAGAGAGAAATTCCTCTTATAGAATTATTAAAGAAGGATATTAGATGGAAATGGGACGAGAGAAGAGAAAAGGCATTTCAGGAGTTAAAGGAAATTTTTCTAAACAGCCTAAAAGTATTTCATCCACAATATGACAAACCTTTTATCTTGAGAACGGATGCTTCAATAGAAAGATTGGCAGGGGTATTAATTCAAATACAAGATGGAGAAGAAGTACCCATTAGTTTTATATCCAGAGTGACTAAGCCAGCAGGAAAGAAATATTCAATAACAGAATTAGAAATGGCAAGTGTTGTATTTTGCATTAGCAAACTAAGATTCTATCTATTAGGAGCTAAGTTTATTTTAGAAACTGACCACTCAGCACTTACAGCTATGTTGAAAAACCGCTATGCCAATAATCGTGTACACCGATGGATCTTGTTGTTACAAGAATATGAATTCGAAATCAAATATATTCCAGGGAAATTAAACGTGGTAGCAGATGCATTGAGTAGAGTAGATGAAGTAGGGAACAATCAAACCAAATTTCAAATTGGAATAAACCAATTGTACCAAACAGAGGGGATATTTACATTGGAAAAGGTTAAAGAAGATCAGAGACATTTTGATAACGAGAAAGTTAAAGGTGCCTATAAAATTGATGAAGTGTGGTATAAGAAATTGGAGGACAGAGAAGTATTTGTAATAAGTAAGGAGTTTGCACAGGAAATTATTCGTCATCTACATAAAGAGAATGGACACATAGGAACAAGAAAATTATGGACTTTGTTTCGAGAAAATTATGTGGCAAAGAAGGATTTGAGTATAGTGAAAGAAATATGTAAATATTGTCAAATATGTCAACTGGCCAAAGAAAAAAATTACCACAATAGCATGACAGCAAAATCGATAATTACAAATAAACCATTACAGATTGTGGCAATGGATTTTATAGGAAACTTAATTAGGAGTGAATCGGGTAATAAGGATTTACTAGTAATAGTTGATGTTTATACCAAATTTGTTAAAACTTTTCCATGTAAGAGATCAACGGCTAAGGTGGTAATAGAATGTTTGGAAAAATATATAGAAGAAGTTGGAAGACCTGAGAGAATTATACTTGACCATGCTACATACTTTGAAAGTAAAAAATTAAAGCAGTATTGTGATAAAGAACAAATAAAACTACAATTTATTAGTATTAGAAGACCTAGCTCCAATCCAGCTGAGAGATATATAAAGGAAATCTTAAAATATTTAAGAATTCTTTGTCAAAAGACACATATTAGATGGGATGAAAATTTGGACAAAATTGAAGAATTTATAAATAATTTACCACATGGGGTAACAGGTGAAAGTCCAATTTATTTAATGAAAGGTATCCAACCTAAAAGAAACTGGATTCTGAATAGAGATACTACTCTAGAAGAGACACTAGAAAAAGTGAATATCAGAATAAGGAGGAATGCAGAAAAATATATACGGGATCAGAACAAGAAAATTAAGAAGAAAACAACCTTTAATAAAGGAGAATTGGTTATAATCAGAGCATTAAAGACATCTAATAAAGCAGAAGACCAATGTATTAAATTGCAATTGCCATTCGAGGGACCTTATGAAATAATAAATGATAATGCACAAAATAGTTATAAATTGGCATACCCAGGAACAAACATGATTAGGGGTATTTTTAATATAGAATCAATTTATAAGTATAATTCACCATAAAAGAGTGATAAGAGGAATAGATAATATTATGTTACTTACATGTAAATAGATAGTAGTATAGGTAGATGTAAGGTTTTTTTTTCGATTTTACTTCATAAGATGTATTCTCATATACAACGTGAAGATAATGACCAAGTTAAACATAAGATTTTCAATTTTCATAGGTAGTGTACTAGTAGGCAGCATACAGTATCCGTGGTTAATGTAATCTAAAAAATTGAAACATAAGGAAATATAATGTATTAATGATAAATGAATAATATCAAAGAAAGATGGCAAGTTAAGCTTTAGTATAATAGTAAATTTTTATGAGAATTTCTTATATAAAGGACATAATAAAATTAAATAAACACTCATTAATAAGGACAGGTAGGAAATAGGAAGGATAAGATAGGAAATAATTAAATAAACAGTAAAAGAGATGAGAAGGAAAGAAAGTTTTCAAATCAAGATATAAGTAGGAAATATTCATGTCAAGAAAAATTTTATAGGAATTAGGGAGAAAAGTATAGTGAAATAATGGAAAGAAATATTTATAAAGTATATGATATGATTAATTATTATGAGATAGGGAGATATGATGAGAAAATTATGATATAATGAATATAGTTATGAAATAAAGTTGATGAATTATGATTAAGAAATATGAAAATAAATATAAATATGGATAGAAAGTAAAGAGTTAAAGGTTCGACTATAAGAATAGATAAATTGACATGAATATAGGTTGAAAATTGATATGAAATTATAGGAAATCATTGAAATAATTAAAAATTATGTTCTTAGTATAAAAGATGAAATAAAAAAAAAGAATAGAAGAGTAGATAGGTAAAGGAGGAAGTATAAGTATTGAGATTTTGAATAAGAAACGGTGGAAAAGAGTAAGGAATATAAGATATGAATAATTTAATAAGAATAAGAATTATGAGAATAAAATGTAAGAATCATTATTGTTATGTCCCTAATGAGAAATTATTTTGGAATGAGTTTGATATGGTTAAATTATATGAATATCATAAAAAATTTTAATAATAAGAATAAAAATAAAAATGTTATCAGAAATGTAAGTACTGAGCTGAAATCTATAGATCGATTAGCATGGATTACAGATTGAAAATTGAAATTTTAAGAAGTTATCTAAATAGACACCTTTTAAAATTTAAATTTGAGGGGAGTTAAGCCAGTCCTCTTAGTATAGATAAATATTCATATATTAGATTGAATTAAAAAAGGAATTTTTTTTGTATATACGTATGGTGTATCATTAGACACTACCTAATTAAGAACAAAATTTAACATAAAACGAATGAATGACTTAAGCAAATGTATTATAAAATATTGAGTACATCAATTTAAGAAATGGATTAAGGATAAGGAATAGAATGGTAATGATAATATAGAAATTAATTCTTAAGAAAATGTTACCTTCACAAATAAATCCTAAGGTCAAGTCAATGTCAACAATTTTCATTAAAATCAATCTGAACGCTGCTATGTTCACACTTGAATCAGGAAAAGGATGTTAATTTGTTCAAAACCTAAAATAATAAGAATTAATAATCAAATCACTAATTTATTAACGATATGCAAATACAATAAAAAGTTGCAATTTGAAAAAAATAATTTATAAAAATAAAACTGTATGAAATATGACATTCGGAATAAGAGCCATATTGTATGTCATAGAAATCTAGTAATCAAATCGAAATCAATGAAGGAAGTGATTGAATCTAGTTATAATATTGCCAACCTAAATTCAATGAGTTGGAAGTTGATATAAAACAGAGAATGTAAATTTGAAATTAAGTTAGAGTTTATATAAAGCGAAATTAGTGCTAATTAAAGAATTAAAAAATAAACAGTTCCATATATATAAATCATAAATTTAGATTGTAGAAATTGTATATTAATTGTAAACAAATTTACTAAAAAAAAAGGAATTACAAGGATTGAAACCATTGTAATACATGTAAAAGATTATTTATATATTCTATAAGATATTGTTAAACCATTTATACAAGTGATTTCACTCTCCAAGACTATTTTAATTGAAGAATTCAGTATTTCCATAAAAAAAACATTATCATTGACAATTGTTGAATAAAATAACAAATTAGGAGGCTGTGTTTTAGAGATTGTAAAAATGTTGTTGATTTTGAAAAAAAAAGAGAGTCGAGAATTAGTTGGGGAATGGGGAACTGGGATGTAATTCTCTGAGAAGATTTTTGTAAAAACTTTAAAGTAAAAGTAATAATTTTAAATCTAAATCAATAAAAAATTCATAATATTAATGTCGATTAACCCCTGTGAAAAAGTGAAACGTGCCGAACGAGTATTTCTTGGGTAAGGAATACCTAAGAAAAGAGACGGGATTTTGCAGGTCCACCACGCCGAGAATGGAATATAAGGTCTGTGTTATTTGAGTTTTTTTAATTTGGAATTCCAAACAAACAAAGAAAAAGTGAACTTTTGAAATTAATTTGAACATTTAAATTTGAATAATCTAAAATTGGCCAAAGAAACTTTAAAATAATCAATACCAAATTTTATCCATGGATAATTAAAGAACTCTAATTTTCTGCAACAATAATTTTAGATATTAAATATGTACTTACTTGTAAAAAGTTTTTCGTTTGTAAAATAATCAAAGTTCACACCACTCATAAATGCTTTTCCAATCTTAATTTCCGCTTTGCATGCTGACCTATTCTTATAACTATCAAACACACACTTAATTCACAACTTGAATTATATATGTAACTGTTTAATATAAGTTTTCAACCATATGATTCTAAATGCACTAAATTGATGAACATTGAACTGTTAAACGTTTGCATCCTCCATGTTAACTGTGTACTATAATTTTGTGACGACGAGAGACGTTGAACCGGAAGAGTTGCTCCGTTGCGCCGAAGCAGCTACTATAAGCGTTCAGTGCGCATGACCATCAAAGAATACAGGGGAGGTTCAGGAATATTTGTGTGTGTAAAATTTTGAAGATTTCATCAACAATTTATTAAAATATTTTTATTTAAGTGTTGGTATTTTTCTTATTCCAGTCAATGTCCATAACACTTTTCACGAACATTGTTTAAATCATTCATTCGATTATCATATGGTGAGATGATTGAAATAAAGATATATAATTTATTCAGGAATAGACCTATCACGAAATCATAATAAGTAAATGTTCATATGTGTAAAAATTTTTTCTAATAGGTGTCCAGGACTCAAAGAGAGAAGTCTCATGCTTCCGACTGCAATATAAAATTTAAACAATACATCCAATTAAAAAAAATTTTCATATAATTATATAGGGCTAGCCGAAGGTAAAAACGGGTAAATAAAGGTAAATCATATAAGTATATATTAAAAATATAACATATCCACTATAATATATATATATATATATATATATATATATATATATATATATATATATATATATATATATATATATATATAGAAACAAATATTAGTGGGGGATTTGGCATCTGAGACAAAGAATACTCTGTTTAATTAGTCCGAGCTTTCGAAAATGTTTATTTCCATCCTCAGGGACACTACAATTGATAAAAATAGTCAAAATTTAAATTCAAACAATAAAATTAACACTTACATTAAGTGAGGTTATTTGTTATTAAGTTGGTGTAAATGTGAAAACAACATCAATGTGCTTTTTCTTTCCTTGAAAAATGGTTCTTACTTATTACACTGTACAAAATTGCATGTTAAAATTATCATAGTATCTAGAATTTCTCTAATATATACAATTTTTTGTGATTAAAACAGATCAGCTACCACGTGAAACTTAATAAAATTTTAAGGTTAGGAAACTGTCACTAAAGAATTCTTCTCTTCCATTGACGCCTTGATTGAGACTTATACATTTGGTTATCCAGTTATATAAATCAATGAAAGGAGGCCGCTTGAGTGAAGTTCTCTCAAAACAATACTGTTTATAAATTTATGTTATTAAAGTATGTGACAGTTGTGTATTGAAATTGATTGTTAACAGGTATGAATAAATAGAACTAAGGTTATCAATATCTGTACGTTTGTTCATAATGTTAGGTGTCTGCGAAATATATGTCATTTCCAAGAACGTTCTCTTGGTATTATTAGTTTCGGTGGCTAAAATACGAAAATTGTCATAATCCATTACATGACCCTCACTGCGCACATGTTCCGCCAAAGCACATCTGTCAGGGTGCAGTCTACTATCACTCTTATGAGATGTTATACGGTCTTTTACTGGTCTCGAGGTCTGGCCAATGTATACCTTATCACAATTTGTACAAGGGATGGAGTAAACTACATCTGACATCTGCGCCCTAGGGACTCTATCTTTAAGTACTGAGAAAATAGAATACACCGTCAGGACACTTCTGTTCGCAATGACAATGCCAGGTACTATTTCAAAAATCTTCTTCAACCTGGGTGTTTATTTCCTCTATATATGGCAAAGAAACATATTTTTTTAATGACTGATGGTTTGCTGAGCCCGTCACCTCCGTAGGAGAAATATGAGTTTCTAACGCTGAGTTATTATGATAAATTAATTGGTTCAGCAATGCATACGGGTAGGAATTGCTCAGAAACATACCAAACAGAATTTTATAGTTTTTTTGGTGAAAGGAGGGGTCAGACAACTGGGAGACTCTATTCTTCATCTGTTTAATCAAATTCACCTTCATAGACTTTTTGTGGTATGACCAATAGTTGAGGTATCTACCTGAACTCATTGGTTTCTGGTACCAATCAATAAGTACGATGTTGTTTGTTGTACGGATAAACTTAATGTCTAAGAACGGGACTGATTGTTGGTTATCTTCAGTTTCTATAGTAAACTGTATGTGAGGATCGAGATCATTAAATACGTATAGAATCTCGTCTATACCATCTCTCGGGATAGAAAGGATTATGTCATCGACATATTTCTTAACAAAAAAAGGTTTATAAGTTAGTACTGGTAGAACAATATCCAACACGTCATCCATTACATAACAAGCCAAAATGGGCGATAATGTTGCACCCATTGGTGTTCCAAAAATTTGCTTGTAAAATTGATTATTAAACGAAAAATAGTTATTCTCAAACACGAAAGTGATACACTCCACAAACATTCCTAACGACATTTCGCAATAATTGCTAATGCAATTCCACCTCTTAGTGATGGAAATAACACCCAGGTTGAAGAAGATTTTTGAAATAGTACCTGGCATTGTCATTGCGAACAGAAGTGTCCTGACGGTGTATTCTATTTTCTCAGTACTTAAAGATAGAGTCCCTAGGGCGCAGATGTCAGATGTAGTTTACTCCATCCCTTGTACAAATTGTGATAAGGTATACATTGGCCAGACCTCGAGACCAGTAAAAGACCGTATAACATCTCATAAGAGTGATAGTAGACTGCACCCTGACAGATGTGCTTTGGCGGAACATGTGCGCAGTGAGGGTCATGTAATGGATTATGACAATTTTCGTATTTTAGCCACCGAAACTAATAATACCAAGAGAACGTTCTTGGAAATGACATATATTTCGCAGACACCTAACATTATGAACAAACGTACAGATATTGATAACCTTAGTTCTATTTATTCATACCTGTTAACAATCAATTTCAATACACAACTGTCACATACTTTAATAACATAAATTTATAAACAGTATTGTTTTGAGAGAACTTCACTCAAGCGGCCTCCTTTCATTGATTTATATAACTAGATAACCAAATGTATAAGTCTCAATCAAGGCGTCAATGGAAGAGAAGAATTCTTTAGTGACAGTTTCCTAACCTTAAAATTTTATTAAGTTTCACGTGGTAGCTGATCTGTTTTAATCACATAAAATTGTATATATTAGAGAAATTATAGATACTATGATAATTTTAACATGCAATTTTGTACAGTGTAATAAGTAAGAACCATTTTTCAAGGAAAGAAAAAGCACATTGATGTTGTTTTCACATTTACACCAACTTAATAACAAATAACCTCACTTAATGTAAGTGTTAATTTTATTGTTTGATTTTAAATTTTGACTATTTTTATCAATTGTAGTGTCCCTGAGGATGGAAATAAACATTTTCGAAAGCTCGGACTAATTAAACAGAGTATTCTTTGTCTCAGATGCCAAATCCCCCACTAATATTTGTTTCTAACTAGTTATTGGCAAAATAACTACCTTCTATATATATATATATATATATATATATATATATATATATATATATATATATATATGAATTGGCTATGGTGTAATAAGAATGTTATACTTATTTTATTTTAGTTTAAATTTACTTTAAGTTTATTGTTTGCCCGGTATATTGATGATTTTATATATATGATAAACAGTTTATATTACTAACATGAAAACTTCTCATCTCAGGGTAGAGTTCAAGTATTTAGGATAAAATGATTTTAGAATTCTATATATATTAGCGCCAAAGTTAATAAATGCTTTATATTTCAAAAATAAATTTGTTAATCAGAATATGTTACTTGTTCAATGATTCCAAACTAAATACGGTCCTGTCCTGCTTAAAACAAATCTGCATAATTCAATAGATGTCATTCAGAGCTTCTGCCTATGGTAAGTAGATGGTGCGCAAGTCACCAGATGAAATGAATAACTGAATAACTCAAAAATAGTTTAAAAACGTTCTTCAAAGGAAAAAACGATATTTAATTAAATGAAAATAAATACATTACACTTTTACAAGTGTTCTTGAAAAAATTCAACTATCTAAAAGGATGACTCTTTCATACAACATACACGCACTCTGGTGAGATATTATTATAAGAGTGAAATACAATTATACAACTTCATAAACATATGATTTTTAGAAAATGGCGAAATACACTCCTAAAAGCGTCTATGCGTCACAAAATTTTAGTTCTTTGCATAAATTGGTAAGTACGCTTGACTTTTTAATATATTAATAAATTAACTTGTACTACCTTATTCACTTCACTGTTTTTGTTTGTTCACCTCAATTATCCGTTTCTTTTATTTGTTTCAGATTCTCCTCCTGGAAAAATTCCATGCTGGCATTCCGTTTCTACCAGAACAGGAATCGATGCTGTATTTCATTCAAAGTCCAAGCAGTTTATATAAATTCCATTATTCAGTGTTTTCCAAAAGCTATTGTGGCTATTTTACTTCCACAAGACACAAGACACCATATTATAAAATAAAAATCATGGTTAGTACTGTACAACATTCGACAATTCCTTTTTTAATTATTAATATAAACTTAACTACTTACACTGATGTATATCTTGTAAGTATAATGTATTTGTTCTTGAATTCTATAGTCAAATTTTATCTTCCAAATAATTTCAAATGATTTTCTTTACCAAAGAGTTTTGCTGCTTACAAATTTTTCTTCCCAATAAAAAAACCTCTAGTCAATAGCCCCCATAATCAACAACCTTCTACATTCCGATTTTTTTTTCGTTAGCAACATAATTGTCGCCGATATGATCTTTTTTAAATGTTTATTTACCAATCAAATTTGACTATTTATTTTATCACTCAAATTCTTCATTTCAACCAGTGAAATGTTCATCCATTATATCAGGATATTGTATTCTAAGGTTTTTTAATTGCTTAGACTTCCTATATTATTTTCATTCAATAATATTTCCTAGTATTGTTAAAATGACATTTCCTAACCTCTAAGTATGTATGTCAAATGAATATTCTTAATGTTTTAATAGATGACAGCTGTTACCTTTAAATATATATGCAAAATGAAAATTCGTTTTTTTCTTTATGAGTCATGTTCTCTGAAATTCACATTATTATATACTTTTCTGCTCTGTTATGTCTAAACAGCTACACTAACTTACTTTAATGTTTTAATCAACAAATATTATGAGATTAGCTTGACTTTACAGAATAAAGCATTATTAGTTTCTTATCATGAACAAATTCTGATACTTGATCTTTTTAATAAAAGTTTGGTTAATTTATTTCACATAAATTGTTTATCACACCTATTCGCAATTATCCCTACATTATACAGTCTGTCCTTTCTGTATGCCTTCTCTATCGAATAGTGGATCGTACAGATTGTCTCCATTCAAATGTTAAAAAAATTTTTGACTTATAAAAAAATTCTTCTAGATTACAATGCACAATCTTAATTCTTTATTGTTTGATATACAGGGTGTTTCACTCTATAATAATATATATGTATATATATATATGTATATATATATATATATATACATATATTACATATATATAATAATTTAATACATTGTAAATAAATATTTGCTGTAAGTTTTAAATAAAGAGCATAATAAAAAAACATTATTTATATTTTAAATTACCTATATATGAATACTAATTTTAAACACAAAATAAAAATATCACACTGAAATTAAAAACTAAATAATAATTATAAAAAATTGAAATAATATTCTAATATAATTAAAAAAATGTATCACCTGTTTAAAAATAAATAATATTCTGATATATACATAATACATACAATGGTAACTTAAATGTGTATCCTGATAATACTGAAAAAAAATTGTCAATATAAGATTATAGGTACATAATACAAATATTTTACAGGTTGATTCTATTTTTCCTCTCTTCCAATATTAATTTTCTGTTTATTAATTCTAGTATTTTATTATCTTTGCTTTTTTTGTACTCCCTTTTTTCTTCTCATTCCACCTTTTTGCTTTCAAAATATTGTCTTTTAATTTTGAAATATTCAATATTAGCATTTTTTCGTTTGTTTTTATTTTCATTCAAAGGTGTACTAAGTATTTCCAGATTTTCATTTCTCGGAGTTGAGGTTGTAGGTGAATTAGTAATTTCTAGTAGAGGATTGTCATTTACATTATTTGTTGGAATAGCATTTTCCTCCTGATTTTTAAGTGCTTCTGCTGTTAAACTTGAAATATTAATAGAATGAGGAGAGGTGATATTAGGCTGATTGCCTAATAATACGTCCATCAATTTAAAATACTCGAATCGAATTGGGCCTCTTCCAGTTTTCGAAGTATTATCCTTACAAATTTTGTACGTTCTCAACAAGTTCCTCCATTTTCGAGAGCAAACATCAGAGTTAAACTAGAATTAAATTAAATTAAAAAATATTTCTTTTGGTAATAAAATTGTATTAATAATTCACATCAAAGTTTTGACTACTAAGTATATTGGCCACATTTTGCCAAACATGTTTTCTCTTACGAGGATCATTTAATTCATCCTTCAGTGAATCAACTGTATTAATTAACGCAGTTGTGCTTTCTAAGTTCCAATAGGTCTTATCATTACTATTATTTAATGAAGACTCTTCAGCATTGTCCTGGGTATGGTTATCTAAAATTTCGTCATTTTGGTTGGGTCGATAATGCTCTTTACAATGTTGTAAGAATTTTTAAAAAAAATCAATGTCTAAAATAATTATATTATGTATTAGGTAAATAAAATTAAAAGGTATGTTCACTTTACCTGTTTCTGCTCTTTTTTTGTCTTCTAAACTAAGTCCAATATCATAGGATAAGTTTTGTTTCATTATCCTTTATCGTAATTGTAATAAAATTATTAGTATTGGCATATAAGTCCTCACACATTTTGAAGACACTTCAAAATCAATTCAAATTTTCATTACTTTCGTTATGGTTTCAGGTTATGATTAACTAAACAGAGCAAGTAATCATAACCGAGCCCCCTCCAGAGGTAGTGTAGTTAGGGGCAAGGGGGGAAGCAATAGTTCAGCTCTGTTCAAAGCGAGCGCTTAAAAAGAATGGGCAAAAGAATTTAAGTGAACAGAGCAACTGATCTGCTCGAGCAAATCCCGTAAAAAGAACACAGCATAAGTATGTGTTCACAAGAACCGTTAAAAACGCTTAACTGTGAATAACCAGCTTATCAAATATACTACAGTGTAGCCTATCTTGCTTTTTGCTTAATCCCTTCCGGTGTAGAATAACCGCCATATGATTCGTCCATATTATGTAGCACACTGTTTTCAATCTTAGTTTTAATGTTAACGAAACCCTGAAGGTATATTCAGAATGAACAATTACAATTAACCGTAGAACCTTGTAAATTGTCATTGCAGCTCAGCATTCATAATTGAACATATTAGTAAGCAAGTTATCTGCATTTTGTGAGGTTAGAAGTTATATTTATTATTAATTCTCTCCAAAACATTCTCTGATTTGGTAGCTTTGACACTTCTACATTGATAATTCATCAATCAAGTTTTTAGTTTGTAAAAATAATTAACAATTTATTTTGGTTAGTTTTCAAGCCTCTCACAAATTAATATGCACGCCTTTTGTATCTACATGATAAACGATATTAAACTCTCAATAATTTATAGTTTGACTACAACTCCTTCTAAACCACACAACGGATTTTGATTCAGTTTTCACCATCACTTAGATAATTTTCTACGGAAGACTTGGGTTAGGTTCTTTCATGTATACATTCACAGCTGATCGCGCTGTTGCCACATGTAATCGAATTAAAATTCGAACCTAATTACGATCGCGCTGTTAACGCGACTCAGTACAAAACAGTTTTAATTTGTGGCGGGTAGTGTTGATTAAGTACGGTCAATTGGGGCAACTTTTTCCTCTGGAGTGACTTTGCCAGTTTTGCCAAAAACAGTTTCGAGTCTCCGTAGTAAATACCTGATACGCTGCAGTCATTGAAACATTCCTCCACAATGTCTACTAATGTGGTTTGCAATTCTTTCTGGTAAAAATGTTGGGGGATAAAGTAGTACAGCATTTTATGGCGAGAATTACTAAGGAATGTAGTGATGGAGATTTAGAGGTCTCATTCATGAGAAACAAGGATAAGAGGAAATCGATCAGATGAAGCCACCGTTTCTCGAGACGACATTGTTCTCAAGCCTACTCCGCCAACCGAAAATAGACTAGTTTTTTCACTTTAGGATTCACTTGGAGAAATGATTTTGCACATAGTTCTTTATAGAATCCGTTTTGGCACTTATTTCTTGGTGAAATGTTCTTTATTTTCATAATTAATCTTTTTTGGTCACATTTTGTAAGACTTTTTAGCATTATTTGTCCAAGATTTGCATCATGTTTTGTATTTTGGGAATAAAATGCGATTTTTTGTCTTGAGGCTCTTGTAACACCCTGAGAAGGTGGCTTTGACCCCACTTCACGAGGTGAGTTTGCCCACCCATATTTTAAGTAACACTTTGGGATTTGAACTACAACTTCGTATCAATCTGGGAGACCGCTGTCACCACTCTAATAATCGCAGGATCCTGTGTAACAATTGACCCAGTAACACTGACGCCACTGTAATAATTTCAAACCCTTTTATCTCGGGTCCACTGTCACCATTTGACATAATTACAACCGACCGTGAAATAACAAAATACAGTCCGATTTAGGCGGGGATATCCTGGGCTTAAAACGGGTAATTACCTTTGCCAGGACAGAGTTGATCTTTTTGTTCAGCCTCGTATTCAAATGTACTGCTCACTCTAAAGAGAAAGTCGAGGTAGGGAACTGAATAAATTTCGGTACCAACAAATTATAAAAAAATATAATATATATTTCACTATATAAATATGACCCCAAAAAAACTAATATACAGTTATATACAAAATTTTCAATATGTGAATGGACCTTATGATTTCGTCTCTACTGCGTGAGTTACCTACCTCACTGCAAGAATAATTGTCTACTATACAAAAGTACTAATCGACCGCTGCTAGTTTCTATTTGTCGAATGTCAATGTACTGAACTTAAATAAAATGGAAAAAAAAGAAATAAATTCTGCTGATTTGATAATCTTAGCGATAAACAGTTCAGTATGTACTAAGAAAAGTTCAGTGTTGCAAATTTTGCTTCCGCGCGAATCAAAATATTTTTTTTATATTCTAGTAGAGATGATTAAATGATATGACCGCGTCTACAGGAAATTTACTCAATTGCTGTGAAAATTTAACGATAACCTGGTTTTACGGAGACAAAATCATACGCTCCGGGTAAACTATATAAATTACAATTGACCTCGCATCTAATTTTACCTACCACCTATCTACGGGGTGGGCGAGAACTATGTGACAAAAAAATATCTAGATCCTGTTAAGTTACATATACACAAAAAAATCGTTCCTACTAATCGTGTGTAAAATTTTACTATAGTATCCCACACAATAAAAATATATCTATAAAACGATCGGTGCACAAATTATGAGCCAGGACCTACAGATTTAACTAAACCTATGAATTTGTCCAATAACAAAATAAAAAAAAGGTTATATGTTCTACCTATATAATATATATCAAGGTTAGAGCAGCGCACCCAAAAAAATAAAACTTTTCCAGTTAATTCTTAGACGTGTTCAAAAACTTACGGTGTGAAAACTTCCTGTCTCCTGTCTCTGCTGACTGACTGATTTCGATATTTATCTATAACGGCGGAGACGCTAAATTTCAAACACCCGGTGTCGGGATATGTTGGTTAACGGTAGGAGAGAATTCACTCTGTATTACTCCCAGGGGGGCAGCTTTCACTGTCAAGGATATCTGAGTATCGCTTTGACGCCCTGACACAACGGAGAGAGAAATTCTCCTTATAAACCCGCGAACATTAAAAAAAAACTGACACCTATCGCGGTGATAGGGAAGTACTTTTTCCCTTCGCCTTTTTCGCCCGACTCTGTGTCCTGTCTGCCCTGAACTCACTTTTTATCAGTCCCCCAAATTTGTTCGGGATTTTGGGCTGAATTGCAAGGTTGCCTAATTTGAGAGTGGCCTCGGTTTTTATTAACTAACCGTTTGTATACAAAACAATAATTTTTATTTAACCTAGTTCATTGTTATATTGTTGCAAAATGTTATGGTCCTGTCTCATTTTTGTTAAACAAAAAGTATGCCGAATTCTACTTTTATTATATTTGAAATAAAACATATATTTTACCGTGTGTTCTGAAAGTTACTGATTTAATTTTTCCCTATTTAGTATTCGCATTTATTACATTTATTTATTTTTTAATAGGGGGAATGATATAAGAAAAAAAACTGCACAAACCACATCTACAAATCATCTTCCAGAGGTACAATTTTTTTAGAATATCAGAAAGTGGATTATGTGAAAAGTGTCAACTTGAATTGGGCAATGTCATCCCCATTGACCGGAATTATTTGTATACGTATTCATACTTTTTCATCTTATTCGAACGTGATTATTGTTTTTTAAACATTGGTTTTCATTAAACGAATTCTTAGTTAAATTAACTGTCTCGACCTTTACTTCGTGGAATCTTCTCATATTAGTGTTTTAAATGAAACTCACTGTTTCTAGCTAATTCCACAATATGATTAAAATTATTGAAAATTCTAAAAAATTGACAATTGTTTCGATTAATCAATATCATCGTCAGAATGACAGAAGTTACATTTCATTTGATGCCTACCTGATGTTTAGTAGTTATTTTTGGCTAGATCAAGAAGTGACCTAACTTGTGATTGACTTAATATATGTTAATAGAATTACAAATATTGAAGCTTAGATATTATTAGCCCTATGTTGATATCCTGGATATTATTTTTCCAATTAAGATCAGTATAACTGTGCAATGATCTAGAAAACCAGGAAAACTATATCTGCTGATGTTTACAATTATCACTTAAGAAGACAGTTTATCTGTTCATGGACAACTTCATATTGTGGGTTTCTTGAATGTCTTCTAATTTCCAATTCTTCAAGGAAATCCAGTTCTTGTTTGTTTCCACAAATATGCAGGACTTCTAGTTCTGTGTTAGGTGTCAATGAATGATTGGTGTCAAGTAGATGTTTTGCGTAGTGGAATTTATCTGGTTGTTCTAATATGTATCGTAAGTGTTCACTGTATCGGATTTCAAAATTTCTAAGGGTCTGACCCAAATAGACAGCATTACATTCTGGACAATTGAGTTTATATATACCTGATTTCTTTAGTTTTGGTATTTTTGTTTTTACATTTAACAATTCTAACGTTACTTTCTGTTTTAAAAAAATTGTTGTATTCGTTGCAAAATATATTATCTTTGAAATATTATTAGAAATATTTCCTGCATATGTGATGGTTTATAAGTTTTTATTTCATCAGTTTGTTTAGGAAATATTAGTTGTAATGCCACTTTTTCTTCTTTTTTATTAATTAGCTTATTTATCATATCGCTCTATGTATCATTGAATTATATGCCGCTAGTTTATGTGACATAGGGTGATTGGAACTATATCGAATTGTCACATCAGTGTGTGTTGGTTTTCGGTAAATTAAATAATCAAGTACATTATTATCTCTTTGAAGTTTTACATCAAGAAAATTAATTGAGCTATTTTCCTCAATTTCTAATGTAAATTTAATTTTTGGGTGTAAATTATTAATGTGGTTGACAAATACATGTAATTGTCGTTCACTACCCATAAAACAAGCTAATATGTCATCTACATATCTATACCAAAATAAAACATTTTTCGAAATATTACTTTCAAAGATCTTTCTTTGTAAACTGTCCATAAAAATGTTTGCCAAAATAGGTGATATAGGGCTTCCCATTGGTAAACCTTCATTTTGAATATATATCTTATTGTCAAAAGTGAAATAATTCTGATTAATAGAGACATCAAATAAATTAAGTATATCTGATATTATTCCTGGATTAATATTTTTATCTTCTAGTATTTTTCTTACAAGTATTAGACATTCTTTAGGAGGAATTTTAGTGAACATATTAGTAACATCAAACGAAATAAGTTTATAGTTATCTTGCAAGTTGATTGCTTTCAACTTTTTGATTAGTTCTATTGAATTTCCAATTGAGTACTGAGATGCATATCCGTAACTATTAAGTATATTGTTAAGCTTCTTTGCCAATATATTATTATACAGGTCTAATTGGTTTCGTTATTTTATGTAATTTAACGGTTTCATATAACTGTGGACAATGAGGATTCTTATGTATGATAGTCCTCTTTTCGTAATCACTTAAAAGATAATTTGAATTATTAACATCATCCCTTACATTATTAGAAAACTTTTTTGTTGGGTCTGCTTTAAGAACTTTTACATCGCTAGATTCTATAAAGTTATATATTTTAGAATTATAATTTTCAGTTGTCAATGTGACAGCTGTGTTCCCCTTATCAGATTTTGTAACTGTTAGGTTATTATCTTCTACTTTCTTTTTGATTGCATTTAAAACTGCAATGTCATTTTTTGTTTGACGTTTAACTTTTGATGGTTCAATATGTTTGATTAAATTGGCAATTTTTGATTTCTTATAAAGAAAATTATTCGAATTAGATTTTAAAGCTATTTCTGACTCTTTAGCTATAATTTGCTTAATATTATTCGTAAATTTTGGTGGTATGCTGTACTTTAAACCTTTATTTGAAAATTCTATTTCACTATCTGTAAAATTAGTGTCTGAAAGGTTTTCAAATCGTGGTGCAAAGTGTGTTGGTATGTAGGTACTTACAGTTTCATGATGTTTAGAGTATTTAATTTTATGTTGTGTGTGATCAAGTTTCTGTAGCTTTTGTTCTTGTTTCTTAAATTTCTTATGCTTCATCGTGCTGACGCTTTCTCTAATTTTGTCAGCTAAACAGTCAAATTCTACTGGATGTAATTGGAACGTGAGTTCTGAATGTACAACTTTTATGTAGTTGTCTAAGGAGTCCCTCACTTTGAACCATTTCTTACATTCTCCTTTTATCCGAACTCGTTGAGCACATTTTATAGCTTTTTGTGCTTGTGGTGTTTTAGTGTGACATTTTAGATTCACATAATTTGGTATTACCTTTCTGCTAAGGCATTCATGGTTAAACCAAATGTTTTGTGATGTTTTTGTTACGTTTTTGTAGTAACTTCTGGTACAGTCGGGTCAAATATTAGCGTTTTAAATGAAACTCACTGTTTCTAGCTAATTCCACAATATAATAAAAATTATTGAAAATTCTAAAAAATTGAAAATTGTTAGTTATTTTAGGGTTTCATCTTCTCTCATTATTACTATAGGATAAAAAAGGAATAGTGTGGTAAAACTTGATTTTGATTTAATTGACTTAACTTTAAAGGGGTGGTAGTTATCATCCAAATAATAATTATCTCATTTATAGTTATGTAACAAGTTGGATAGAAACTCGCGACATACCAGCGGAGAAATCTAATTTGATAATGCTATTCGACAAATACATCCCAGCTTGTTTGGAAAACGTTAGAACCAGATTCAAAAAAATCACTCCAATAGTGGAAACGTCCCATCTTTCCATGCTGTGTCACTTGCTTGATTGCACCCTAACACCGCACAATACACCGATAGAATGCCCGAAAGAATGGTACGAACTATATTTCGTTTTCTGTTGCGTTTGGGCTTTCGGATCGGCCATGTTTCAAGAGCAGGTAAGAATTTATTAAACTCACTACTATGTCAAGAAAAAAGTACTCAAAAAACGCTGCAATTTGCGTTCTATCAATAATTATTTAATTTCAGGCAACTGATTATAGAGTGGAGTTTACAAAATGGTGGGTGAACGAGTTTAAAACAGTAAAATTTCCAACAGGTGGCACTATCTTCGATTACTATTTAGACCACGAAACGAAACAATTTGTTCCCTGGACAGAAAGTCTTGGAAAGTTCGAATTAGATCCAGACGTTCCTTTACAGGTGAATTTATACAATCTATCAATAAATTTAAATTCCAAAATAATTGTGAATTGATACACCAAACCCCTTTTAATATTTTTTTTATTTCCACAGCGTATCAAAAATTACTAATTTGAAGAAATTAGCGATTTGTAAACTTCAAATAAATACAGTTCTGTGTCTTGAAGGAAGTCAATAACACTTGAATGCTGTATGAGAACACTGGGCATTTCCTGAAGGCTACCACTATGTTGGTGCTGGAGTTCCTTATTCTGATATTCTATCCGAATATGTTTAAACGTAAGAGGATTTTAATAGAGCTGACATAGTGGAGGGTATTCAGAAGCCATAAGAAGTCCATGTGTGAAGTGCACGTGTTCGACACAAAGTCTTCTTATGAGAACGTTATCTTTTCTTTTCAGATTTAAAATAGATGTGGGGTTGATTCACTAAGATTCGGTTATGATTTGCTCCAATGTTCTTGCCAAAAGCTATGCACTCTACTCTTAAAGAGAGCCGTCAAATCTGTTTGGAGCTGAGTTTTTTCATGTTTTAAATTGGGCTATGCTGAAGCTTGTTTTGCTGCTTGGTCAGCTATTTCGTTGCCTGTAATGGGATGGACTCCAGATTAGCATGGTTGTAACTCCTTGATGTATGAGAATATTGAGAATTTTGTGTATTAATTGAACAATTTAATACGTGACGGAGATCCGGTCCTGGTAGAGTATGAACAAGTCGTTTTAATTTCGCTCCGTGAATAAACTAAAAATCTTGGGAAATTACGAGTATACCAAACGACAGTTCTAGTTAAATGAAACCAATAACTGATGAAGTGCATGTAGTGTTAGTAAACAATAGAATCCAAGATTAGTTTAAGAAATAGGAGTTAAGCTATAAAATATTCACTCATTTCAATATTCGTTAATAGTTGCAAAATAGATAAATGAGGTCACAGAAATAAAAACAACGGATACAGTATTCTGTTTATAAATAAACTACGAACAGGGTCGGATTAAGAGCAGCAAAAGAAATCCAGTAAAGAAAAAGTAGATTTTTGACATGATCCACAAAAGAGACACGGAATTCGTGAACTTAACGATTCCGACGGGTTGACTGGGATCTGCTTTTTCCGCGGTCTCTGGTAATAATTACTGACATGGACAGGATCGAACAAATATTCGAAACATTGCAAGAAAACGTGCAACAGATGGGAAGCCAATTCAAGAAAATTTCAATAGCCATACGAGATCTACAACAGGAGAATAAGAATCTCAAGGAAAAGGTAGAAGTTCAGGAAAATAGACCAGGACAGTCAAAAAGAATGATCAGATTAAAGACTATTGTAATAAAAGGCACTAATGATTATGAAAAGGAACTAAATAGAAAGAGAGAAATAGTGATGATAACGATTGGAGTTGAATTAGATAATGCTACAGATAAAGAAGATATTAAAAGAACAGGTAAGTACACAAAAGATAGAACTAGACCAATATTATAAAAATTAACAAAAGGAACTACAAGAGAGGAGATTTTTGACTGAGCCAAAAATATCAAGGGTACAAATGTCTGGATTGATGAAGATTTCCCAAAGAAGAAAGAAAAGCACTGATACCACAACTCAGAGAAGCTATGAACAAAAAACACACACCATACATTAAATATAACACATTATTAATAAATAATGAAACCTATAAGATACTAACAGTCAAAAAATAACAGTGGAAAAAGATCACCAGATGGTGGAAGCAATGAAGAAAAAGTTCAAAAGATAACTAGAGAGGAAGGGAAAAAATAAAAACAACAGATAAGACACAGAGGAAACAACGAGATCTGGCAGCGAAAATGGACAATGTAATGGTTAATAGAGTAAACATAAAAACAGGAAGAATCAAAACAAAACTGTAAGAACAAACTAGAATAGAAACAAGAATTGGGGAACTAATGTTAGACGAAGAAAAGGAACAGGGAAATGATCAGTAGGTACACCAAAAGGAACTAAAATTTGGAAAAATAAATATACTTAAAGTAGATACAGAGAACATTAGACGTATAAACGGAAAAGAGCAAGAGTTAATAGAAGAATATGTAAAAGCGAATCTGGATATATTGGTAATTACGGAAACAAAGAAAAAAGGACAATAACTGAAAACGGTAATGAATAGGGAAAACGAGATATTGACCGACAGAGAAACAGTGAAACAAAGGGAAAATAAGAAAAACCAGTATTATGGAAACTAATATATGGAAAATAGTGACATGAAACGTTAAAAAGTATAAAAGGAAAAGAAATGGAACTGGATAGAAGAAGAGTTCGAAAATTTGAGGGTTGACATACTTGGAATAGCGGAAACGAAAAAAAATGACAACGAATATATAGTCGATTAAGACAAGACCAGAGAGCTGCAGCTGGTGTAAGATGCTCAATACACAAAAAATTGGAGAAACAAATACATAACTGGACTGCATGGTCCGAACGTATTTTAACTGTAGAAATAAAAAAAATGAAAACACGCCAATTAAAAACTATTATAATTGTATATGGTCCAAATGAAGACGACGAAACAAATAAATGTTTTGAGAAGAACTTGCTGGAAAAATGGAACAAGTCAAAGGAAGAATATATATAATAGGATATTTCAATAGCCGAGTAGGTATAAGAGATGACAAATATTAAACAATAATTGAAAAACATGGAGAAACAGCTAGAAATGACAATGGAATAAGAATGTTAAACTTTGATCATAACCAAGACATTCTTTGCACACAAAGATATACATAAATACACAAGGGAAGTTAAGAGTAGAAATGAAAAATCAATAATCGATTACGTAGTCATCGAAGGCAGATACAGAAAACCAATAATAGACACAGAAGTAAAAAGAAGACCGGAAATTGGTAATGATCACTTTCTAGTAATGGCTAAATTCAAAGAAAATACATTAAAATACGAGAACAAACAGAAGTTTCCGCATCAGCAAAAATCAAACTAGTACAATCAAATCATGTAAATTGAAACATGAAGAAACTGCAAAAATACGAAAAAGAGATAAATAAAAGATTGGAAATACAAAATAAAGAAACAAACGATGGAATCATAGAAGACAACTGGAATTACTTTAAAGATATCTTATTAGAAACTGCAGGAAACGTATGTTGCATAAATACGAAAGATAATAGCAGACAACAAACACCCTGGTGGACGGAGGAAATTAAAAACCAAATAAGGGCAAAGAAAAAAGCATGGAAAAAATACCTAGCGAACATAACAGGAAAAAACTATGAAAACTACAAAACAGAAAGGAAGAGAACAAAATAATTAATAACAGTCTCTAAATCTGACCAATGGGAAAAATTTGGAAAAAAATGGAAAGAGGCTGCTCAGGGAATCAGAAACTATTTCGCCGAATGCCAAAGCCATTACGAACAAAAAAAGAGAGAAATATGCAAATTATAAAAAACAATAATGAGAAAATATGAAAGAGAGTATTACCAGGATCTCCCCAACTGCCAGCAAGAGTTGTAGGAGCATATAGAGGACAATAAAGGAGTGGAAACCAACATTAACAAAACAATAGATAGAGATGAACTGTTTTATAATATTCATGGATGAAATAATAAAGATATGTAAACCGCTGACAAAAAATTATTGTGTAGGACACTTACAATTACAAAAAAAAACTGAAGGAGCATTTGCAGATGACGTTGTATTAATGGCTGAAAGTTAAAAAGACTTGCAAATAAACATAAATGTATGGAACACAGTAATGATGGAAAATGGAATGAAAATAAACAAAAGTAAAACAAACAAAGGTAATGATGATAGAGGATAGAGAAAAATTAAACTGCTATATCGATGGAGAAAAAATAGAACAAGTTAATAATTTCCAATATCTAGAGGTAACAGTAAATGAAAGAGGGACTGAAGACGCAGATATCAACAATAGAATTCATAAAACGAATATACAAAACTTATAAATAAAAGAGAAATTTCAAAGCAGACAAAAATAAAGGTTTTCAAAACGCTATATCGACCAATAATAACATTTGGAACAACAAAAACGTAAAATACAAGCAACAGAAATGAAATATCTTAGAAAAGCTTCAGGAGTCAACAAGAGAAAGGGGCTGAGAGATATAGAACAAAAGAAAAGATCTAGAGATACAGTCCAGACTGGAATTCATAGAAGAGAGAAAAGTAGATTTGTGGGGATATTTGCAGAGAATCAACGAAGAAGGAACAACAAAAAGAGTTTTGAGAGCTAAAATACAAAAGAACAAGAGAAGGGCAGGCCAAGAAAGATGTGGGACAAAGTTAAAGGAGAAATACTAAGTAAATGAGATATAAGCTGGAAACAAGCAGCGGAAATGGCACAAAACAAGAAATTCGTACATGAATAATCGCATCATACCCTATACCATCAAATGGTAGAAGGGTTCACTGACCATATATAGATGTGTGGAGTATAGAAATTTAATAGAATGAATAGATGCTAGTGAGTCCGTGCATATTGCAGAGTGTTTTGATTCGTTTATTAAAACGAAAGAGCTTGTAATATAGCGAAGAGTTCTCCTGGTATGAACACTGGAATATGAAGGTAAAAGCTTAATTGTAACTGTTACATCAGAAGTGGAAACCAAACAGCCAACTCCTTCATTATGTTTTGAGGCGTCATATATAAAGCTAGTTATATCCAGAAAAGATTTTCTCAAGAATTCGCGATATGTTTCAGTGTTTGGATACTGGTTTAAAGATAAATTAAAGTTAGGTAAATTGATATTCCGTGGTCCCGTGAGTGGTGCTAGATTATGAGTTGTATGAGATAGATCAATATCATCAAGTACTGAAGTAAGACTTTCTATCGGGGATTTACTTTTTGGAGGGGCATTGTGACTTATATATTTAGATATTAGGAACGGGTAGACTGGATTGTTGAGGTTAGCAGATGTTATGGAATCAAAAAGAAAACGTTCAAAGTTGATGAAAAAATCCATTTTCAATTATTAATTTTTTCAAAAACTCAATTTTTATACCCAATATACTAAATTTCAGAAAAAAAAAACAAAAAGGTGAATATCTGGAAAATGAAAATACTTTCGACTAAAGTAAACGGAGTAAAAATGTTCCAATAGCATTCACGTGCCCACCTCCACCCTCTACCTAGACCCGCTATATCTAATAATCCTTTTTTTGAATTTTAGGCAGTACTGGTACATACCGCAGAATCGATTCGAGTGCGATATTTTTTAGATCTATTATTAAAACAACGAACTCCAGTAATGCTAGTCGGAAACGCTGGTTGTGGTAAAACTGTTCTAGTAAACGAAAAACTGGCGTCACTATCTGAAAATTACGCCATCACGAATATACCCTTCAATTTTTATACCACCTCTGAGATGCTGCAGAAAATTTTAGAGAAACCTTTGGAAAAGAAAGCCGGCAGAAATTACGGACCGCCTGGTAGTAAAACAATGATATATTTTATAGACGACATGAATATGCCGGAAGTAGATACTTACGGTACCGTTCAACCTCATACTTTAATTAGGCAGCATTTAGACTACAGACACTGGTAAGAAAAATACATAATTAAGAATTAGTGGCGGCTATAGAAACTTAAATATTTGAACATTTTAATACATTTTTAATACTGTTATCAATGAATATATTTGACTACTGGTGCTCTGTCTTATGCCAATCCAATTTTAATAGCTTGCTAATAATACACATTTCAGACCGCTGGCGATTAACTTACGGAAGTCAGGCGCTTTATCCCAATCGCCTTCTGTCCTATCTCTACACGTCAGCTTATAACTGTAAACCAAATAAAACGTTATTTAGTGCGTGGTCTTACGTAGAGTAAAATTTGCGAGGATACTGGGAATCGAGGCGATCGGCTCGTTTGCCTTTAGGCGCGTATTCATCTGAGCTCGAACAGGAACGAGGCAAGGAGAATTCCAACGATCGAACGTATGTGGACGTGTCTTCAACTTGGAACAAAAAAAAATCGGAAGGGTCACTCGCCTTAGAACAATAGGTACGCGCTGTGACAGCCTGTCAAAAATAGGAATCACATATGTCGATGTCGATGCTGGTAGAGAAGATCTGTTGGACAAAGTTGCGGAACTTTGCAAGGGAAGTTATCGTTTGTGTGAAAATCATTTTGGTAAACACACATACGAGGTCGTAAACTACAGAAAGCGCCTTTCACCAAATGCTCAGCCGACAATATTTCTAATGCTTGAAGGCTCTTCATCAAGAAGTGAAGATTATTAGTTATTGAAGTAATGTAGCAGATACCACATTTGGTAAGTAATTAATAAACTACCAAATTCGTTTACGGCGACATTAGTTAAAAGAACAATTTATTGTCAGAGTCTTCTTCTGTCTAGAAGGAAAGTAGCATTATTGAAAGTATCACGTTACAAAACGGTAAGGATTATGCTTTGTATTTATGAACTATACATTTTTAATAGGAATGTTAATTTTACTCTAAAGTGCAACCAAAGTCAATGTTTTTAGTTTGATTTATGAAGTTTCAACCCTGCTGTAGGGGTTTAATAAAAGCTTATATTCTTGCAGCTGATTTGAAACACGATGTTTCAATAGAAATATTACCAAATGATATCTCTGAGGAAGTAGCTAGACCTGGAACACCACAGTTATCACCAAGTTTGTCAATCCAAACAAGTGGTTCACTTTCAGCTCAAACATCCAGAAAATCAATTGTGCGCAATAAAAATGACATTTAAAGAGGAAGATTGAAGAATGTAGAACTAAATTTAAAACTGCTCAATAAAATGCTGTAGAAAATATTACACCAGCACAATATCAACAGTTAAAAAAAATTGTCTCGAGAATGAGAGCTTGGCAAATTTTATCAATGTGCAGGTGTGCCAAAGTAGGAAGAACCCTAAAGGTAGAAGATATTCCATCGAATATAAAAATGAATGCTAGGCTATGTATTTTATGTCACCAAAACTTTATAAAAATTATTTAAGGAAAAAATGCTGCAGACAATTATATTCAAATTTAGTCAACATATAAAAATAACCACAGGATTAAACACTGCAATACTGGATATGTTGAATAAAAACTTTTAGTGATAGGAATAAAATGTGCATTTTATATGTAGATGAAGTTGACATGAAAGCAAATCTATTTTACAACATAGGCAATGATGAAATTGTAGGGTTTGAAGATTTAGGTGGTAACAATAGAATTCTTAAGCCAGCCATGAATGCCACAGTTTTTATGGTAAGAGGAATAGAAAATAAATGGAAACGACCAATTTGTTATTTCTTGCACCAATCTGTATGTCCAGTAACAACTTAAAACGTTTCTATTTGGAATAATACATAATTTGAAAAAAATGGCTTAAAAGTATGTGCTTGACATGGGATCAAATTATACCAGCTTATCAAAAATGTTAAGAGTCGCATGTACTAGTCTATTTTTTCATGTACATAATGACAAAATTAAATATTATTTTGATCCACCACATTTGCTTAAAGTTACCAGAAATAATTTTAAACATCATATTTTCGTGTTTGATAGTAAAACAACATCATGGGATCATATTCTGAAATTTTATAATCATGACAAGCAGTATCAGATTAGAGCAGCTCCAAGACTTACTGACTGTCACAGACATCCGAAAATATGAAGGTAAAGTTAGCTACACAGGTACAAAGTGAATCTGTTGCTGTAGGTATTAGATTGTATGTACGGTTTGGTGCGCTTCCCCCGCCGGAACTGCAGAATTTATTGATTTGATGGACAAATTATTCGATTTATTAAATATTTCACGAACATCAAAAGCCAAAAAATACAAGGCATTTAAAGGTTTGCCATATCAAACTGAACTACTTGGTAATTGCTTAAAATTATTTTCATCCTTTATAGTATTTAGTAAGTTGGGTGAAGATGTCACAAATAAACTGTCTTTTGTTAAATGTTAATGTTAAATTAGTATCAGGGGCATGCTAACTTTATGGGATTTATAACAGCAACAAACATTGGAATATGTGTTTACTAGACATTTCAACCAGGATGGCATAGAAAACTTTTTTGGAAAAATCCGGTCACAAAATGGCCCTTCTGCAAACTCTACTCCGATTCAGTTTATAAGGGCATTTAAAAAATTATGATTGTATCTGTGAAGGAGATCAGGAAAAAATTTTATTCAAACACGCTGATTTGCCAACACAAACAAAAGAATAGCAAACAAAACCTAATCTACATATTAGAATAAACAGAGACAACCAGAATTGTGACTTACTTCAAAAAAATGTCACCCGATATGTCTGTGGATATTTAATTAATACGAGGGTTGCCTTTTATGTTTCGGGATTTGTCAATTCTAGTGTTGCAATTTGGCAACTGACAGCTCTATCGTGAAGTTGGATATTTTTGAGGTTATACGTACTCAGAACGTTTTGACATACGAGCGCTATTTGTGTTGTTTACAGTAACTTAAAAGATTCATCTCGGCCGAAAATTTCGTGCGATTATTTTTTACAACTTTCGACG
This sequence comes from Galeruca laticollis, assembly GCA_963921935.1. Classification (NCBI taxonomy): domain Eukaryota; kingdom Metazoa; phylum Arthropoda; class Insecta; order Coleoptera; family Chrysomelidae; genus Galeruca; species Galeruca laticollis. The sequence goes on from OY998177.1 coordinate 79,548,525, forward strand.
TGGATTAACAGTGCATGGATGTACTTAATTCAGTTTTTGGCGATGAAGCTCCATGAAGGACCAGTGTTTATCGATGGTATGGTGAATTCAATCGTGGTCGTAGTTCACTCCAAGACGAATTTCGTGAAGGTCGTCCAAAATCAGTTGTTGTTCCGAAAACCATTGATGCTGTGCGCGAACTGATATTGCAAGATCGTCATGTGACCTATCGTGAGATTGAGACAACCTTAGGTATTAGTGGGACCAGCATACATTCAATATTGCATAAACATTTGACTGTCAACAAAATTTGTTCGCGTTGGATCCCACACAATTTTTCAATCGCTCAAAAAAGGGCTCGTGTCGATTGATCGAAAGAAATCATCAAAAAATACGATCGCGGTGCTTCGAAACACGTCTATGACATCGTGACAGGTGATTAATCGTGGATTTACGAGTATGAGCCCGAAAATAAACAGCTGTCGACTACATGGGTGTTTCAAGATTAGCCAAATCCAACAAAAGTTGTTCGCGCGCGAAGCACTTCCAAGCAAATGGTCGCCTGTTTTTTCGGAAAAACTGGACATGTCGCAACCGTACCACTAGAACAACGCAGAACAGTCAATTCTGAGTGGTACACAACCATTTTTTTGCCAATTATCTTCCAAGAAATCAGGAAAACCAACCGCCGAAGACGGATCACTATTCACCATGACAATGCGAGCTCTCACACATCGGCTCAAACAACTGCATTTTTGAGCACCCAAAACATCGATTTGATTAGTCATCGGCCGTATAGTCCTGACTTGGCACCAAATGACTTCTTTTTATTCCCGTACGTAAAAAACAAACTGAGAGGTCAACGTTTTTCGACACCTGAAGAAACGGTTGCTGCATTCAGAATGCATGTTTTGGAGATACCTCAATCAGAGTGGCAAAAGTCCTTCGACAATTGGTTCAAACGCATGCAAAAGTGTATAAATCTTCATGGGGAATATTTTAAAAAACAATAAAATAATTTTCGATGATTAATATTTGTTTTTGTTCTCTATTCTCGAAATAAATGGCAACCCTCGTAAGTGCTTACAAAAATATACTTGCCACTGCGAAGAATTTTCCAGAAACCACAGAAAAGTAGACGATAGTAGCACATTTTCTTATGCTATGAAAATAATTTTGGAATTTTTGCTACTTCTTCGAATGTGTTGGATAATTTGATAAATATTTTTTCTTTCTAGATTTCCTTCTAGATTTTCTCTTAAGGTTGTATGGAAGGTTGAAGCTGTTTTATGCGGTAATAGTTATTTAACGTACAAGTGTATTAATAAGGGCGATTAACAATCGAGACAATTCAACGCGCAAGCGGAGCTAGCGTATTAATATTCGATATTGATAATCGCCATATTAATTCACGAGCTCGTTACAAAACTTTTCCGTTGACCGTACTGTTGACGTTTTATTTCTATTTATTTAACGATAAACAACAATCACAATTTCCTATTCATATTAACTCTATTCAAAGTTAGTTTAATTTTCCTTAGTAGTAGTTTTATTATTGTAAACATTAATATTCGAAATTATACAATTACTGAAATTAAAGGAAGGAATTGATACATGATTATCTGGTGTATAGCATTTCAACAAATTCATATCCAAGTCTTCTTGGTTGTTGATTTGTATGTCAAAATGAGTTGGCATTATGTATGTCAATTAAATTGAAATAAAAAGTTACGTTACAATTTAGATCGTCTTATCATATGAGAAATATACAATCCACTCAATCGAACCAGTACATTCGATATTCATTGAAAGATACTTTAAGGTAAACAGTTATAATTGGCGTAAAAGATATTGTGCGAACTTTAAGCTATCGGCTTTTCGTTTGACTGAAATACGAGGACATCGTCATAGTCCAGTCAATATTATAACTCAAAATGCTCAGTTGACGATAAATTCATTTTATATTATAATTTCAACTAATAATCGTTAAAATGTATTTAATAACCATTAAATACATTTATTAACTGTCTAACTATTATTTTTAACCCGCAATTATGGAGCGCCATACTACTTATTAAGATACTGAACTATAACTAATAGTGATAGTGAAGCAGATGATATGGGAGAAGGATAGCTCCAAGTAAATATTCATAATGTAATAAATTGAAGCTGTTACCTGTTTCTAAGTATCTGAAACGAAAAATAATTTAGATTTTATTTGAATGCAGGTAACGACATCCAACGTAAATGGAAAAACTTAAGGGACAGTTTTCGGAAGGAACTGAATCTGCAAAAGAAGACTACATCAGGACAAGGAAAGCAGTAAAGACGTAAATATTTGTATTTTGAGCTACTTCTATTTCTGTTACCTACAATTAAAGAACAATAGACAAGTGATAACTATAGTCCATTACCAACCAATGAAATACAGGAAGACGCAGCAGATGCTCCTATAGCAAACGCTCTCCCAAACAATGATCTTCCAGGCTCAGATGATGTGCGAAATAAAACAGCGAATACAAACAAACGGCGTAAAAAACCTTCTTACGAAGAATCATTATTAGCAATTCTTAAAGGCCAACAAAAAGACGATTTTGATGAGGATAAAAGTTTTTTACTCTCTTTATGGCCATCAGTAAGAAAACTCTCTGAGCAGCAGAAATTACGTGTAAAAATGGGATTTTTACAAGTTTTGCAAGGTGTTTCTGATAATTCACTTGATCGTACAGATTTAACTCATTCCGTAAACCAACGTATACCTACAAGCTTTCCTTATTTACAACACGTGCACTCAGACGGGAGAAACTCCAACCAAAACTGGATTGCAGCACCTTCAACCTCTCATTCAACATTCTCACACCACATTCCACACGTACCAAATGTGTGCAATATATAATATACTAAATTTCTAGTTGAATATGCAGTTATTCTTTTAAACATCATGATGCTTAAGTTTCAATTAATAAAGCTTTTTTTCTTACCTGAGAGTTACTGCTAACTTTTCTTCTGCTCCTATAGCTATTCTCATGTTTGTATTCTTGTATGTAATATGAGGTCGTATAATATTCAATAGTAGATCAACTGAACTCTTGCTCATCCTAAAATAAGGAAAAAATTTCTTCGGGTGTGCACATAAATCAGTGTATATTTTATGAAATTGTCCCTTCAGTAATCGTTGTCCCACTAATGGATGAGCCCAGTATCTATTTTCTTTCGCTTTTGTCGTAAACGTAGTAATGCAGCACATAACGTAGCTATATTGACGAATTTCATGGTCGAACCGCTTATATGCCTCGCGGCCCTAGAATATAAAAAAATATTGTCTCTCAGGCCACGCAACAAAATGTATACCACACAAAGAATGGCGCTAATTCAAAAACAAAAATCGATTTTTGTAATTAATTTTACACCAAAATAGAGCGAAAAGACTTGTAACATATATTCTCCCCCGGCTTGGGACTCTTCCTCAGGTTGTGGTATTCGACTCCAGTTAATGTACGAGTATTTTTATAGCAATCACTGGGATGGGGTGAACAATCGATATTAAATTTGACGCCACCAGCTTTTTAAGCGATACTTAAATTAAGATAAAAAGGTTAAAAGCTGGAAAACCTTATATTTACTTTAACTTAACAAAACGAAATACTAAAAATATTTTAACGCGATGGTCCAAGTTAATATAAATTGCTGAAAATCAAATATCAAATGTTCAGCAAATTATATTTATTAATAACTTAATAGATAATTCACATTAACTGCATATCCAAAATACAAGACGAATACGAACGCCGTTATACAATAAAAATCTCCAATTCTAGATTTCCATGAAATGAATATAAGACAAAGGACTTATCTTGGAGAGGTTCTGGAATTATTCAGCTCTCAGCTAGGTCCTAGTCGATGGAGATGGGGTGCTGAATCCATCCCGGCCGGTTTCCTGTTGTCTCTAGCGGTGTTGTCTATTCATAGGGCCTACCCATGGGCTGCAGAGCAGCAAATATGTGAAACCACAATGATGTAGGTACTAACTCATGAATTTTACTGATAGGAAGAGACTTTTCCAATGTACGATATCGTTTAAATACACGAAATTTGGAAGAGAAACAAGTTTTTTAATTTCGAAACATTAGTACGACGAAATTAAAATACCATAGTACGATAGAAAACGTAACAGGCGATCGGCTTGTTACACCCCCTCTCCTCGGAGAAACAAATAAATTCGAAGAATTACTTTTTTTAAACATAAACAGTCTACGAAGAAAAGTAGCCAAAACATCAATATTGTGGTGATTAGCAAAAGAAGAAAATATGCTTACATGCTCCAAAAAATAATGGAAACAAACGAGAAATGAAAATGGAAAGGTAAGAGCAATGAGAAGATAAGAAAACAAGAAAAGAAAAGAGCAAAATGCAGTAAACTCAAAATGTATATAATAGGAGCGTATTCCTATTAGCGATAATAAACCATTGCAAATGATATGCAATTATAATCAAAACATTGAAACAAAATGCGGTAATCAATTAGAATAGGAGCCCATTCCTATTATCAAGAAAATTATCAAAAATTAAACGATATCAGTTCTTGGTACCATACTGAGATTCTAAAATATCAAAAAATATGAGATGCTAAACGCCTCAGCAAAATATCCAGAAAAATTAAAGGAGTAGCCACTACCAAAATATGAACTGCTAACATCACTAAGTGTGATATAGTGTGGTTAAGATCTCAGGTACACTGAATCAAAAGAAAAAATATAAATCAACTAAAGAAAAGAAGTAAAAAGAATCAACCATGTAGGAAGAACCTTGCGAGATATAGAAAAAAAATACAAGGTAAGGGATAGAAATCTACTAAGAAAATTTTCTAACGTGACTAAAAATGTGTGTGTGTTTTTAAAATACATTACGTAACTATAAAGGAAAACTAAAAAGAGAAAAAAATAACAAGCCTTGGCATTTCCCCCCTTTCCTACAATCGGAAAGTTTGTAGAGACGAAACTCACCAAGTGCTAAGAATTTAGCGATAACACACACAGAATACTCAAAACCGAAATTGGAAGATATATGGAAGAAAACATTATAAATCGGAAACACTTTCGCTCTGAAAGTAACGAAATTATAAATTGTGGTATTCCAAACCACATAGAAAGTTATCCAAAAAAAAAATAGTTTTGTCAACAACTCGAAAATAAAACTAATATATGCCTTAATAAAATACTATCAGTATGTATCAGTACACCAAAATAATCTATAAATTGTTGTGCAACAAAAAGAGCGTGTTATTCTCGTATCAACATACAGGGACGATAAAAATAACTAAAGCGTATACTGAGAACAAAAACGCTACCAAGCAAAAAGATAATTTCTCAGTACACACACAAATAAAGGCACTGCTGCAAAATAATCTGAATTCAAAATTTGCCTGAAGCAAGGAAGTCCAGAAAATGTTTGAGCAATAGAGGGACAATAAAAATAAAGCGTATACTGAGAACAAAAACGCTACCAAGCAAAACAGAATTTCTCAGTACACACACAACAGAAAAGATAAGGGACTACTACAAAATTAACTGAATCTAAAATTTGCCTAAAGCAAGAAATTTCAGAAAATATTTGAGTATAAAGGTCGTTCCAAACTAAACTGATTTCTAAAGGTGAATAAAGCAAGAAAGTCTCAGAAAATTTGAAACATTCACGGAAGTTTGTTCTCTATAGAACAGAATTTTTGGCGTTTCAAAAACCCAAAAACAAAAGCGATACGATAAACACAAATATAATACATAATTGTATTATGCACAACATGAGAGAAAGATACAAAATAACGTACTCAAGATACATCAAGAAACAAAGCAAAGGCGCAAGAGAAAAATATATGTGTTTTTGCACATCGGTAACTATAACAAAAGATAATGTATAGAGGTACAATGACATATACGAAAGTAGAAAAGTGAATTCTACTATATATAGAGAGAAAACGTATTTGTGACTTAACACAATTGTTGACAACAAAAAATAAAAAATACTCAAGATATATTTTGATATTAAATCAAAATTAAGATAAAAAAATAATCACGTCAAGAAATATTAATACAGAAAAACCAAACTATTCAGAAACACAAGTAGATCTGATTCGCAAGTCGTCATAATGGCCAGGTAAATTTGGATCAACAGGATGTTGATCAGAAAACATCATCAGGAAGATTTACGTAAACAAATTTAAAGGTAACTGCAAAGTAATTAAAGTAATAACTGTAATTAAAAATATGAAAGTTTAACAATGTTACTTATGAGTGAGCCTGTATACTAAATATTTCAAAAATATTACTCGCTATTAATTATATTTACTTTGAGTAAACCGGTATACTAATTATTCCAAAAAGGAATGACTGATTTGCAATAATTTTAAAAACCAATTAACACCAGGAGTTTTTATGATAACAGAATAAAATAATTTCAAAACATATTAAACATTATCAAAGTTGTAAACTACGACAACTTTTTTCAAAACAGTAAAACAATAAGTAGACAAATTCCTTAATGTCAACTATTTATGAAAATATAATTAATTACCTTCTTGAAACACAAAAAACTGACCATCATAAAACTTGTAATATCTTCTTGACGAAAGTAACAAATAAGGAAACTATATGAACTTGAAATTTTGAAGCAAATTTTATCATAACACTGCGTCTATAAAAATGTGAAATATTACTGGAATAAAAATTTAAGTTAAAGTAATAAAAAAAAATTAAGTTGATAATTGAAACTAAATAAACTTTTAATATAGATTTTCCACACCATCTCAGTAATCAGCAAAAAATACAATTAACTGGGGTGCCACTTTGTATAAACGCAGTCAAAGTATCGTTACTAATACTAGAATGGGGTGACATCAAATATTAAATGTTTCTGCAAATTAATTAAATTATAACTCAAGTTATTTAATTTCGAAACATTAGTACGACGAAATTAAAATACTATAGTCCGATAGAAATCGTAACAAGCGATCGGCTTGTTACAGACTCAAAAAAAATTTGGCCCAGTGGACCAATTTTTTAGATCATATGGTGGTGCTGTTAATATAAACATAGACACCGAGAATGCACGTTTTAAAGTTTAACTGATGCCCTTTTTATCAATGTAGAAATATTATTCTATAATGATATATCCAATAGATGTGAGACCTCATTTGACATAATATTTAAAAAAACGCAATCTCGAATTACTTTTTATCAAACTTAAGAGCGACCTACAGATAGAATTAAATTATCGGACGATGATTGATCATCTCTCTGTTAAAATGCACCTTCAGTGTTTGGTCAGCGCTAGAGATGGGTTAAAGGGGTGTTTTCAAGAAGCAGTGACAAACGTTCCCGTTCCAACAAAAAAGCCGTGACAGAAAAACGTTTTTTTTTCGGAACTGTTTCAGCATACATTACATTAGGAACAATAACGTCAAGAACAATGAACACATATCAATATCAAGTTACCCGTTTCTGTTTGTACACAAGGTTAATGTTAGAAAAGCTGAAGCGGTTCGAAATAAAACGTTCCTTATGGTATAGAAATAAATAGATTGTTATAAGTAGCTAGGCTGGCGACTATATGGCAACGGAGCGTCGTAGCATCTTTGATTTGCAACTTAAGATCGGTATTTATAGTATCTGCTTCTGTGCAGATTTTATGTGAATCCCAAAAGTTAAAGAGGAAAGACGTTAATTTATTAAATTCAATTTATTTTGTTGGTTATTGTGTTGTATTGGTTTAGAAGTAGCAGTGCAAATTAAATTATTACTGTTTGAAAAGCTTTTATAGTCACCCATAATTTTGAAAAGAAGTAATAGATCTGTTTTGTGGAATTATTTTAAAGCCGATGGTACCGGAAAGGCCTCTTGTAATTTATGCAGTTATAAGAGTTCATCTTCAAATTTAGAAAAACATTTAGAAAGAAAGCACCCGTTAGTAAGATTTGAAAATGAAAATATACCAGAAAATACAAGAAGTATAACATCAACAAGTGAAATGGAGACTGCCAAGAAGAATGAAGATTTTTTGAAAACCTTCGGTTAATATTATTGTTGTTAGGTTGTTCCTGCTTTCCCCAATCACACACAAGTGAAAATTTGGCAAGTGAACTTAAAACATCGTGATGACATGGGGAGTAGAAATTAAAATGTTGTTGACAGTTACAGATAATGCTGCTAACATAACAAAAGCAATTAAAAATCTGCAGTAGAAACATTCTGAATGCTATGCCCACACAATAAACTTAATTGCACATGATGCCATTACTGTTGTCGAAGACCTCATAAAAAAAATTAGAAATGTAGTCGCCCATTTCAAAAGTTGTACGACTGCAACCACAAAACTGTTAGATACACAAAAACAGTCCGGAAAAGATCGCAAAAAGCTGCTTCAATATGTTATTACGAGATGGAATTCTACGATTTATATGATAGAGAGGATTGTGAACTAGAAGAAGCTGTGAGAACCACTTTGGCATTATCAAATAAAGACAATTTACCAGTTTTAGTGGTTGAAAAGTGGCAAATATTGAAAGATATAAAACAAGTGTTATAACCTCTGGAAGCTGTTACCAAAATTGTTAGTGGTGATAATTATCTTACATTGTCGTCTATTATAATCATTACCAAAGGGCTTGAAAATATGCTTATTGAGTTAAAAAAAGAAAAATTATGTGCATTAGCCCTCACTATGGTATCCAGAATGTTGAACAATTTAGAACAACGGCTTGGAGCTTTAGAAAGTATTAGGACATTAACCATTGCAACGTTTTTGGACCAACTGGTACCGCTTCATCTAGAGCCATCGTTGAAGTACACCGTTTTCTAGATGATGGACTTCTAGAACGAGGCGTGAACATGCCTATAAATATCCATACCTATCTAAAGTTGCTGTTGAAAAATTAGGTACGGTTGCAGCATCTGTACCTTGTGAACGTGTGAAAAACAAGTCAGATTCCATCTGACCGAAGATCACGTCTCAGCGCCGAAACAGTGAAAAGACTGGTATTTTTAAATGTTAATTCGTAATAAGTGTGTTCCGGTTTTTACTGAAAGTAAAACCATTTCTTTTTTGTTTTTTATTACATTTTTTAATTCAGTTTAGGAATATGTAAGCTTTTGTTGTTTACGTTTATTTTTCATATTTTATTTCTTTATTTGATTTTTTATTAAGATTCAAAATACATAGGTAGGGGAGGTCGGGTACAGTTGTAACAATTTTTACTTATGATTTTTTTTCTGTTACTGTCTATAAAATTAAAAAGAAACATAAATGCCTCCATGTGGTCCAAATATATAGCTATAGAAATAATTAATATTAATGATGTTGGTCACTTCATTAACAAGAAAAAATATATATAATGTGGTGGGACAGAATGTTACAATCGTACCCGCAGGTGTGACAATTGTAACATGCGCGGGGGTCAAATGTAACAAAGTCTGAAACTATTGAAAATAATATTTATTAGTGAAAAAAATTAAGAATACATATTTAGTGAAACATTATGATTCTAAAACTAAACCAATTGGAATCATTTCACATTAAAGCCATATTTTTAATTAAAAAAAGAATATAAAACAAGATAATATTATTTTCATTTAAATTAAATAAAAAATAAATACTAGTCACTCTCATCACCATCATCGCAGTTCAAACAATAGAAGAAGTCGGATCGTAGCTTACGAACACATGATTCGTGTGCCCATTGTTTGCACTTATTACACTGAATCCACGTCGCTTTGGGTTTCCCGGTGTAGGGTTTAAAGCAATATAGGCAAAATGAATCTTCTGTTTCAGAATCTTCCATTTCAGAATCTTCCGTTTCTTCATCTGTCACACGAGAGGAACCTAGTCTACCATCGATCTTTTTAGACTTCCTAGATAAACTTTTATTATTTGTGCCTTTAAGTTTTTTGGTTTTTGCTTCATCTTCATTTTCCACTACATTTCTTTTTATGGTGTTTGCTTTCTGTTTTCTCTTACTCTGTTCTTCTTCGAGAATCAGCTTTTCTGGCGTATCTGTTAAAATAGCACTATGCTTCTTTCTTCTCTTCGTAATTTGCTTTTTTATGCCACCTGCTGCCTTTGGAAGAGGGCGAATTTGTTCAAGAAACCGAAAGGATTGATTCAGATCTTCTGGGTTATCTGGTCTTCTGCTGGGACCTGGTATAGCTACATTTGCGACACTTCCGTCATTTTCATTGCTTGTAGCCGTAGTTTCTACTAAGTTATTTTCTAGTAAATCCCTGTCAGTTACAGATGAAGGCGAAAATTCGTCGTCTCCAAAAATATCCCAGTTAAAGGGCCAACTTCCTGACACCCTGAATCCTCCCATAATATTTGTGGGTGTTGTTGCTTTTGGAAATGCCTCAGCAACTACACCGGGGATATCGTATATAGTCATTGTCTGACCGGGATGCGATTTCATCCAATTGTCCATTGCACCATTGACGTAATGTTTGAAAGGACCGTAGACACCACGGTCCAACGGCTGTAACTTGTGCGATGTATGTGGGGGGAACGACAATAAAACAACTCCATTAGCTCTACAGAACTCTATAGTTGGCACATATAGGTGGGAATCATGATTGTCCAACAAAAGTAGAACTTTTTTTTCAGGTGTGGGTCTCACATGCTTTACGAAGTGTTTCATGAAAATTAAAAACGTATCTTCGTTCATCCAGCCGGAGCCATTCGCCTCACCGATACATCCTGGGGGACCATTGCTTATAAAATGTGCTTGAAATTTTTTGCGAGGGAAGATGAAGAGAGGGGGGACAGTGTTTCCGACAGCACTAACAGCTCTGCAAACAGTTACCAAAGTGCCCCGTTCTCCAGAAGTAACTGCACCTACTTGTTTTGTGCCTTTTATGGCAACGATTTTGTTTGGCTTTTGTACGGTGGTGACCCCAGTTTCGTCGACGTTGTAAATGTCAGCGGCCTCAAAATTTATATTTTTCAAGAAGATTTGAGAGATTATCGTAGAATTTGCCGACATTTACTTTGTTAAAGTTAATCGCACGTGCATAGCTGGTTGCCTCTGGAGTTCTTATAGATAAATTAGGGTGTCTATGCATGGAATTTGTAAACCAGTCCTTACCAGCTTGTCCATTTTCTGACCATTTGGGAGGGACCGCCATTTCGTTTTCTTTCGCGAATTGATACACCTGGGAACAAAAATTTAATAAACATTGGTTTTTTAGGCTTTTATTTGAACTACTAACCAATTTACGAATTTCTTTTGGCGTTAGCCCAAAATATATAACTGAAGACATCCGTATATATCTCAAAAACGCTTCTTCTTGTTCTTCTGATAAAATTCTCGTGTGTGGATTGTAACCCATTTTTGGCATTTCACCATTATTTCGTTTTTTCATAAAACGGTTAAGTGTTACGTGGCAAATATCTAAATCTCTTGCTACCTGTCGTTGTGAAAGATTTCCCTCCATTATTAGATTAGCTGCCCTTTCCATTAGTTCATTTGAAGGACTTCTGTTGGTTTTTCTTATTCTTTGACGTGGCATTGTTCCCTGAAACATGGAATTCATAAACTCAACATAAGGGGTACAAATGTAACACGTTACAATTGTACCGACTAGTGTTGTTACATTTGTACCCGAACGACATTTTGAAATTTTTGGCTTAGTTACCAGAGCAAGACAAGTCATAACCTCAAATTAGCATTAGGACTTTTTAAAGTCATGTTTGCTCTAAACGTCGACTATAAATTCTTTGCGATAAATGTAAACATGGTATAGGTTATACATAAAAAGGCAAAACACTAAAATTTTACTTACCTGTCTTCAAAACAACCTATTTAACATAACTTTTGACTCGTAGTACATGGACCGCTCTAATCAACATGCAAACTACTTCACACTACAACCTATTTGTTGGCCACATTGCCAAATTTAAAAAATTACACTAGACGTTTTTCTATCTGTTGTTACATTCGTACCGCGTTACAATTGTACCCGACCGCCCCTACATTGTTTCTGTTTTTTAAGATATTACTATATTGTCACTGTTTCAATATGTGTTTCTGTTTATTTAAATTAAAACTTGTATTCTATCTGATAAAATGAATTTTAATAATTCTATGTTCCCGTTCCCAAAAATAAAATTAGGTTACATAATTTTTATAAGCGTCATTTACTTATACTTATGGTAGCTAATTCTATTCTCAACAGTAGCCTACGTCTTCACTTAAAACCCGTTCCAGAAAATCACTGCTTTTTAAGCAGGCCAGGAACTTAACGTTACAGTGACAAGCAAGAAGTAGTGACAAAACCAGTTCCTGTGAATTCACGACACATCTCTAGTCAGCGCTATTTTATATATAGTAAATGGTAACTGACCTCGCTAACGTTAGTTGTAGCACATACGACCTAAACTTCAAGGATGTGATTGTTTATAATAATAATGATTGCTTATAATAATAAATACAGTTGATATTGTATATAATGACCTAAACTTCTATAACTTCTTATAACAAACTAATCATGTATAATAACAACCTGTGCAGTACGAGGTGATATTATATTCACCACAGAGTGTCACATAGGATATTGCCTTACTACATTTAAACATCGCGAGCCGTCACTGTTGAGAATAAGTTTGAACAAAATCTTCTTGAGTATTTGCATGAAAATTATATAAAGAAAACTCCAATTTCGTGTTCACTTGGATCGTTTTTGTTTTTAGGTATGACAGGAACCGTTTAACATTGAAAGAAATCCACAACTGTCAATATGTATCGTGTATGAACCCGACTGCAGGTAGTTTCACTGTAAATCCGAGACTCCAGCGTCATTTTTGCGTATTTGCCATTTCGTTTCCTGGCGCAGACGCACTAACCACCATATACAAAACGATTCTCAGTCAGCATTTCGGTAATCCAGAACTGAAGTTTACATCGTTGATATCAAAAATGGCTGACAACGTCGTCGCGGCAACTATAGTTTTACATCATAAAGTTTCCCAAATATTCCTTCCGACAGCAGTGAAATTTCATTATATTTTCAACTTAAGAGACATATCAAATGTTTTTCAGGTAATTGGAGTTTGTTAATCATGAAAATATTGTATAAATCAATGACGTACGAAAAGAATAGACCTAGCTCTCATTCATAATTTCGGGATTGTTATGAAGCCTTCACTAATTTCTCTAATCCTAGAAAAAGATAACGATACATTCATTTTCCCTCTTGGCAACGCTGCATAAATATAGTCATAAAATTTCCGTGGCATACTGCTTGTATAATTTGGAAATAAATGCTTCATAGAAATTCTGTCGAATTAGGTACGGTTGTATTTAGGACAGTTAAACCTTCGAAATAATTTTATTCAATTTGAAAATAATATCAAAATAATAATAGATTGAATTATCGAACAACTATGAATTGTTATAAACCATATCAAATTATTTAGGAATAGGTAATTGCCTATAATGTTTGCTATTAACTAATAAAACACTTTATTTTAGAATTCAACTGCTTGTCATCAATACCAATATTTGATATTTACTTACTTATCCGTTACACTCATTGATCAGAGTATGGAAATAAGGATCTGTTATCTCGCTTTTTTCAATAAGTAATTCCTCGTGGTCGTAAAGAAAATTTTGAAAAAAAAAACAGGGATAACTTCTGAATTTGTAACTGAGTCAATTTGACAATACTTCAAAAAATAACACAAAGTATACAAAGTGAAACTATAATTTCATCATTTCCTTCATTCTGTCGCCAAGGAAAATCTCTACTCTTGTTGAGTAGACTTCTTAGGCTTGTTTACTTGTTTTCTAGATCTGGTCGATTGGATTGTTCCTCCATCATTTCTTAAGGATGTTGGTTCAAATTTATTATTATGTCCATTTTTGAATAAATACTGGTTATAATTGTCTATTTCTAATTAGTATAACTTTTATACGGGACTACTCGTGCTAGTGGCCAATTTATTCGTTTTTCATTCTCATCTTCAATTAATACAATATCACCAACTTTAACTGGTTTGCTAATTTTCCTTTTATTGTGCCTCAAAACTAATTGTCCCATGTATTCGCCCCGAAATCGTTTCTGTAGATCCAATTTCAGCGTGGAGTGGAGATGTGAAGCTTCAATGTTATCCACATCTACTACCCCAGTTTGTTGAATATCTTGAAGGAACATCTTTGGTGTCAAGGCAACCAAATCTGAAATATCTTCGGGGGCATATATCAGTGATCTAGAATTGACCAACGCTTCACAGTCACATACGAGTATGATGGTTCAAGTTCTTCGTAGCTCAGACATGCTCTTTCCAGGAATTTAAATAGAATTCGTTTTATCATACAAATAAGTGTTTCCCGCCAGCAACCACACCATGAAGCAGTTGGAGGATTGAACTTCCATTCGGTTCTATCCAAATAATGAAATTCACTCAGATTATAACAGTTCAACGATTATAAGGCTTTCTGGCATCCAGTGAAGTTGTTTGGTTATCAGAGAAAATTGTTGTAGGTCTTCCACGTCTCGTTGTCATTATTCGGAAAGAACGTGTAAAACTGTCAGTGCTAAGTGATGTCACTAATTCCATATGCACTGCTCGATAAATGACACAGGTGAAAATTGCAACCCAAACTTTGATGTGTTTTCTAAGGAATAAATGCCTAAAATGATCAGTCCCTGTGACTTCAAACAAGTTGGACGAACGCCTGTAGTCCCTCCGATTTGTATCTGAAAACATATCTAAACAGGAGCTCTCCTTCTGCACAAGGCAGGACAATCGAAGATAACGTGCTTTGCGGTTTCCTCTACCTTTCCACAAATCCTGCAATGGGGGTTTGTTGCGTCAATCCCCATCTGCGCTAGGTATACATTGAATAGCCAGTGGCCAGTTAGGAAGCCTACCACTTTTCGCGGTTCTTTCCTGCCCAGTCTGAGAGCATCTGCTGCATTGGAACCCGATGGTCCTTTGAGCATTCTTTAGGACTGAGCGTATCCCGCAACTCTGTTCCAGCGCTTTTGGTGTTCGTGCGACACCCAGTTGGAGACAGTTTTTCGTACGACGCTGTATGAAACGCCGTATGCTGGTTCTGGTCCCATGGGGGTGAGATCAGCACCTATCTTGGCACACTTATCAGCTCCCTCATTTCCAGCTACCCCTGTATGCCTTGGCACCCAAGTGAGAATTACCCTATTGGCTTTTGCCAAGGTTCTCAAGGTATTATCCCAGTCGCACACTATCTTCGACGTATAGCTGTGACTTGCTAAGGCCATAAGAGCCGCCCTATTATCCGTGTTTACATAGATAGTATTTTTGTTATATTTCCTGTCTATACATGTTCTACCGCATTCGGTTAGTTCAGCTATTTCTGCTTGAAATACGGTCGGCAGCTTGCCAAGGCAAACGCTTATGCTTTGTCTGGGTCTGACGCCGTAGACGCCTGCTCTTGAACCCGTTGGGGTCTTTGACCCGTCGGTGTACCAGGTGATACTGTTCAACATATGTTGAAGTTCTCCCTGAGCCCATTCGGATCTGCCACTCAACTTCTACGACCTTGGGTATTCTGTCAGGTGGCATTTCAAGGATGTCGCACCTCATGGCGTCGTGTATTTTTGTATATTTCATGGCATGGTGATTGAACCAGTTGCCATTACACTGCATTCTATATGCAGTCATTTTAGCATCCGCCTGTATGTATAGACCTTTTGGTGGGATTTTTTGCAGTATTTCCAATGCTGCGGTTGGAGTGGCTTTCATGGCGCCTGTAATGTTCAGACACGCAGCTCGCTGCACTTTACAAAGCGTTTTGGTGGCTGTGCTTTGCTGGACTTTAAGCCACCACACAATTGCACCGTACACCATCATTGGTCTGATTACTCTGGTGTACAACCAGTTTACCATTGACGTAGGTAGACCCCAAGTGCACCAAATTGCTCGTCTCATCGTTATTAGTGTGATATGAAAACGGCTTGTGATGCTTGCTAGATGGCTGTTCCAGGTTAGCTTGTCATATAACTAGATTCCAAGGTATTTTGCTTGCCTGGCAACCTTTATCTGATTGCCGAAAAGTTTTAGCACACTAGTGATCTCCATAAATCACTGTTTTGTGAATGGTACTATGATGTTTTTCGAGGGATCGACAGATCTCCGCATCACACCATCTCTCCACTACGGACAGTGCCCCCTGTATTAGTTCCAGGCAGATGGCCACGTGTTAGAATAACAATGTCGTCAGCATATCCTTGAGCATACTATCAGATTCCACAGCTTTGTTGACAGAACACCTCCCTGTAGACATCCTCTTTCTGTCTTCACCACTCTTGTGGCACCACACAGTGATGCTTGTGCTCTTCTGCTGCTCTATCAATCGGGTGATTGTCCTGTCTGTGCCCCTGGATTCCAGCTTCGACCCTATTGAGCGAGTGCTCGTGTTGTCAAATGCTCCTTCAATATCCAGGAACACAGCCAGTACAACTTCTTTGTAAATAATGGCTTGCTGTATCTTACCCACCAAGCTATGCAAGGCTGTTTCGCAAGATTTACCATTTTGGTAGGCACGTTGGTTAGGGTGGAGCGGCTTGTTACCTAGCCATCTTTGACAACGTATGTAGAATCTATCGCATTTAAAAAACGACATAAAAGATATAGACGCATTCCATCCTCTATATGTTATTTACAAGATTCATACCAAATTTAGAAAATATTTTGCAACATTTGCAATACTTACAGTTGAAATAGATTTCAAATTATCCACTGCAGACGTAACTCAATATAAAATACAGGCAGCACACTATCAGTTGGATATAATATTCAATTCCAACATCTTGTGAATTAAACAAGAAAACACGTGAGTTTCTGAATTAGCTTAAGCGTCAAGATTGATTCATAAAACTATACTCGATGACTTTATAAATTTATAACCTTCATATGAACCAAATTTGTACAAATGTGACTTTTATTTTGATATTTTAGGGTTTGCTCTTTAGTACAAATGATTGTTTGACTCAACCAACGGATTTGGTTCGCCTTTGGTTGCACGAATGCCATAGGGTATATGGCGATAAACTAACTGAAGAAAAAGATATAGACGCTTTCTCAAAATTACAGTTGGACGTACTCAAAAAAAATTTCGAGGTAATTTTTAATCTCAATGTTGTTTCGTTACGAGAGCATGTATAGTTCAACTTTGATGTCTGTATCATCACTGGAAACTTACTATATATGTTTGATAATAGTATAAGCACTCCTCTTTTTATTTTTACCTTTTTCGGGATTTTCATTCGGTAGATGTAGATACATTTTTTTTTCGAAACGTCACAAAACTTTCACCTTGTATCTTTCTCACAAATGTATAAATACAGTGTTAGGAAAATTCTCAGTGCACATGTGTTTTATTAATGTGTTGGAAAGAGACAAATACATATAAATTCAGTGTATTATTCCTTTTCGCTAACAGGATATCATAAAGTGGGAAACGTGCAATAGATCTAAAAATATGTCTGGTAGGCATTTACTTACAGTTTTCAATAAACAAGAAATGCATTCAGGCTATTACTAGCCAGTTCACCACAGCAAAATGTTCTATAAGAAACAACTCATTATGTAAAAGTTCGCAATTAAAGAAGTTTAGGTTAGAAATACAGATGTGTAATGTAGACAGTTTAGTTAATTAATTGAGAAATAATAAGATTGTACTAAACTGATAGCTTAATACAATGAACAATAAAAAAATCAACAATACTTTCGTTTATCGCTTCATTATAACAACCAGATTAATTTACAAAGAAATAATTCAGAAGTAATAATCTAATTCACTATATTAGTTCGGTTAGTATACGCTTATATGATTTGAACAATAAATTAAAACCTATCTAGTAAGTATTTTAAATAAGTGTATCTACGAGTATATTATGAAAAAAATGCTTCCCCAACTACCAGAGTTTTGGAAATTTACATATTAATAAGAACCGTTTTATCAAACAACATTCTCAACTAATGGCAATAAGCATCAACAATTCATGGAATTATACTGGATGATATAATATGCCACTCAAAAATCACTGGAGGATAGCGTTGAATGATAACTTATATCAATCAACGGCGAAAAGCTAAAAAAATTACATTCGTCGATATTGAGAGTGCAATTAATGAATATAAGCATAATAATTTTCATTAACATCATAAGAAATATTCTATGGCAACAATGCAGAATCCAAAAGCGACAATATGTTGTAATGAAACAAGTATATTCAGTGTATCACCATTTTCTTTAACAGGGTATCATAACATGCCAAATAAGTCATATGCTAATATTTATATTGTAACTGTATTCTATTTACAAAAATATCTCCATAATAAACCGCCTGTAATTCCTACGCTCCCTTAAAATATTCCTTTTTCTTTTTATGAGAAATCATTCTCCATTAAACTTCAACGTAAAACAATGATGACGGGAAAATATAAGGGTCACATGGCATTACCAGTGTGTTAGAAAAAGATAATAGTGAGACAGATAATCAAAAGCAAGCGGAGATTATTATACCAGATCAATACGAATCGCGCGTGCGCCTCTTGAGGGTATTTACCTGTACATCTGGGTACTGACTGGGTACGTCACTCAATGTTGCTATTTAGCTCAAAACGGGAGTTTATTCGAACATTTGATTAAAAATCATTGAAGAATTAAGAAGTTTTATTTTTATTTTTTAATTCATTACCTATCAGTATAATACTTATATTTAAAAATAGTAGGTACTTTCCTTAGAATTGGATGTTATTTAAGTTTATTATCATAGTGTTTTTTTATTTGTACTGTGTGTGTGTTTACACAGAGAATTCGTTTCTCATTTGAAAACGTCGAACACTAAACATTTTTTACTAATATATTCAAACCCCAGATGTTCAGAGACAAATTTCACGTTGCGAAATCTGAAAAAAGTAATGTTTTAACCGCTTTCAAACTTAAAACTAGAACAATGTCCAGCATTAGAATAAAATGTTCAACAAATAGATGGGATTAATTATCTTGATCTGTTACAACCTCTTGAATTATCATAATTAAAAGCTTCTTATAACCTATTCTCATGTTAGAACAATGCATTTTACAATTAATATAAATATACAATTAAAGTTGGCAACACTGTTTCTGTTATCTAGTTCGTATGTAGACAGAATTTGTAACACATCGACGTTATGGACACGCCTCTCGAGAGCGGTGACTACCAGACGTTTTCCACATTATGATATCCTGCTAGCGAAAAAGAATAATACACTGAATTTATATGTATTTGTCTCTTTCTAACACATTGACGATAAAACATATGTGCCCTCAGAATTTTCCTAACACAGTATACTCAATTGTACATCTTTCTTCAATTGATTGACATGAAAAAAAATTATATCTTCAATAGTTTCGAAATAAATAGTTTTTTATGAGAGCATGTAAAAAATGTTTTCAGTAATTTTCCGGTTTTTTACCAGAAAATTTGGATTTACAGTAAACGCATTATGTAGTAATACGTATTTTGTAACGAAGAATCCTAAAAATTTCCCAGATCCCGTTTTGATTTGATAGTTTCCCAGAAAACTCGATTTTCTTAATTTTCCGGCTAATATAATTTTTATTTTCAGCTTTGTGCTAAATTTTTGGCATATTGCCTTATAATATGCCCCAATATTAACTTCAAATTCCGTTTAGTCATTCTGAGAGCATATCTTTTGGAGCATCTCTCTTTTAAATACGAAAATGCTCCTACCAGTTTGACAAAGTAGT
Organism: Galeruca laticollis; assembly: GCA_963921935.1. NCBI lineage: Eukaryota > Metazoa > Arthropoda > Insecta > Coleoptera > Chrysomelidae > Galeruca > Galeruca laticollis. The sequence goes on from OY998177.1 coordinate 79,568,281, forward strand.
CTTTGTTAATTACTCTGGGTAAATATAGAACAAAAATTTAATACGTCACGTATTTTAAATCTTAGTTTAATTTTAGTTCTTCACAATATACAACGGAATTGTATAACAAAACTCTCGACATCAAATTTCTTAAATATATCATATACTCTTATATATATTAATACAGTTCCCTTATTTTAAATTTTAGAGAATTTCATTTTAATAATTTCATATGCAATATTTTTGAACAAACCCATTATATGTAAGATTTGGCATTATTTAATTTCCAATGACATTTACATGCCACAATTGAAAAATATATTTAAAATTAAAAACAGCTGTCACTGTGGGCATTTTACTGATAAAAAAAGAAACCCAAATCTCTCTTTAGCATGAAAATAATAAATTTAGTTTTTTTTTAAAAAGAGAAAAGTTTGTAACCACATTACAATCATTACAATATGGTTATTTTATTTAGAAAAAATAGTGAGTTGAATTTGAGTATCCGAACTGAGAACATCTCGTTCAAGATTTCTCCAAAGATTTGTAATTAGTATATAGTAATTTGAATATTGTAATTAATTAGTATAAAATTTTATTCGATAAATCCAATATAAATTCAGTGCGTGTGTTTTTTTTTTGGCAAGTTATTCATGATCCGAGGATAGTGAAAGATCATGAATTCTAAATTACATTTGGCATTGTACGAGTTTGCTGTATTTTTCCATCCATATGGTGAGTCCATTACAGATTTAAAAGTTTTTATCTAAATTATCAGACCTTTGAATCAAAATTAACAATAGATGCATCTCAACATAAATTTATAAATTTGAATTCAAAATAACAAAGACTCATAAGTATACGTATCGAACAAACAATTACAAGAAAATATAACAAAAATTTAGAACTGTGATCGAGCATTTGACATTTGCCAATTCAGGTGACAATTAAAAATTATTTGAACAATTCGGTAAACTTAAAATAGATATTATGTATTCTAGTTGGTAATTTCTTTAATTTTAATTTGTATGTGATAAGTTTTTGTTATGTGTTAAAAAAAGGAAAACTAGGATTTGATTTACGATTTGGTAATTGTATATACACTTTTGAGTTTTAACTCACTGTGAATTCGTTTATAATATATTTGAGGAAGTTTGATCAAAATTAAATTTAATTACTCAATAAAAATTTTATTTCTGATAGGGACATTTGGTTGATTTTTAGAGACAAATAATTTCATTGAAATATAGTAAGTGTCATAAAGCAATTAAATAGCCTGCATAATGTAGAATCAACAGTTACATGATACTACTTGTTAGAAAATCAGAAACAAGAATTATAATTAATATTTAATTTGGACAAAACTTGAAAATTATAAAGAAATTTATTTTGATAGCGCATTGAACCCACCCTGAGATAAGAGTAATTAAAATATTTCTACATTAAATTTATCTTTCAATAAAATAAAACTTTTAATAGCCGGAAATTATTTGACAATTAGTGTCACTGTAAATTTTGAAACATATAACCAACGGTGCACTAAGCCGTGTGTACAATATATATATATATATATATATATATATATATATATATATATATATATATATATATATATGAAGAAAATTTCCCGACGTTTCGGCCACTTTGAAGCCATTTTCAAGCAGCGGGGGTCTTAGGTTATTTGTTCATTAATCTAGGAAGTGATCTGATTCCGTAGTCTCAATCTGCCTACTCTACGCAAAGAAGCACCCCTTCGGCTAATTCCAAGGTCTTAATCTACCTACTCCTTGGAATTTCCCCGAAAAAGGACATAACAAAATAAACATAAAATAAAAAAAAATAAAAAATGAAAATAACAGCGTATATCCCTGTATCCAATTCACGATGGAAGTGGAAGATAACTCATCTCTACCATTTCTTGATGCCATGATTAAAAAACGTTCACCAAATGGTTTCTCACACTCCATCTATCGCAAACCCACTCACAGCAACCGTTTTCTCGATGCCCATTGCCATCACCATCCGGCCCAACTTAATTCTGTCATCAATGCACTCGTATCCCGATCCATTTCTCTGTCTGACGAATCCAATCGACCATCTGAAATCAATTTTCTAAAACAAACTCTTAATTCAAAATGGTTACAAAGAATCCCAAATCGACAAGAGCATTCATAAATTTCCAAATCTCACTCCTTCCACCATTGACTTAGAGAGTCAATTACCAATATTTGTTCCTTACATTAAAGGAGTGACAGACAGAATCTGTAAAATCTTCAAACCCCACAGCATTCAATCTTTAAACCCCAACAGAAAATCTCCCACCTAAAATTCCCAATGAACAACATGGAGTATATGAAATCCCTTGCTTAGAGTGTCCCCGCGCCTACATAGGTCAGACAAACAGGCGTATCTCCGTTAGAGCAAAAGAACACTCATTGTCTGTCAGAAATTCCGATCCTTCTTCCACCTTCGCCCAACATCGTGTTCAGACAGGACACACAATCAATTACGATAAAACCATAACTATCGCCCCAGCTCGCTCCTTTAAGTCCAGAATAATTCGAGAAGCTATCGAAATAGAAAAACGTCCAAACTGTTTGAATACCAGGAACGACAGCCAGAGATTGCCATCAACCTGGAAACATCTTCTCCACCCGCCCCATTCCGATACCACCTCGCCGCCTTCCACCATGGCCTTCGCCACGAATAGCAATTACCCTCCTAAAATATCGCGGGATAGCGAACGTCCTATATCTGTTTCCACTCTCGTCAGCAGCACATACACCGTGCGCGCCAAAAATACAATACCCGCCAATAGGTCCCCCATAAATACTCGGTCCAAACAACTTATCGGTCAGTCGGCTTCAAGCCAGTAGTGAGTGTTAGTGTTTTACGGTGTTTTAACTGGTAAGCAATTTTTCAATAATTTAATTTTGAATTTTATTTTATTTATTTTATTGTTATGTCCTTTTTTGGTGAAATTCCAAGGAGTAAGCAGATTGAAGCCTTCGAATTAGCCGAAGGGGGTGATTCGTTGCGTAGAGTAGGCAGATTGAGACTACGGAATCGGATCACTCCCTAGATTAATGAACGAATAACCTAACCCCCCTCTTTATAATGGCTTCAAAGGAGAAATTGCAAATGTCCAACGCGGTTCAACAGGTGAACATAGTTCATTTCTTCATAACTCTAACCGCAGAAACCTTTCCGAACATTATATATATGCCAAGTCCGCTTCAAAATGCGACTCTTCTAAGGCGACGTTGTCACGCTCAAAACATTCTAATTAGATATGTGTAATAATAATTATAATATAAAATGTCATTCACAATAATATTGAATACAAAACTGTCTTTGAAAGATGATTTGATCGTCTGTTTTTTGTTAACCTTGCAACTTTCGACTTAGGAAATAGACGAATCAATAGTTTTGGAGAAACCTAACATCTATTGTCATTTCGCTGGCGGAATCGGCGAACCTAAATATATGCCAGTGAAAAAATGGAGTATCCTAACCAAATTGTTGAACGAAGCTATGTCCAGTTACAACGATTTAGTAGCGGCGATGAATTTGGTCCTCTTTGAAGACGCCATGATGCATATTTGTAGGTAAATAATGTAAAGAACATAACAGTGTATCCCTTACGCTCATGCCTGTCTCCTTTGTAGAATAAACCGAATTCTAGAATCTCCTAGAGGAAGCGCTTTACTAGTCGGAGTTGGTGGTAGCGGTAAGCAATCTTTATCAAGATTAGCAGCGTTTATTTCTTCATTAGAAGTAGCACAAATACAACTCAAAAAGGGATACGGTGTATTAGATTTGAAAAAAGAATTGTCCTCTTTATACTTGAAAAGTGGTTTGAAAAATGTCGGCATAATGTTTTTAATGACTGATGCTCAGGTAAAATTATTTATTATCCCACTTAAACAACTTACCAGAACAGTAAATTCATTTCTAGGTTCCCAACGAACAATTTCTCGTTTTAATCAACGACATGCTGGCGTCCGGCGAAATTCCCGACATGTTCCCCGACGATGAAATCGAGTCTATCATCTCTGGTGTTCGAAATGAAGTTAAAGGTGCAGGAATGCTGGATACAAGAGAAAATTGTTGGAAATTTTTCGTCGATCGCGTGCGAAGACAGTTGAAAGTCGTTCTCTGTTTCTCTCCTGTCGGATCCACTCTTAGAGTGAGAGCGAGAAAATTTCCGTCTCTTATTAATTGCACCCAAGTAAATTGGTTCCACGAGTGGCCGCAAGAGGCTTTGGTGTCCGTAGCTTCGAGATTTTTACAGGATATTGACGTTTTGCCTGTAAGTATATGTCAAAAAGTAACGAACAGGATTGTGGCAAGGTTCGAATTTTGGTAATGTCTTTAAAATGACAGCCACTACTTCTAAGCACTAATAATTGATTATAACAATTTTGAGAAACTAATCACTTGAGAAATTGAAAGTATTGTAATGAAATTGACTGTCTCGACCCTTACTTCGTGGAATATGCTCATATTAGTGTTTTTAAATGAAACTCAAGGTCTCTAGTTAATTCCACAATATAATACAAGTTATTGAAAATTCTAAAAAATTGACAATTGTTTCGATAATATTGATTTATCGAAACAATTGTCAATTTTTTAGAATTTTCAATAACTTGTATTATATTGTGGAATTAACTAGAGACCTTGAGTTTCATTTAAAAACACTAAAAGTATTGTAATTCCAATTTCAGATCGAATTACACGATTCATCTGCCCGTTTCATGGCTTACGCACATACTTCCGTTAACGCGATTTCCAAAATTTTCCTTCAAAACGAAAGACGCTACAATTACACTACACCGAAATCCTACTTAGAACAAATTAACCTGTATTCCAAACTCCTGCGTCAAAAATCTGATGAGTTACAACTCAAAGTCCAACGTTTAGTAAACGGTTTGGATAAATTGAGAAGCACTTCCGTACAAGTGGATGAATTAAAGAAAAAATTAGCGGTACAAGAGATAGAATTGAAAGAGAAGAACGAAGCGGCGGATCGGTTGATAGAAATAGTAGGAGTCGAAACGGAAAAAGTATCTATAGAAAAGAATCTAGCAGATGAAGAAGAAGAACGCGTCGCTGTTATAGCCGAAGAAGTCAGCAAGAAACAGAAAGACTGCGAGGAAGATCTAATGAAAGCTGAACCTGCTTTACTAGCTGCCCAGGAAGCTTTGAATACGTTAAACAAAGCGAACTTGACCGAATTAAAATCGTTTGGATCTCCTCCAGGTAAAATACTTTTTCTTTTTCTGTTCTGGATTGTAATAAGTGATTTTTTTGTAGGAGCTGTAACAAATGTTACCGCAGCTGTTATGGTACTCCTGTCTCCGGGTGGAAAAGTTCCGAAAGATAGAAGCTGGAAAGCTGCCAAGCTGATGATGGCTAAAGTAGATGCTTTCTTGGATGCTCTTATAAACTACGATAAGGAAAATATTCATCCCGAAGTTATAAAATCTATCGAACCTTATTTGAAAGACGCCGAATTCGAACCTGAATTTGTAAGGTACATACAAATACGTCGCTATTAAAATCTGATGTTGACATATCTCTGAAGCGTTTAGCTAAAATGCAACACTATATAGGGCGCGCGTAAAGTATGAAAACATGAAGATATCATCGACAAAATTTTGGTTTTGACCATCCTCCTTTTTTTATTAATACTCCATTGAGTTCATCGACTTCTGCTGCTTTATTATCTTTTAACTTTTCTATGGCTTCGTTAAATTCATTATATCGTGGCTTTCATCAACTTATTTTTCCCCTTGCGCCATGTCTCTTGATCTTCTTTGTGAATAGTCTGATGTTCTGTTGTCAGTACAGTGTATTGCTTTCAGAAGCAGTTGGATCACTCTGCCGATTTTACTGTTCCAATCTTTTTTCTCACTCACAACTACTTTTGGGAAATAAATTCAAGATGCCCAGAATATTTGTAACTTATTACGCACAGTGGTTGGCTGTTTAATAAGTTTTCAAATCATCATTGTATCAGTTGGCTCCACAACCAACCACGTAGGAAATAATTTCAAGTTGCGCAGTGGAAAAGTTAAAACATATAGATCAAAGGCGCCGACAACGAGTGAAATAACTGCTTCTGTAAGCATTCAACTGTGTCAGTAGGTTTTTCCGCTTCTATTTTTGCTGCACTGGTAATTTTTCTTTTACTTTTTATATTTGTGAATAATTTGGCATTGTCTTTGTTCTTTTGCTCAATTTTTCCTACCATCAATTGACTTTTTCCGTTTCATTATCTTTGCTGCCTCTTTCCTTAATTATTCGTATGTTTCATAGTCTTGCGCCCATCGTTGTCTGGCTTTTGTTTCACGTTTACTTATATTTTCACATTCTTCATCAAACCAATTTTCTCTTTAACCCACCGTTTTTTCTGTTGCATTTTTAATATATTTTTTATTCATTCCCAATTTTCTTCCTATATCTTCTCTTTCTTATATTCCCCTAATTCATTCATTAATTTCCGCCTCATATTTTTTTCCTAATATTTTCATTATTCAGCTGTTTTAGGTTCCACTTTTTATTACCTCTTGTTTTCTTGTTATATATATACGAGTATATATATATATATATATATATATATATATACGGATTTATTTTACAGCCTAGGCCGCCTTTCCGTTCCCAGTTTCCAATTTTTTCGGTCGAAGCACAAGTCTTCTCCCAAATCCCTCAATTCCATGGCTTCATCTATCTCGTTCCTCCAGCTTCTTCTCGGTCGTCCTCTTTTCTTTTTTTGTCGTGGCACCCATTCCAGTATTCGTTGTGGCCATCTATGTTCTTCCATTCTCTTTGTGTGTCCAAACCATGTGAGCTGTTTCTCTTGAATTTTTTCTATCAGATTTGTGTCTGTTTTCGTCATATTTCTAATTGCTTCGTTCCTAATTCTATCTACTCTAGATTTTCTGCAGCTCCGTCTTAGGAAATCCATTTCAGCTGATAGCAGTTTACTACGGTTTCTAGTACTAATGTCCCATACTTCTGCTCCATATGTTATTACAATTTCAAAAATGGTTTTGTATATTTTTTTCTTCGGTTTTATAGTGATGTTCTTGTCCCAAAGTATTGAGTTTAGAGATCGTGTAACTTGTTTCCCCTTATTAATTCTTTCTTTAATTTCATCTTGGCTGTTTCCTTGTTTGTTAAATATAACTCCCAAATACTTACAAGTTCCCACTCCTTTTATAAGGTCCTGGTCCAGTTCTAGGTTATTTGTGTCATCGTTTCCGATAATTAAGTATTCGGATTTGTTCGTATTGATGGTCAGTCCTGCCTCCTGTTAACTTTCTTTCAATTTCCTTATCATGTAATTCAAGTCATCTTGATCGTCAGCTATAACTACTTGGTCGTCGGCGAAATAGATTGTTTTCATCAATTTGCAGCCCCATATATTTGATTTTTTTAGTCCAATTCTGTAGAGCTTTGTCTAGGTATATTTTAAAAAGCGTAGGTGATAGACAGCATCCCTGCCGTAGACCTTTGGAGGTGGAAAACGCTGATGTGAAATGTTATCCGTTTCTTATTCTCGTCGAGGTTTTTTTATAGAGGTTTTGAATTGCCCTGATGAGACTTTTATTAATATCGAGTCCTTTTAGAGCATTCCACATCTCCGATACCGGCACGCTATCATAAGCCTTCTCTAAGTCAATCAACGCAATATGAACTTCTCTATTTCTCTGCATTCTTTTTTCGAAGGCTATTTTAAGAGAGAATATATTGTCCATTGTGGATCGTCCTGCTCTAAATCTTGCTTGTTCCTCCGGTTGTTTATGTTCTATTTCTTTTTCTATTAGGTCTCGTAGAATGCGAGAGTAGAGCCTTCCAATGGTACAAATAACAGCAATACCCCTATAGTTTTGTAGGTTGTCTTTCGGTCCTTTTTTGAGTATTGGTGTTATATAAGATGTTAACCATTCTTTTGGAAGAGGTTCGCCGTTAATACATCTTTCAAATAGATCTCGAAATTTCTCGAACAGTTCTGTGTAAATTCCTCCAATACCAGGTGCTTTTTCCTTTTGTTGTATGGCTCTTTCAATACTCGAGATCTTGATGGATATTCTGTTCAGTAGCTGTTCTTCTTCGGTTGGATGTGTTGGTAAAAATCGGTCTCTATTCTCCTGTAGTAGTTTTTGGAAGTGTTCCTTTAGGTCGTTATTTGATACACATTTCAATATGTTATTTTTTTATTAGACTTTCTAAGGTTCCTAACTATTCGCCAAGCTTCCGAGCTCCTTGTTCCTCCTATATGTTGTTCAATGTATTTGCATTTATTCATCCATGTTGAGTTTTTCCTATTTGTTACTTCTCTTTTTACTTCTCTATTCAGTTATTTGTACTCTTCTTGAATTTCTACGTTGTTTCTATCTTGTATTCTTTTTATATGTAATTCTTTCTTTTTCCGTATTTTGGATTCAATATCTCGGTCCCACCAATATGGTTTTTCATCGTTTTCTTTTGCTTTGTGTCCAATAGCTTCATCAGCGGATTCTTTTATGCATCTTTCTAGAGTTCGATATTCGTCTTCTGTGGACTTTTCTTGTTTATTTTATTTCTAGATTTCATTTTGACATGACCAAAAAGTGATCGGTGTCAGCATCTTATCCTCTGTATGATCTGACTTTTATGATATGTATTCTTTTTTGGGGATTAATACGTGATATATTTGATTCCCCGTGTTTTTCCCAGGTATCATCCATGTAATTTTGTGTTCTTTCTTATGTTTGTGTCTTTTACAATGTACATATTTTGTTCTGCAGCTAGATTGCATATCCTTATACCACTTTCGGCTTCCTTCCTTATTTGAGCATTGAAGTCCCCAAGTATAAGAAGTGTATAGTGCCTAGGGATTTTTTCACATACTTTCTCTATTTTATCACAAAACTCCTGTTTTTCCTCATCCCCTCCTTCTTTCGCTGAAGCATATATATTTACTAGTGAAACATTTGCCTTATCTCCTCCAAGGCTTCTAAATTCCATCAAATCGTTTTTGATCATCTTGTCTATCATAAATCCCGTTCCTCTATGTCCTTGCTTTTGTCCTCCCCCATAGAAAAATTAATAGTCTTTTTTGTCGACGTTATCTTCTTTCTTGTAGTGACACATTTTTCTTGGTTTCAACATCGTTTTTGTATTCCAAGTTTCTATTTTGAAATATTTCTTCTCCTTTTTGTACTTTTTTATCTGCATTTTGCTTATCGTTTTTATTTGTTTGACTGTATTCGATTACAGGGGGCGTGCCAACGGGTGGAACGAGCGGTACCGGATCCCCTGAACTAATTTTTTTTTATTTACAAAATAAAAATCTATAATGTTTTGTAGGATATTTATTATTTAATACCTCATTTATAAATTTTTTATAGCATTTCTGCTCAATTCCCTCGTCATTCCTTTCAGAATTTGGCCAGGAATGGATAGATGACAAGCAAGTAGTTTCCTTCCCCGACAAGATTAGATTATATTAGATTTTAACGGGGTTACAATGCACTGAAACCTAGGGTTTATTGTGCCTCCCTATGAGAGATGTTCTTGCTACTACTACAGCTCGCCTTATAGTTCCAGGGTTCTAATGAACTCTAGTATTAGGAACGGCTTCAACGAGGTTAGATCCTCACTCTTTCTTGTCCGAAGCATTTTTTGCGTTGGCTTGCAATGGCGGGGCATTCCAGAACTAGGTGATCAGGAGTTTCATCCTCCTCCTCACAGAATCTACACTAGTCAATTTCTGCTAGACCTATTCTCATTAGGTGTTTCCTAAGGCGGCAGTATCCTGTAAGAAAGCCCGTGAGGAGATGTAGCTTATTTTTACTGAGGTCCAAATATTTTTTGGATCTAGCAGTGTCAAAGTTCCGCAGGAACTTTTTGAAATGTTCCAGCCCGGGAAGGCACCGCCAGAGTGCTTCTCTTTCGGTTTCCTCCTTCTTTCTTATAGGAGCATTTTCGTACACCGCAGAAAGGCTCAGGGCCAATAGAGGGCGTCTGTGCTCCTTTCCTCGCAAGTGTATTGACCTCTTCATTTCCCGTGATTCCCGAGTGGCCAGGAACCCAGAGTAAAGAGGCCCTATTATTCTTGCCCAATTCATCAAGTTTTCTTCGGTACTCCCATGCCAACTTTGAGTCAATGACTTGGGAGCTCAATGCTTTGATAGCTGCTTGACTATCAGAATGGCTCGATATGTCACATTTCTGATAGATTCTTTGTAGGTTCGATTCCACGCATCTTTCGATCGCAAGTATTTCTGCCTCAAAGACGCTCGGGAAGGAGATTAACGATAATGAGTATCTGGTGCCAGGCCCAAATACTTCAGCACCTGCTCCAGTGGTGGTTTTTGAACCATCCGCATACAATCTAATGGTGTTTTCTTTGAGAGTTTGGGTGGTGTATTCCCTTTCCCAGTCTCTCCTCGTATTTAGCATCGTTGTGAAATTCTTTTCGATACTTACTTTCTTGATCATTTCGTCACTAGGAAGATTCGCTGATGAGATGTTTCTTGTTAGAGAGGACTAGGCTCCCTGATTTTTAATACTCTCATTGCCTGAACATTCCTTAAATATTCTACGAATTGCCTCTTGGGCAGATCTTTCTATCACTAGATGTAGAGGTGTGAGATCTGTTGTGATCTCAAGTGCCCTAGTTGGACACGTTCTCATAGCTCCAGTGATGCACACACAGGCAAGCCTTTGAACTTCGTCAAGGATCTTCCTCGTGCTGTACTGTCTTGCTTTTGCATGCCAAACTATTGCCCCATACGTAATTGCTGGTCTCACATTCATGGCGTACATCCATCGCAGTATTTTTGGGTTACAGCCCCACCTCTTACCAGCTAGATTTCTGCACGTCATCAAAGCTCTTACTGCTTTACTAGCAGTTATTTCAACATGCTTATTCCACAGAAGCTTACTGCCTAGGGTAATCCCTAGATATTTAACTTCTGATTTCCATTCTATGATTTCCCCGTTTAAGGATATGGGTTTCATGGCTGGAAGTGTTCTTTTTCGGGTAAATGGAATTAATATGGTCTTGTTTGGATATGTTCAGCCCCACTGACAAGCATCATTGCTCAATGATTCTGAGGACCTTTTGTAATAAATTACACAAGGTGCTCTCGAACTTGCCTCTGACTATTAGAACTATGTCATCAGCATATCCTGTAGAGCAACTCATCTACTACGAGGCTCCATAGTAGGGGAGATATCACTCCACCTTGAGGTGTCCCCCGAGTGGCTTTAACTGAGGTGGTTTGATTCGCCATCTGTGTATCAGCTATCCTAGTCGTCTACAACTCATACATCCATTTTACAATGGTTTCATTTACTACTCGCCTTTTTAGTGTTTCTTTGACAGACACATGTGTTGTGTTGACCAAGGCCTCAGATATATCCAGGAATGCGCACATTTGTTGTTCAGAGTTCTCTGGATGACTTCGGTCAGCTGATACAGAGCCGTCTCAGTTGATCGACCCGCTCTGTAGGCATGCTGACATTTATGAAGTAGTATATTCTCCAGGTTCTCTGTTCTTATGTAGTTATCCACTATTTTCTCCATCGCTTTGAGTAGAAACGACAGATAGGTCTAAAAGATCGGGGATCAGTCCCATCTTTTTTCCCTATTTTTGGTATGAAGGTTACCCTTGCTCTTCTCCATTTTCTAGGTATTAGACCCACTGATAGACTGCTTCTTGTAATCTTCAGCAGGTGAGGAAGAATCTCCTCTATCCCTTGCTGCAGGAATGCTGGAAATATTCCATCCATTCGTGATGATTTATATGGTTGAAAGGTACTTATTGCCCATTCCAACCGTTGCCTGGTAAATATTTTCTTAGCAATGTCCCAATCTTCCTTGCGGGATTTTTTGGTGTAAATCATTGCTTTTTCAGTGCTTGTTGCTGGTTCACTACCTGGAAAGTGGGTTCTAAGAAGAAGAATCGATCGTTCCTCTTCACCTTCCGTGTATGATCCGTCTGGCTTTTTCAGCGACATTGTGAGGTTAGTTCCCCCATTTGCAATGACCTTTTGTAGTCTGGCCGCAGTGTGAGTGGAAGTGATCTTTTCGCAAAAGTCTTGAAAATTAAGCCATTTGGCCTTCCTAAACTCTTTATTGTACTGAGTAAGCTTCTCAGTGTACACCCGCCATTTACCGTCACGTTTAGAACTATTAAAGAGCCGACGGACCGACGAACCTCTTTTCTGAAGTTTGACAGGTTCTCATTTCATCAAGGAGCATCCTTTTCTGAACGAGCTTTTGTCAGTGGGCAACTGGAATGAAAAGCTTCCATTATTGCCTCACTGATCTGTTCGACTCTTTGTTCCAGGTCGTAGTGCGGGTGATTTACCCCATTCACTTCGACGTGTTCCAAATTGTCTTTCAGTTTGGTCTTGTAAAGAGACCAATCAGTATTTATAGGATTTCGGATTGTAAGAATCGAGGTAGTATCTCCCTCTATCTTAAATTCGATGATCCTATGGTTGGAAAGTGATGGCTCGCTCATCACCCTCCAATCTTTTACATTTTTCCTAGCAGCAACATTGACAATTGTTACGTCCAGGACCTCTTCTCTTGCTCTCGTGACAAACGTGGGGGTTGTCCCCACGTCTAAGGTCTCAAGGTTATTTGCTAAGAAATATTCTAATAAACACTCACCTTTTGCGTTGTTGTTAGTGCTTCCTCACACGGTATTGTGTGCACTAGCTCTTGTACTTCTCCTGGGGTTGTCATCGGCCCGTCTCCAGCGAAGTAGGCAGAGGCAATGACGATGTCTCTGTCGATATCCCAATGTTGAGGTGAACCATGATTGGAACAAGGTCTCGTGACACGTATTCTGAAACAGAAATATATTTTATGTTATTTCTTATGATTACACAGGCACGCGGAGATACTTACCTTTGATCATAAATCAATTTAGAATCCTTGCATGCCTTTTTAGTGCTTCTTTGACAGACAAATGAGTTGTGTTGACCTTCTTTGTTGATCCATGGTTCTCGGATCAGTACAATATCCAGTTGTAGTCTAGCGAACAACCTTGCAATCACTGCTGAAGCTCCCTTCACGTGATGCAGGATAATCTGAGCTACATTCTTAAACGTGAAGGTGAATTATTATGGATGAGACAGTCCGAGTTACTCAGCCTCTATTCATCCCCCTTCTTTATCTCTCTCTGACCCTCCTCGACCACCATGGCAATATCTTTCTCGGAGATGGAACAGATTTCTTGATCTCGAGTCAGACTCTCGACCCCCAGGCCGCTCCGTCCAGTTCCCCGGGATGCAGAGGCGATCTCTGCATCCCCAGTAACCCCAGCAGAGCCGAAGGATATCTCGGGCTGACCGAAGGTCAAGCTTTCGCCTTTTTCCCCTTTTCCATAGGTTCCAGATGCGAAGGGTATTTTCATGTCCTTTGGATCCTCCGCGGTGTTCTTTTTTTTTCCCAGCCCCGAGACAGGGATACGCCCAAAATGGAAGTTTAGCGCGTAACCTCCTACCTTCAGAGCCTCCCCAGATTGGTGATCGATCCCCGTCGTGAAGATAGTTCCCTGTCCCTCTTTTTTAGAGTTCAGGATCTTCCAAGCCCCAGTAGTGAGGTTGGAGTTCTGAACGTCGACAAGCTGGAGGATCTTCTCCAATTTCATGTCGTGGCTTCTTGGGAAGAACACCGTTATGGTGATCGGCTTTGGGATGTCGTCTCCACTTCGAGCCACCAATTCGGGTGCTTCCCAAGAGTTTAATTTCGGCGCTGACCTCATGAGCCGGTCTGCCGATTCTTGTGACCCACAGTCCACCAGTATCAATCCACAACGGAAATGGATACCTGAGAAGTGGATTACCTTCTCTTTGCTCTGGCACAGCTCTTCCACCAGAGTGTCTTCCAGGATAATTCTTGGGCATTATTCCCACCCTGAAAGCCTTCTCTGTTTTGACAGCTGCTGCGTAACCAGTGGCTTGCCCGGTTACCGTTGCAGCTGTTTTTGGTTTTTTGCTACGAGATCGCTGCGGAGAAGTGATATGCTTAGGGCCTCTTTTAAGCTTTATCTTCCCCGTTGGTGGTTCCTTCGCGGGGATTGGGCGCTGAATAACCTGCTTCCTGGCCTCTTCAGGGGATATTCCCTGATTGAGGAGTCGCAGGTATTTCCGCACCACTGCTCCACTGAGGCCTTTTCTCAGTGGCTCGTCTATGCCGCCCGGTTCTCCCAGCTTTGGGAGGTCAAACGGCATACGACCTTTGTGCCGTTTGGCCTTTTTCCCTCTGTGAGGTGCCCGGATGAAGAGGCGGAGGTTCTCCACCACTACTTTTCCGGTGGAAGTTTTACTTTGTCTTTCTATTTCCATAAATGGTCCCACGAGAAGCTAGAGTCGTTACGGTTCTCCGGCAAGCTCATAAATGGACTCGTCCGAACTTTCCAGCTCGAGTCGTACGTCCTCCCCCACCTTGAAATGGACTCGTCCAAAACGGTTACGCCACCACGCCATTTTGTTTTGATTTACCAGTCTGTATCGAACTGAGCTAGTGTCGTGCGCCGACAAGTGAAGTTTGTTCCATTCTACATCTGTTTTTTATAAATATAAATGATAATAAACGTAAAGCTACTAACCAGGGTCCGCTCTTTAAGTTTGAGTATGGGAAGGCTCTAGATGAGAAAAAGCAGGACCTGGATCTGTTTTTATTCCTATGCGGACCGATAATACTGAAGTGCATAGAGAACATGAAGAAGATGCAACTTAAATGAATTTCATCCTAATGGCATAGGGATTATACATTCACGGACAGGTAAATATAAGCTTATTTGCTGTCTATTCATAATAACAACTAAAATGTTATAATTTATTATAATAAAAAGAATAATAAAATTTATTGAATTACTTTATTTAAATTTTGAAATACATTTAAATTATATCATTCCGTAAAGTCTTGCAAACTAATTCCAACCATAGCCTTTTAATTCATCAAAAACATAACACTTTCATAACAGTATTTTTTTATAACAGGGCATTTTTAAAAAGTGTATCCCCTAATGCCGGCTGTAATTTTTTTCAGATAACTGAAATAGATAAAGAGAGACTTTTGAAGGATTCTTGGGTGCCACATGAAAATTTCAAATTCCCTTCTTCACAGTTTGGGAAACGCCAACTGAAATTTTAGTACACCTGGCTAAAATCGAAAGAGCGGTTAACAAACTCAAGACGGGGAATTTTGTAAGTATTGTTTTTATTTGCTCCATGTGGAGTGGGAAAACAAGGATTGCCACTTGCAAGGCTAGTAACATCTAAGTATTGTGATTGGAAACCTAGTCTTGAAGATTTTTCCAAGCACCAGTTGACATATTATCACTCAAAATGCACGCTTGACGCTGAAAACCCATCAGGCGTGGTGCAAAGCAGAGCGTTATTGCTCAAATAGATAAGAGTGTAGCTGACCAGGTAGAGGAAAATAGACCCCTGTGACAAAAACTGTTATATATTGTGGCCGACAAGGTTTGGCCTTGAGAGGTCACATGGATGGAGGTATGCTCAACATTTCAGACGTTCAAGACACTGTCGAAAACGAAGGTAATTTTCGGGAACTTTTGAGAACGAGGGTAGAAAGTGGTGACGGTTACTTGAAAAGCACAGTGCACAGTGTTTTACGGTGATAGCTGACGAAACAACTGATATTTCGTGCACGGAACAACTGTCAATTTGTGCTAGATGCGTCGATCAAGAGACATTAACTATAAAAGAAGATTTACTTCAGTTCGTACCAGTTTATGATTTGACTGGAAATATATTAAGCGAAGTTATTTTAAGCAAACTTAGAAGCTTTGGAATTTCTAGAGTATATACGTGGTCAAGGTTATGATGGGGCATCTGCACTGAGCGGTACTTTTAATATTGTTCAGGCGTTCGTAAAAAAAAGAAGTTCCAAGCGCATTATATGTCCATTACAGCAGCCATTCATAGAACTTGGCTATACCAGATGCTTGTAATAGTACAATTATGAGAAACTGTATGGGTACCTACAGTCAACAAAACATGATTTTCTTAAAATTCCAAAAGGGCAATCAGTGTTAAAGAAATTCTCAGAGAAAAACTCAAACAAATTGATGCATTCAGCGGCACGAAGCAGTAATGGTTTTTGTAGAAAATTACGAAGCAATACTAAGTAGCTTAGAAGACCTTTCCAACTGGGGTGACAGTGAAAGTAGCTCTAATGCAAATATATTGCACCGAGTCTTGACTAAGGCAGAGTTCATTTTGTCATTGTTTGTTATAAAGAAGATGTTTACTTTCAGTCTTCCGTTAACAAAGTAATTGGATACAGAAGACATCGACCTTACTAGTGCTGTAAATTATGCAGAATCTACAGTGAATGTATTGAAGGATGTAAGGGAAAAGGCTGACGAAGAATTTTCTGTAGTTTTTAAAAATGCTCAGGATATATGCAAGAGGGAGGGTACCTGATAAACATCCCTCGAACAACAACAGTACGGCAGACGTGCAGGGAAAATGTTCAAAATGATGGCCCTGGATCTTACTACCGTAGATCCCTGTTAATTCCATTTGCTGGCCTTTTTATCAGCCAGCTTACCGAAAGATTTATATCCCACAAGGATGTTCTAGCATCTTTTGATGTTTTTACAAACACAAAACTGTAAAATAAAACTATCCAGTATGAAAATGGTTTAGTACCATACATAGATGGGTCAGCTGAACTGTATGGCGAAATTAAAATATGGCACCAGAGATTAGTTGCAATCAATCAACTTCGAGAAGAGACCCATAAACAGTTGAAGTCAACTAAGTCTTTAAAAAACATATCTAGAATTAAAGCATTGCAATCGTGCAACAGAGACATGTTTCCGGCAGTCTTTAAGCTTTTAAACATTCTGGCAACATTGCTAGTCACTTCGTGCATTGCTGAACATTCCTTTTTCATACTCCGTTAGTTAAAGGACTATCTAAGAAACTCTACAAAAGAGATAAGACTTAATGGTCTAGCTTTACTTTACATCTTTAATAGACGATGAGATAGCTACATAAAAACGGCTCGAGACGGTAACCAAGATCGCCAAGTTGCAAGTAAAGTTGCAAGTAAAACCCTAGTACATCATTAAATGGCTACTCTGCCGGTGCGAAACGTTTGGGCATGAAAATGCCAGCCGGTTTTTCACGTTGAAAAACTTGGGAGAAAAATCAAAACGGTTTCCATATAAAAATAGTTTAGAAATGTTCTTAAGGTCTTAACTAACAGCGGTAAAGCAGTGGCAGAGGTTTCATCGTACAAAAACCATTGGCAGAGGCGATTGAAAAGTGTCGGAAAACCAGGATCTCTCTCTCTGTATCCTGGCTTACGAAAAGCGAGAGAGTGGCTTCAAATTGAACGCGCGATAAAAAATTCGAGTTTCTCAGCGAGTTTTAACCGCATCGTGATAATTTTTTTTCAAATTGGGGTAGAATTTGAAAATAATTGTAATGACATAGATAAAATTAGCCTCAACTTGCAAACTTAACGAACAATCGTGTATTAACAAATTTGTTGACATTTTTCGACTAAATAATCTCTGCCGAGGGTTTATTGTCATCCAAAACTTCTGCCATTACGCACAGCTCTTAGTTAAGGGGCTGAAGAATGTCGGCAAAAGAGTTGGGCGCGGGAACAGTATCGATTTGGGGGGGGGTGGTTTCCGACACTTTTCAATCGCCTCTGCCAAGGGTTTTTTGTACGATGAAACCTCTGCCACTGCTTTACCGCTGTTAGTTAAGAACATTTCTAAACAATTTTTACGTGGAAACCGTTTCGATTTTTCCCGCAAGTTTTTCAACGTGGAAAACCGGCTGGCATTTTCATGCGCAAACGTTTCGCACCGGCAGAGTAGCCATTTAATGATGTACTAGGGTTTTACTTGAAACTTTCAGGCTCTGATCTTGGGAACCGTTTCGAGCCGTTTTTATGTAGCTAGCTCTTGGACTATAAGGACGTTACTGTAAGATGTGAGGAAGTGCTTAACGAACTTTAAAAAACCGAGAAGGCTAAACAAGGTGTAATATTAGATGTTTTTTAACTATAGAAGTCAGTGTACTACTGGTTATGGTAAAATATATAATCTAAAAAAATAAAATATCTTTGTCTTTAAAAATGATTTTTTTATGTTACCTTCTATTCTAAAAATATTTCCATGGTAAACACATCCACGATAAAAAATTAACAAAAAAAGAAATAGTTTTACTCAAAATTAAAGAATGTTGAAGTAAAACGACTTTTATGAAGTTACAGATAGCACTCTCATATAGCCTAAACCAGCAATATTGAACACTTATTTTTTACAATTTTTGGGAGAAGGACCTCCTGATCCCCGCATGGCTGGGGGGAATTACAGCTGTCCCAAAAATACCCTACGCTTCTGGTCTGACCGCCGCCAGAGCAAAATCCTGGGCTCGCCCCAGTTAGGAAACGATAGATGTCCCGTCAGCTGAATTCGTGACCTTATATGGTATTGTTACATCGAACCATCATCGGGCGATCGACTACGTCATAATGCTGAATTGCACCGCATAGCTTCATTATACACATTTTATTTTCAGAATGATATTAGACTTCATATTGTTAACTTCAATAAATATTAATAACGTGTAATTATTGTAATTAAATAATTTTTAAAAAGGTAAAGTTTTAACTTGAAAACATAAAATGGCGCAGTCACTAGGATCCAAAAGGATTCTCATCGTGTATTATCCTTCAATTTCTACTGTTTATTTGGAAGAACCTTCATCGCGAAATTTTCCAAATTTTGAACAATTCGAAAAGTGCAAAAAAACGTTTGAGAAGATTACGGTGCCAATCCAGAGAGTGCAGTCCATCGAGGATCAATGGGAATCATCGCAATTTTACTGTAAGTTGCTCATATTATTTATCCTATTATCTGTCTCAGTCTATGTCATTCTCCTCATCTGAAGATTCCATAGTGGAAAGCGACAGTGAGCTTAATATTAGTATTGAATCAAATTTTAATTCTTCTGACGAAGAAAAAGAAAGCTCAGTATTAGAAGTTAGTTCTCTTTTAAATAATTTAAGCATTGAAGAAAATTTTAAATCTAACAATAGTCAATCAAATTCAACAATGTCTGTTCCCAAATTTGAAATTGAATTATTAAAAATTGTACCAAAATTTGATGGTAATCCGCTTGAATTAGCGTCTTCCTTAGAGACGAGTAACACTTTAATTAAAACTACAGACAAACTTCCAGTCTATACTAAGTCATATCGATACCCCTACATCCATAAACCTGAAGTCGAACGTCAAATTAACGACTTGCTAGAAAAAGGGATTATTAGGCCTAGCGACTCACCCTGGCATCTCCCATATGGATTTTTCCCAAAAAAGCTGATGCATCTGGAAAAAAGAAATGGCGCATCATCGTTGATTCCCGATAAATCAATAAAAAGACCATTGACGACCGCTATACCATTCCAAACATAACTGACATACTTGACAAACTTGGACGCTGTTATTATTTCACCACCTTAGATTTAGCCAGTGGATTTCATCAAATTGAAATGCATCTCGACGATGTTAAGAAAACCGCTTTCAACGTTGAAAATGGTCATTTCGAATACGTCAGAATGACTTTCGGTTTAAAGAACGCCCCTGCAACATTTCAGAGGGTCATGGATAATGTACTAAAAGAACTCCGTAATAAAATTTGTTTCGTCTATATGGACGACATAATTGTCTTTTCAAGCTCACTCCAAGAACATATTAATACTTTGAAAAGTGTTTTCCAAAAGCTTCGTGAGAGTAACCTCAAGGTTCAACTCGATAAATCTGAATTTCTTAGAAAAGAAGTATCATTTCTAGGTCATATTATCACCCCTCAAGGTATCAAACCCAATCCTGATAAAGTAAAAGCTATTACCAACTACCCCTTACCGAAAACCACGAAAGACATAAAAGCTTTCTTGGGCCTTCTCGGGTACTACAGAAAGTTTATAAAAAATGTTGCCAAATTAACCAAACCCTTTACAAGCTGTTTTAAAAAAGGCGCTCACATCAATATACTTGACCCGATTTACATAAAGACATTCGAAGATTGCAAATCTCTTCTAACCAATGAACCCATTCTCATCTACCCCGATTTCACCAAAGAATTCATTTTGACCACAGATGCAAGTAATTTCGCAATAGGAGCAGTCCTCTCACAAGGACCAATCGGTGGAGACAAAGCCATAACATATACTTCTCGTACACTTAACGCTGCTGAACAAAATTATTCAACAATTGAAAAAGAGTTTGGGGTACAAAACATTTCCGGCCATATCTTTTCGGCAATAAATTCAAAATCGGCACCGATCATAAACCTCTACAATGGCTAATGTCTCTAAAAGAACCAAACTCCCGACTTGTCCGTTGGAGACTGAAGTTAGAGGAATTTGACTACGAAATCGTATATAAAAAAGGTTCTTGCAACACGAATGCGGATGCCTTTTCCCGTATAGAAATTTATCCGATAGATAACGAAAATAGTTCCGGCTCTGATCTACCGCCAATTGTTCAATATATGAAAGAATTTAATGAAACTAACGCTACAACCAAATCAGACTCTCAATGTCTCGTTCCCGAAGTAGATTCAAATGATGAGAATGACGATCAAACAATACACACTAGTTTAGAAAACCCAATACTTGAAATCGAAATAACCGAGAAACCATTAAATGTATTTTTAAATAAAATAGTAATAATCAAAACAGATCAAAATCCTCATCAAGAAATTAAAAAATTATTCGATAACCCTGCAAGAACCAGATGGTTCTTACACGTGAGTGAAAATTCTTTTGAAAATCAAATTATTCAATTCTTAAAAGACTATGCTGTTCCGAAGAAACGGTACGCCTTTTATTTTCAGAACGATATCGATGAAATTCTTTTTAAAACCATGTGTAAAATAGTTCCTCAGACCTTTAAAAGCTCCGCATTTATCTTAATCAAATCAAATATTATACTACATGACGTTAAAATCGAATCCCAACAACAAAAACTTATAAAACAACAACACGAAGGCATTACAAATCACAGGGGAATTCACGAGACTGCTAACCAACTAAAAACCAAATTTTATTGGCCAAAACTAAATAACGACGTAAAAGACTTTATCAATAACTGTTCCATTTGTCAACAAGTTAAATATGAGAGACACCCGCCTCTAATAAAACTTCAGCAAACCCCAACTCCAAGAAAACCACTCGAAACGTTACACATAGATACTTTTAAATTTGACAATACAATTACCATGACAGTATATGACAGTTTTAGTAGATTTGGACAAGCTTACATAATTCCAACATTATTTGCGATACACATCTATCAGTCATTATTACAATTCATTTCTACGTATAAAATTCCAGAAAACATTGTATCTGATAATGGCACAGAATTTACTCAATCCACTCTCAAAGACTTTGCTAAATTATATGGTATTAACTGGCATTATACTCTTCCACATAATCCTAATAGCATGCAATCGTAGAAAGATTCCATTCTACAATATTAGAACACATGAGAACATTATCCCTAACGAATCCAAAATAAAACCCATTCGAAAAACTGAGATTGTCCATTTTGGGATACAATAACTCAATTCACTCTGTCACCAAACATAAGCCTATTGACCTTCTTCTAGGACATCTTCACTTAAAAGATCCCATCGAAATCGACGACGAAGCTCAACCAGATAACATTCAATAAAATGAACATAAAGAAACTATGAAACAATTATATGACAGAATACATACCGACACTAGTAACAAAAAACAAAAAAATGTCGAAAAATTAAACGAAAAACGTATAGATCCCCCAGACATTCCCCCTGGCACTACCCTCTACAAGAAACAATCGAAACGACAATCTAGAACTAAACCTCCATATAAACCCGAACACATTTTGACATCAAAAGATATTACAGTAACGACTTACAAAAACAACTATCATAAACAACTATTTAAACCCGTAAGAAAACTAATTAATGTTACTTCACAGGACGTTGACTCTTCAGACATTGACGAACCAGAAGATACAGATTAAATCCTTGAAAAGTAATCCCGGCATCCTATCTTTCGAACTAGGACCAGCTAGGGTAAAAATCGCTTCCCATACATTTCTACACTATAGCCCTACAAACCCCATCCGAAATCAAATTACAAATATAAGTTTACAATATTACTCATTAAACAACTTATTTAATAAGACGAACCATATTCATGAACATTCTTTGAGAAATGTTTATAAACAATTGCAATTTGAAGTTAATAGTATAAATGTTAAAATGAACTCCATATTTCCATCTAATCAAATTAAAAGAGGAATAATCAACCCGCTAGTGAAACTCGTTACTGGCAATATGGACCAAGAAGATGCCAACAAAATATACGCAAGTATAAGCGAACTGCAAAATGATCAAAATAAAATCATTAGAGAAGTAAATTCACAAATAACTTTTAACAAAAATCTTATGGATAGCGTTAATGAATCAATATCAATAATTTCAAATAATCAGCTTCTAATATCCAACAAAATTAATGAATTAGGAAAAGCACTCAACGAAACATCTTATGATTATTCACACTATATAGAATTTCAAGAAATTTTTAGTCAAATAAAAATTAATCTGGACTCTATGTCCAGCTTTCTTAACGATATCGAAAATGCAGTAAGTTTTGCCAGTTTAGGTGTTCTGCATCAAAGCGTAATCTCCCGTGAGGATCTTAAAGAAATAGTCCACATTTTATATAACACATACACATATGATCAATTATTATTCAATGGAAACCAAATATTAAAATATTATGCTATTGTTAATACTAAAGTTTATTATGATAAAGATAAAATCATATTTTCACTAGAATTTCCACTGGTCCATCCAGATTTGTTTACCTACTACCACCTATATTCCATACCTAATATAAATAACTCTGTCCTTATTCCTCCTTCTACTTACCTAATTATGAGCAACAACCAATATCAGTATCAAGAAGAAGAATGCATCGATCTCCAATCCGTCTACTACTGTAAAACCAACAGGCTACAAGTAACCAAAGAAACAAAAGACTGCATCACATCACATAATCGCCAGAGAATTGCCAACAAATCGCTGTAAAAGTCTCCGAACCAATAATAGAAGAAACTAACGAAAGCCATTACATTGTAATATTCCCAGACTCACAGAAAATACAAACAGATTGTGAAGAATCAGGAGTTTCAGTCTTACAAGGAAGCTACTTATTAACAATCCCGCCAAGATGCTCTATAGCTACTACAAAATACACGTACAAAAACGAAAAATATATCATCGAGGGACATCCTATACCTCTCGAAGGAATCCAAGAAGTACCACCTCCAATTTTGAATATCCAAGAAATTCAGCTAAAGAAAATCAACTTAGACAAACTTCATAAACTGCAACTTCAAGAAAACAATGCAAATCCGCTTGATGCCTGTGACCTTTTCTCGAATTGCTATCAGCTCAAGTACCATAATCTGCATACTTCTAATCTGTTATTTCCGATTTAAATATTGAATATAGTATTTAAATATAGAAACCTTATGAGGAAGGTTTTTCAGCATAAAAAGAAGCCTACCAACATCGATCCAACTCAAGTGGTTCCACCCTCGCTTCACCCTTGAGTTTTCTTTGGGGATGGAGGAGTTATGAAACGATAGATGTCCCGTCAGCTGAATTCGTGACCTACGTCATAATGCTGAATTACACTACTGGATACCGCATAGCTTCATTATACACATTTTATTTTCAGAATGATATTAGACTTCATGTTGTTAACTTCAATAAATATTAATAACGTGTAATTATTGTAATTAAATAATTTTTAAAAAAGTAGAGTTTTAACTTGAAAACATAAAGCCCCTGTTCGGTTATATTTCTCTTAAGTTCTTTTTCATTGTCACGTCCGTTTCCATTTTTTCCCTCATCGGACGATATTAGTTTTTTGGTGCATGCTTCGTTATTTTTCTTAGTTGCTCATTTAGACTGCTTGTTTCTAGAGACCTTTCATTAACCTTTATTTTTCTATCATTGGAACAACTTTGTTCCTCCTCTAGTTCTGTGTCCATATATCTTGCTGCATATACATGCTTATTTACAATTAGTTCATTATATTTAATAGCAGCCTTATAACCTTTGTCTCTCTCGCCTCTTTTAGCTGCGGATACGACTTTTTCCTTCCCTCAACAATTTCCTTAGAATAGTCCTAATCGATCCAGGTCTTAGTGTCTTTTGGTTTAGTTTTCCGCTTTGCTCAAGTATTTCAAATGTTTTCCTTCCCATTATACATTTTAATATTGTAGGTCTTTCTATTCCATCTCTGGGTTTTCCCATTCGTCTGATTTCGCCAATATCGAATTCTGGAGCGATTTCTATTCCAAGTGCCATTACTATAACTACATTTGTTTCCTCGGTTCTTTCCATGGTGTTGTCCTCGATGCCTTTCACTATACTCGATAGTCGAAATTGTGTAAAGTGAGTCAGAGCTATCTAATCAACACTTTGGTTAAAGCGCAGTTGCCATATGTATTCTAGAGAGAAATGCTGTATTTTATAAATACACTTCAAATCCATTGTGTCAATATTTCAGGTACAAAAGATGCAATGTAATTAAGTCAATACCAATTTAATATATTTATTTCAAATTTCAAGCAGATTAATAATAATTAGTTTACTTGAAATGTGAAATAAAGTGTTTATGTATATTTCTTGAACGCAAAGTTTGTTGTGAAAAACTCGCCGATTTGACAATGTTGGAGAGTCGCTTTAATGTTCCGGCTTTGAGAACGAGATAGATAGATCGAGCTACGCGAATGAGACAGTGATAGTAAACAGTTATGTGAGGTGTTTATTCTCTTCATGAGCGTAACATCAGTATTTGTGTTGTGGTTTTGTGTGATAAATCGGTTATTATTGGTATTTATTGTAATATTTATATCGGTATATTTAGTGACAATAATGGCGGAGTGTAGCGGTGTTGGCGATAAAAAACGGCGTCGTAACAATTTAATTCGGGAAGAAAAAGTCCTCATATTAAATGTGTACGAAGGACTGCGTGCCATGGACAAACAGTTGGGTGTTAGTGACGCTGTGATTAAGTGCAGTTATTTAACTAAAGTTTCTGAGAGTACTATATACAATATTCTAAAGAAATCGCGGGACGGATCTTTGACAAGAGAACGAGGTGAAAACTGTAAACCGGAAAGTAGGGGAAGAAAGAAAATTGTTTTGGACGACCAAACACGGAATGCTATACGTAGGGAAATACATTCTTTTTATTTTAGGAATGAAATCCCCTCGGTAGCTAAATTGAGCAAGGTAATAGAAGCTGATGATACTTTACCAAACATCAGTGATAAAGTTTTGAGACGAACTTTAAAATTAATGAATTTTCGTTACCAAACAAGAAGTAGAAACAGTGCCTTAATTGGACGAAATGACATTGTGGAATGGAGGAGAAATTATTTAAAACAGATACGACAGTTTCGTAACGAAGGACGGCACATATATTATCTTGACGAAACATGGTTAAATGAAGGCCACACTGTGTCAAAAGTGTGGCAAGACATGAATATACGAAGCAATCGACAAGCCTTTATGGAGGGTTTCTCTTCCGGTTTAAAAGCTCCCTCTGGGAAAGGACGTCGACTGATTATCACTCACATTGGCAGCGAGGAAGGATTTGTAGAAGGTGGATTACTAAGTTTTCAGTCCAAAAAAACTGTCGATTACCATGAAGAGATGGATGGTAACCGGTTTGAAACATGGTTTAGATCAATTTTAACAAAGGTAACTCCTGGTTCAGTGATAGTTATGGATAATGCTTCATACCACTCTCGTCGACTGGAGCAAATACCTACTTCAGCTAGCCGCAAGAGGGTTATAATTGATTGGTTAGAGAGTAAAAGCATTCCGCACAACGAGGCAATGCTAAAAGTTGAATTATTATCTCTCGTACGGAAACATAAAAGCAGTTATATTAAGTACGTTGTCGATGAAATGGCGAAAGGTTTCAACGTCTCAGTTGTTAGACTTCCTCCCTACCACTGTGAGTTAAACCCCATCGAGCTGGTTTGGGCCCAAGTGAAAAATTATGTTGCGAGAAAAAACAGTACATTCAAAATGGCTGACGTTGAGAAACTGTTTGACTAGGCGCTGCATACCGTTACTGCTGAGAGTTGGCGTAAATGTATTCAACACGTATTAAAAGAAGAAATAAAGTTTTGGGATTTAGACATACGTGTAGAAGTAATGACGGAACCACTCATTATCGATATAGGAGGAGAAAGCGATGATTCTGAGGAGTCGTCAGGGAGTGATACCGCTTCCAGTTAGTCAGACATTTTACAAGTGACCTCGCAACATACCTATACTTATTGGTAATTTATTTTGGTCTTGACAAACAACTTTTTTTTAGTTTTAGTAGTAGTAAGTTGGAATTGACTTTTAAACATTTTTTTATTTTGTTTTAACTTACTTATGAACAACTTGTGATAAGTTATTATTTCAAATGTTAAAAATTGAAATTCCAGATATTTCAGTATTCGCACCCTTAAACTATGATACGCTCATGAAGTTCACTTTAAATCGGTAGATAACCGATGACGTCACTTTACAGAATTTCGACTATCGACTTTTTTATATACATCTTATTATAGCTCATCCTTAAAAATGTGTATTATTCTTGGTAACACCCTGTATATACATATTGATACCTACCATAATAATTTCGTATTTCTGTTCTCTCAAATTTAAACGCCAGAGCGTACAAGAACATTTTCTATTTATTTTTTATTTAGGACTATTAAGAACCCTTCAAAAATGATGCGCTCATGAAGTTCGCTTCTGCAACTGATTTTATGGACAGTAAGAGCGATGAGTCACTTTACAGAATTTCGACTATCGAGTATACCAGATTTTTTCTTCCTCATTTTTCTTTCCATAGCAGCTATTTTTTCATCTTGTTTTCTTAATTTTCCTTTCATTTTTTCATGTTATTATTTAACGTCTAACTCATTTATTATCACTTCCAATTTCTCATCCATTAATGTTCTGGACGCTGATACATTTAATATACATAACCAAAATGTTGTTACTGTATCTTCATGTTTTCATACTGGCGCACTGAATAACGTATGCATCGAGTCGAAGCGTTATTTTTTCAAATTAAAAGATAACTAAACATCTACGGATCCTTTTTTGTACCGCAGATCTAAATCAGCAGCCGCAGCCGGTTTATGCGCATGGGTAATCAACATAATAAAATTTTTCGAAGTTTTTTGCGATGTCGAACCTAAAAGAAAAGCTTTGGCCGCCGCCAATTTGGAACTCGCTGCCGCCCAAGACAAATTAAACTGTATCAAGAAAAAAGTTGCGGTAAGTATTATACGTACTTACACTTAGACACGTTGCAATGTCAATTTTGTATCGGCAATAGAGCAAATATTTGCGGTCACTCAAGATGAAGATCATCTTAGGAGTCCTATATATTTTCAGTAACTGAACATGGTGATAGAGCTTTTATTTCAAAAGAATAGGGCTCTCAAATGATCACCGTATCGAAGAGTTCATCCTGTATGTATCAACAAGCACATTTATAAGGATCTAGGACCAATTGAGATGAGATATACTGAAAAAAAGTTGTATTATAGACCATATTCTAGATATGTCCTCTCTAGCAGGCATGCAGGTGCTGAAAAAATTGTTTTGTATGAATGGTTTACCGAACGGATGATTATCTAAGCCAGGGTCGGTTTTCAAAAGTATATTTTATTAATCTGCGTCAATTAAATTATTGTACATGTTTTTTATAAATAATATTGCTTACTTAGTAGATACGACACCCCCCCCCCTAAATTACTCAATATTGTTAATAGAATATAATGTAGTAAGTTACAAAGTCTTTTTATTATCTAAGACTCAGTACCTAAGTATAACAGCCATTTTGCAAACAGACACCAAATTAGAGCCTAACAAAAGTCCACAAACAATGTTAGCGAAAAAGAAGATTTGTAACTTGGGAAAAAGTAATACTTCACTAAACTTTTTAAAATGAACTACTAAAATTGTTTAATTTCAGTCACTGGAAGAACAATTGGCAAAACTCACTGCGGACTTTGAAACAGCGACTAAAGAAAAATTGTTATGTCAACAAGAAGCCGATGCTACCAACGCAACTATCCAACTAGCTAACCGATTAGTTGGAGGATTAGCCAGTGAAAATGTCCGTTGGGCAGAAGCTGTAAACAGGTAAATTTAAATAAAGTAAAAATGAGCGACATTCGAACTATCTTTTACACTCCAATATGTGTCTTATTGTCTGGTTCCATCTATTCCACATCCTTCATCTTAAGGAACATATGACCAACCATCTGTCCTCCCATAATGATTCTCAGCTGGTTCCCAACTTTTATATAGTTGAAACTTAGGGACTGGATTATTTTGAATAGTGACATTCTTGATTTTCAACTGTTAGTAATGAGACACTTTTGTGTATGAAATGGAATTAGATTCCTTCGTAAAATTTGAGTTGTAACATTCTGAAAATGTTACTTTTTTGTCTATTACCTAAACAAATAGAAAATATTGTGATTGAGCAATTTAAAACAAAAAACAGTTACAGAAAAAAACATTAACTAAAATATTACATAGGTAGATGAAAAACAAGTTTTTATTTAATTCATCGTCTAATTTTGAATTCCTTTAAATTTTCCCCCTTCAATTGAGATGGCTAATGTATTGTATTATTATAATATAATAGCATAATTAATGTATGGGGTAGAAAAATTTATTTATAAGTACCCCTATTTTAATTATTATTAACAATGAATGTATTTCACGAAATTTATATTTGAGTCTTTTTCTAGTTTCATTGAAAGTGGCAAAATGATGCCTGGAGATGTTTTACTGACTACAGCTTTCATCTCTTACGTCGGCTGTTTCACGAAACAATATCGACTTGATTTAGTGCATAAAATGTGGCTGCCTTTCCTCAAAAACTTGGACGTAAGCATTTTTTAAACATCTCAACTTTAGATGTTCATCATTTACATACACATTTTTTCATGTGCTAACCTCCTGAAATAAATTATTCTAGCCAAAAGTACCTCTGACGGAAGACTTAGATCCTCTATCACTGTTGACCGATGATACCATAGTAGCAAAATGGCAAAATGAAGGTTTGCCGAGTGATAGAATGTCCATAGAAAATGCTACAATTTTATCCAATTCAGAAAGATGGCCGCTGATGATTGATCCTCAGGTGAGATTATCGATAATTCCCGTTCAAGCTTTACAAGTCTCGTGTGGTTAAATCAGCATAATAAGGGGGTTGGAACTAGATTCAGAGAAATTATTAATATATGGACATAGTTTTTTATGAAATTTTAGCTACAAGGAATAAAATGGATCAAACAACGCTACGGGGACACTTTGAAAGTGATCCGTCTGGGACAAAAAAGTTACTTGGACATCATTGAAAGATGCATCACCGAAGGAGCGACTGTTTTACTTGAAAATATCGAAGAAAATTTAGATCCTGTTTTGGATACTTTACTAGGAAGATATCTAATTAAAAAAGGAAAGTAAGTAACATAAATAAAATATACAACACATTTTTTCAGCAGATTTTTATTAAATAAATTTACAGCTGTAACAGATATGCTTCCGTTTCTTCGTGACATCCGAATTCGAGTTTGTTTGATTCAAATCCTCTCGAAACAACAAAAATGCAATTATAGAATACAAAATATAGATAACATAAAGTAGATAACAATAATTAACATCTGTCAGATGATTTAGCGGCGTTTTAACTGTGCCATCTCGTGGTTGGCACATTAATTAACGTCTGTCAGATAATTTGGCGGCGTTTTATAAGTGCCATCTCGTTATTAGACCATTGATTTCTGTTTTAAATGAAACTAACTGTTTCTAGATAATTCCACAATATATTGAAAAAATGTTAAAAATTCTAAGAAATTGACAATTCTTTCGATATTGCTATCATTGTAAGAGTCGAAACAGGAAATTTCATTAAAGAACATTAATTAACTTCTGTCAAATATTTTGGCGGTATTTTCAAATTATAAGAAGCGGGTGATTTAAATTACAGTACTTTTGTTTCATATTATTCAAAAATTAAAAATCAGGTTAGGATTTTATTAAATCAAACGGTTCCATTTGCATCTTCTTAGTTATATAATGTGCTCAGTGTATGAATTTTGTTGTAGAGCTATTAAAATCGGAGACAAAGAGATCGAATTTAACTCAAACTTCCAACTTATACTCCACACGAAGTTAGCCAATCCTCATTACAAACCGGAAATGCAGGCGCAAGCGACTCTAATTAATTTCACGGTAACCAGAGACGGATTGGAAGACCAGCTCCTGGCTGAAGTAGTTAAAGCTGAAAGACCGGATCTCGAAGAATTAAAGGTCGACTTTTTATCATTCTCATTTATTGATAAAAATGTTTTTTTATTTATTTTAGGCGGATTTAACCAAGCAACAAAACGATTTCAAGATAAGTTTGAAGTCTTTAGAGGACGATTTGCTGTCTAGACTTTCATCTGCCGGCGGGAATCTCTTAGGTGATACTACTTTGGTTGAAAATTTGGAAACAACTAAGAGGACTGCTGCGGAAATAGAACAGAAAGTGGCGGAAGCTAAAATTACTTCGGTACAGATAGATCAGGCTAGAGAATATTACAGACCGGCTGCTGCTAGAGCCAGTTTGCTGTATTTCATTCTTAACGAACTGAATACTATCAATCCGATTTATCAATTTTCATTAAAGGTGAGTTTATAGAATAGTTGGCACTACGATGCATATACAGAGTGTCCTGCAACACTAATTTTGTGTATAATAAATGTGAAGATTTCCTATTTACTTTTAAACCAACCTGTATAGAAGTAATGTATGTAAAATTAACATTGTTTTTATAAACATTTAACTACGCATGCGCATTTCATTGAAACATTGAATAGAGATTATGTTGATAATTATCCAGATTGTAATTTTCAGGCTTTTAGCGTCGTTTTCCAAAAGGCGATTTCCAGAGCCGATCCTGGTGAAACCGTTACGATCAGAGTTAACAATCTGATATCCTGTATCACATTTTCGGTCTTCCAGTACACTACAAGGGGATTATTTGAATGCGACAAATTAATTTTCGCTTCTCAGATGACTTTTCAGGTAGTATTTATTCCAGCGTAAACAAAATAACTTTATATAGTGATGATGAGATCTCCTAACCTTACCTTCGAATGACATGTCAAAATTTTATGACAACGTAGCGTTTATTTTTGTAAAACTTAGATTATAGCACTGGCGAATACGAGGGGGGGGGCTTAGGCGGAATAGCTAATATTGGTTCAACAACCAGAGTCTGCCCAGCAAACATGAATGAGCGGTAAATAGACGGGCCATAGCTGTTAACTGCGGTTAGATGTCGGCAGCGGCACAGCGATGTCGGTAAATAATTGGAATGATATCAGTTTTGCCACCTTGGCTGAACATACGCATATTTATGGTGAATGTTTGTAATTTAGCCACAAATTACTCGTTGAAAATTTGCGATAGTCGCTCCAATGTCGTTTTGACACAGTATGCATGCCGGCATGCGACCTGTAATGAAAATAAAACATTGGCATTACTGAATATCACCTTGGCAGTTGGCACTACTGCTTATTTGCTAGCCGTTGTGTTGAACACGTGTTGAAAATCAACCTAATCTGGTTGTGTTGTGGTGTGGTAATTAATAATTAATCACTGTAGCGACAATTTTATTAGATTTGTGTGTTGTATCCAATTTATTCGGAGCAAAGGTACGAGCAGATATGTCCGGAAGCACAGAAGCGTAAGTACATACATCATTTGTTGCATCATATACCATCATAATATATGTTTCCTCTAGAAAACCCCTGCATAATATCTCAAAGAGCACTCGTCAAAAACAGCGTCATGCGAAAAATGCTGTTAAGGATATAGTCTCCGCTGTAGAGGCTGAGGTTATAATAGACAATATATCTCGTAGAAGTAATAATCTTTGTGTTGATAGTGAGCCCGGCCCCAGTAAAGCTATTGGAGAACATGTTTTTTTTATATTTATATGTATGGAATATTTTTTTATTTTTCATTATATTTCTTTGTTTTAGTCATCATGTTTCATTGTTAAACCTATAAGTATATAATATAGCCTGTAGATTTGCATAAATCATTGATTAAGCCCCAACAATGGGATGCCGGCGGTTGATTAGTAGGATACCCGCAATCGCGCCATAATCTGTACAATGCAATATCAGTTCACCCTAACTTAGTCAATCCGCTAATGTCCCGCTATGTAACGAAGCAGGTGGTAGTCTGGAGGCCTACTGGTGGCCATCGCGATATGGGCTAGCCGGGCCGGCGACGTATCATGATTGTGGCCCACTTATGTTGTCCGTCGGTTGTTTTTAAAGTGCCTCTAGAGGCCCACGTGTAACATAATTGCTGGGTGGATTTGCAACTAAACCTTTGATTTTCAACAAGAAGAAAATATAAGTTATACGTTATTGAAACCAAAATTATTCGTTGTATTCAATGTTTTCTCAAAATCTCAAATCTACTCGCTTTTATATTTCATTTCATTTGAGTTGTTCATCATCCAATACAACTATGAAACAGAATAGTATATTTTCTACTTACGTTACTAAAACCGCATTTTCAACACTGGTTTGACATGCACAAAACGAGTCTTTAAACACTAGTGTTCAAAATGCGAAAAGTCACATCTCGTTTATCTTTTGTTTTTTAACCGTCAAATCAAGAGTATCCTTTGTATGTTAAATTTAATGTTCCGTGATAATTTTGTTGTTTTGTGTCATTTGATTTGTCAGTCAGCCGTCAGCCATCGTCCGTCATGTTATGAATATAATTAAAATATAATAAAAAATTTCCCTTCTTGCGGGCGAAGAAAAAGTATAGTAAGTACTTCGTGTTAAAAACGTCTTTAGTCACTCGTTTCACAAGGTACTCGTTCCGCTTCGCTCCACTCGTGCCTAATAAAACTCGTGACTAAAGTAACCTTTTTGACACTTGGTACTTAATATACTATTCTATATCAAGGGTGGAATAAGCAAAATTCTGCATGAGTAGAAATATTTGTTAGTTGAATTTGTTTTCACTATTTTCTCGTAATGTAGACGCTACGGCCTTTCCAACGAGCTCACGCACGCTTAGATAGGACGATTCCTCGTTAGGCTGACATGATGATGATCATCGAAACGTCGCTTTAGACTTTTTTTCATTCTTTTTTCTCGTAGTAGAGGCCCCGTTCCGATTACACACGTCACGTGTAGCGTCAAACGTCACGTGTAACGTCAAACGTCACGTGTAATGTCAAATGTCTAGTGTTACGTCAAACGTAACATGCTACGTCAGCGACCTTTTAAGCATACACACAACGCCTTTTTGACATCACCTCGTATAACATTTCTCTATTGTTAATATCATCTCCCCGTATATTACGACTGCCGGAGATACATGCCTTTTTGACAACTTTAGGTC
Organism: Galeruca laticollis; assembly: GCA_963921935.1. Classification (NCBI taxonomy): domain Eukaryota; kingdom Metazoa; phylum Arthropoda; class Insecta; order Coleoptera; family Chrysomelidae; genus Galeruca; species Galeruca laticollis. Next base: position 79,601,864 of record OY998177.1, read on the forward strand.
GACATCCTGATCGAACGCCGTAGTGCCTTTTAGTCCATATCCCTTTGTCAATCTGTGACCAATAGTAATGGAGATACATGCACGTCCCGTGTAACGTCAAACAACACGTGTATCGTCAAACGTCACATGTAACGTCAAACGTTACGTGTAACTTCAAATCCGACCAATAATAGCAGATATACATTGTAGTGCCCTTATGGCATCTTTTTTGGACATCCAGTATATAAAAATAATCTACCTATCATAATGCCGTTTGTTCGATGAAAGTCCGACCAATAAAAGCAGAGATACATTGTAGTGCACTTATGTCATATTTTTTTAACATCCTGTATACCTGTATATAAAAATAATCTACCTATCATAATGCCGTTTGTTCGATGAAAATCTGACCAATAATAGCAGAGATTCATTGTGGTGCCTTTTTGACATCTTTATGTTGACACCCTGTATATTGATCGAACGTCGCAGTGACGTCACCCTACCACACGACACCAGCGCCCCATTTGAATCCCTCGCCAACGACACCAGCGCCATCCACGGCATCTAGTGGTGAAAATTGGAAACGGTGAGCCAGCGATGGTCCAGGAATGACCTACAGTAGAAACGAAGAAGCTTTTCCATCGCGTGATCCTATCTACGATTTATGAAACACATATTTTCTACATACTATCTTCTTCTATCAATATAAATCAAATATAACAACGTACGATCGATTGTATTTTTCATAAGACCAACTACAAGGCATACGTAATGATTTCTTTCAATTTGCTGTAGTAATCGTAACAAGAGACAATGATATAATTGACGGAACTTGAATAACTGATCATACTAAAAGTTGAATTTGACATTACCACATTTGAGGTCATGCGAGCTTAGTTTACTGTTTTGTTTTTAGCGAATTTTTGGATTGAAAGTATATTTATTCTTAAAATCAGTTGTTATAAAAGCTAATTTGACTTTTTATTCCATTTGAAATTGGTAAGTACGAATATAATACATTATCAAATTGAAAACTTTTGACATTTCATAACAACTAAAATGCCGTGAGACGGGAATATTACAATGCTTACCTATTTTATTTCTTATTGATGGTTAATAGTATTGTACTTGTAACGGTAACAGTTATTTTCAGAAAATGCCTGGAAACGGCTTAATTCACGAGCACAGGAGTTTATTATAAACTTAATTGAATATTTTGAGATGGAAGAAAACAACGGTGGATCTTTTCAACTTATTTTATTTGTTCTGAAGGTATTATACTAAAGTTAACATATATTTAAAAACATTTCTATGTAAAATTATATTTCAAAGAGTGACTACTGCACTGAAAATTTCTGTAAAAACGGTATGTTCCCTTAAAAAAAGGAAGGAAAATAATCCAACTTTCCCAACGTCACTCAGTCAGACACCTCGATGAAAACTAAAAACAGAGGATTTATCCGAGGGAACCAAAATGGCAGTACGGAATATCTAACATGTATGAGCAAAGTAAATAAACAAACATGTGAAACAATAATACAACAATACCTTCCATGTTCTTAACCCTTAGATTACAGTCAGCTTACACTTTAAATAAAAGAGAAGTAAGATCATAGTACCTTAATAATTAAGATTACACATCATAGTGCATGTAGTATTACATATACAGTGTGATTTTTCACCAACAGCTTATAGTGTGGTATATGAGAATCTTATTACAGAGGTTCTGAATAATGAAAGCTTGAGAATACAGGAAGTTGTGCATATTTTTAATTTAAATGTGATAAATTATAGCTTCTACATGTGCTGATTTCTAAGTTGAGTACTGTCCGTAAATGTTCACCAATTTGTTCGGTCAGAGTGTAGATTGTGTTTTTCACAATTTAGTTTTCTAATTTAAATTTTTTGATGTCACAAATACGGGGTTGTTCAATACATTACTTGGTACAAATAATAAAAAATCTGAATATCAAAAACATGTGTTCAAATTTAGTATAAAGTAAATATAAAAAAATCTTTTCATTTGTTTGAGATAAGGATAATTTAAAACTTTTTATTTTTTTAGGGAAACATGTTACTGTGAAAACCATAAATGACGAACTAAAAAATAATGAAATTCTTTCTGTTGGAAATACCTCTTTATTGATAGTATTGGAATATTTGGGATTTAAATATAAAAAGGAAGACAACAGAGGAGCATTAATAGAACGAACAAAGATATTCTTCGAAAATATAGAGAAAATCGTGTATTTTCAAGACAAATTGCATTTTTAGATGAAACGTGGGTATATGCCAAAGGAACCAAATTAACTTATTGGCAGGACAGTAATGTTAAAACTTTAGAGTAATAATAGACATAGAGAGGGCTATTCATTCATAAACACGTTTATTTTGCGGCCAACAATTATAAATGCCAGTAGTGAAGTAATGAATGAATTACAAAAAGTGGGGATGGTATTGTAAATACATGGCCTTGGTAATTTAAGCTGGTTTTCTGACAAACTTGACACCGACGAACCATGATAATCCAAAAAGATTAAATAAATTAACTTAAAAGTTTATTTTGTCACTTAAAGTCTTGAAAAACAAATCAAAACGAAAGAACTAAATGTTTACTCTCTAGTCGTAATGGAGCTCGTATAAATAAACCACGTTTGACATTATTTACTACAATACTACGGCGTATTCAAAATGATCGTCGATCACACTCTGACGATATTTGCATCTCTCTTTATATGGCAATTAAACAAGGACAAAACTACTAAATATATTACTATTGACACATTAAACAGGTACTGAAATTTTGAGCAATGTTGCCACTTTTAGTTATAACCATAAAGGTATCTAAGGATACAACAAATACTTGTTTAAAATTTATATAAGAATATGCCTTTATTAAATAAAATTCAAGTATTAATTATTTATTTTAAAAGTAGTGACTCAAATGCATAAATTAGTATGACTTTTTATTTATTTGCATAACTTTTCAATTAAACTTATAATTTCTTTTTTCCCGCAACTAAAGATAATTTGTAAATATAGCAAAGCAGTGAAAGTGTCCGCAAGTGAGCTCAGAAGGTGACTCAATGTTTCGGGCAAGAAAAAGTCAAAACAAACATATCTATTTTATTTGTTAATCTGAGGTTAAAACTGTACGTGAACCAGGAGGTTACGATGGTAAACGTTTTATTATTGTTCACGCTGGTTCATCCAAAGGATTTGTGGAAGCTGCCAGTTTAGTGTTTTCTTTTAAATCATCGTCGCAAGATTACCACGGTGAAATGAACGGTGAAATATTTTCAAAGTGAGTTGCGACACAGTTAATTCCGAATTTAAAAGAACTGTCGTTAATTGTAATGGACAATACGCCTTATCATAGTATACTAGCAGGAAAGCAACCTTCCACTTCGTCAAAAAAATATGAAATTATCACTTGGTTTAAAGCCAACAATGTTGATTTTAATCAAAAACCTCTCAAGACCTGAACTCATACAAATTGCTAAAATGAACCGGAAATAAAATGTATATGTCGTTGATGATTTGATCCGAAAACATGGTCATGAAGTCTTAAGGCTACCGCTCTACCATTGCGAATTTAACGCAATTGAGCTTATTTGGGCCCACTGCAAAACATATTATAATAAGTATATTGGCAGACACGGATACGGTGAAGAAAGGGTCTTGAGTATGTGGAAAGAAGCATTGGAAAATTGTAGTGCAAATGTTTGGGATAATTGTGTTAGGCATAACGAAAAAATAATCGAAGACTGGTTTATTCGAGAACAAAATTTGGTGAACATACATATTGAACCAGGGATAATAAATACTGGTGAAGACAGCTCAGATTCCGAAACGAATTAACTGTAAATCCAGATTTGTCATATGAATAATATATATCTCCCTTGTACTCGCTGCTGTAAACATGTGTTTCAGAAGCAATAAATCATTATTATTTTTCTAGTTCTCTTTTACTTATTTGTAAATAACTCCTGATGTAAAGGACTAGCTACGAATTAGAAATATAGGGGTTTGGGTTCCAGTTAGAACTTTTCTAAAGTTCGTCTGTGTTTTTCCGTTTCTAGTACCTATATGTGTTTAAATGTTATTTTTGATGTCTGTTGCGGATATTCCTATTTTTTACTTTTAATATGACACTGATTCTATTTGATGTATTGCCCTGATGATAGTAATATATTTACCGAAACGTCGTCCTTCAACCTGTGTGGGAATCTTCTATTTACAATCTATAGCCTATTAAAAAAAAATCGTTCTAATATAATCAGTTTAGAAAGTGTAAATGAAAAGTTTTAGAGGACACCCTGTCAATAGACTAAATATCACGTCAGTTTCATGAACTAAATAAAGTGTATGTACTTATATAAAATCCAAGACATCCCACAAAAAATCAGCTCTCCACTAATCAGCCAGCATGGTTAATATTAATTTCGGATTTTGTAACTTATTCACCCAGTATATCGATAGTTTTAATAAATATGTCGATGTTAACCATATAAATAAAATAAATACAATTTAAAAAAAGTTAAATTTCTTGTTTAATTACCAATTCATAAAATGCCGACTTTTGGAATATTAGTCATAACGATTATTTCTATTGAGTTGACAGAAGTTTTGATTTAATTCATATGAATATTGTTGCTGACGTAACAGTCACGTGATGGAAACGCTCCAGCGTTTCTACTGTAGTATATCTACAGTCACCTACATACCAATCACTCGATATAATATCGTCTTGGGAAGAAAGATAGTCTTCGAGTAAGGCACAAAACTGTGATTCTACTCTAAATAATAGTTCCTTCAATGAAAAGTCTTATTTGTATGTCTGAAGTTTTATCTGTAACGATTCCGCTAAGCAAATTGCTTCAGGAAAAAACATGGACTTAGATGTCACAAATCATGCAGATTTGAGTACACTGGTAGATCTAAAAGAAAACCGACAAGATGCTGAAAAATATGTCAACGCAATTTTCATGAATATCGGAAAATCTCTAGATGAACTGAGGATAACATTTATGAGACATCGACCAAATCCAAGGTGCGAATCACTGGAACAATATTAGGCAGATTATACAGGGTGAATCACTACCAACGGGAAGGAGGCTTATGGCAAAACGATAAATGTTTGTCACTTTAGTAGTTTGTACGTTGATTGTAAAAGTATTTTGGAAAATACAGGATGTTCCAAAAAATTGTGGTGTATCAATGTTATATTTTTTCTTATGGGAAGAATTTTCTGATTGTACCTAAAAAATAAACTACACTTTCATGAGGGTTCCCTATACCTAAGTACAGAGTGTTCGGAGTGATGCTGACTTTTCCTAAAGTGTGAAGTTTGAAAAAAATCATCTAATTAATGTAACAAATTTACTCATATGTCTAAATAGTTCGACATTCGTTGAATGTATTCCACGATTGAGAACTAAACGTCTCTTTAGAGATTGTTCAGGATTTACAGTTACATTATTAGATCATACAATGTGTAATATGGGCTTATTTTAAACCATGTTAAAAAATATATCCTCTTTCGAATGGTATAAGGGTATGTATACCTACGTGTTATAGTTTTTGCGCAATTTACAATTTTCTTACATTTAATGGTGAATAGATTTTAAAACAAACTAGTTCATGTACCCAGCAGTCCTAGCACATGACTTCCCCTGATGTAACGAGGCTATTAGTTTTCCACATTTTTTTTCTAATACTCTTCTTGGAAACAATATTTTTAAATTTCTTTAATAACAAAAAATTCATAAAACTGAACAAAAAAGTTATATATGGTACTGCATAATTTTTCCATGCATTCACTGTAAACCATAATTCACAATTTTTTGGTCAGAGCCGCAAAAATGGAATGAGCTTTTTTTAAAATGCTTCATAAAAAATTCTATAACTACGAAACTATGTTATATATCGATTCCTTTCTTACGCCATTCGATAGAGTAGCCATTCTCTAAGTGTCTTCCACGGAACCCTAGGATTCCGCGATACCCTCGTAGGAGTTCCTCAAGAATTTAGAAAAAAAATCAAAGCACCTCTCTTTGGTCGAACGTTTTGACGCGGGCATATCACTAGGCGCAGCCGAACTTAGTCGTCACCCACAACAGTACAATTTTACTATGCCGCCACCGCCGATATCTACTTGTGCGCTCTCACAAAGTCGAAATTGTTTACATCGCATTTTTTGTATTTCTATTTTTATTTCGGCTTTTTATTTATCAAAGGCGCCGACTCGAGTATTTTTGAGAATGTTCAAGATTGAGGTTAGGACTATAAAAGTGACGATCGAGCGTCAACACTCATCAGTCGACGATTAGCGTTTGGAGCGATAAGTACCTACCTACTTACAAGCTAACTAACGAATTGCGAATTTTGAACAATGTGTTTAGGTATTGTTCTACTGCTGTATTCTGATTGTATCAGTTTTTTACCTTTCTTCTTTGGACTAAACTCTGCTACGCAGTAACATTATTAATAAAGAAGAATGGAACGTTGGTTTAAAGACGTTAAATGTGTTGCAACATCTTCTAACGAAGCCGCGCGGAGTATACAGCAATTACCGATCCAGACGATGATACAACGACGTCAAGCTCCACGATTTCAAAGGCGAAAAAAAGGAAGTATGATGAATCATACAGTGTGGAACAGCCAAATGGAATAAATTCGATAACGAATAAATGAGAGCGTGTTGGAAAAAACGCTTGGACACGTCGATTTGTATTTTTAGATGCGCATCTAAAAATACAAATCGACGCTCTCATTTATTCGTTATCGAATTTATTTCATTTGGCTGTTCCACACTGTATATCAGTTTCGGATGTGTTGATTCCAACGGTTCACATCTCTGCATGTTATGTAGTAAACTGCTTCCTAATAGTTCCATGGCACCTGCCAAGTTGCGCAGACATTTGGAAACTGTACACCCCGAGCATAGCGTAACCAACAGTCACTAGTAAGCATGGACACTCTCCTTGTCGGGTAAAGTTCGCGCATATCTTTCACGTTGACAGTCCGTTGTGAGGTGCCAGCCTCTCTCATTATGCCTTTATATATGGACATTGTGCTTTCATCTTTACTGTCATAGAAAACCTTTATACATATACGGAGAATATTTGTGCTGTGTGTGTTTATATTTGCTGTATTGTAATGTGGATTTTATTGTTTATTTGTTTATACCCACACATGTAAAAATTTCCTAATATCAGGTCTTTTGAAATTGTATGGTAGAATGAGTGAGTCAAATATATATATATATATATATATATATATATATATATATATATATATATAGAGAGAGAGAGAGAGAGAGAGAGAAATATAGAGGAAAAAGAAGGACAAACAAACTGGAGACATGAATAAATATTTTAAACCAGATTATTTGTATACATATTATTTCACACAATACGTAAAGAATTCCTACTCAGTTTTATATTCTAAGTAAGGGCTACTTTCAACCCTAATGTTTTTTAAAATTGTCTTAAAGTAAATGTTTGGTAAGAACGTATTTGATATTTATCAACAAAAGCAAGATATTTATATTGACAAGTTGTGAACCTCTAAAATGCAAGAGAAGGAAAACGTCCATTAAAAAAATCTATTTCAATATTTAATGGAGAAAATCATTTGCTCGGGTATATTCCCGGCATAAGAATTAATATCAAGTGATTTTGGGTCCAATCAATTTCATATTCAGTGAGGTTTATTGAAATTATATGAGTAATTTTTCAATTTGGATATAGAAAATTTTCAGAACGAATCTGTCCAAAACCATTCGCCATTTCTGCTCTCTTATCGTCACTTCCCAAAATTGCGTCTCGATACTTTTCCACATCAACGGCAGCATCACAGAGTGTCCATACTGATTGTTTGGTTATGCTGTGCCCCGAGTCTAAAGACAAGAATAAAGAATTTTTTGTACCTAAAAAAGAACAATTACTGGGAAGTCAAAAAACTATTATACTTGTCCCAACCTAATAACGAAAAGGCCGCTGTTAAACGGCGAATTCATGATCTGGCAAGCTACGTCAAACAAGATCTAGTTACACGTCTACAAAAAACACGATTCGGCTTGCAATGGATGAGTCGACTGATGTCGATAGTCTGGCTATCTTGCTGGTTATCGTGAGATATCCATGCTTATGTGTTCATCGCTGCCAACAAACACTACCGGAGAAGAAATTTTTGATTAAATAAATATATTTTTTAAAGAAAATAATCTGTTGGAACGATTGCATTGACATCTGTACAGATGGGGTCAAGACGATGACGGATAAAACAGCAGGAGCAGTATGACTAATAAAAAACTGCCTAATTCCAGTTCCAATTTAAAAATAGGTATGGATGAAGCGGTAAAAATAGTTATTTTATCAATCCCAATTGTTCTCATTATTGTCTGAATTATGGCAGCAAACATAAAACACTGCTGCTCCGTACAGAAGTGCGATGGCTGTCTCGGGGTAAAACTTTAACAAGGCTATTTGAACTTCGAGACGAGTTACAAATGTTTCTTTCAGATACTTCTTTTAATTTGAAAGATCGTTGGTATGATAAAACTTTGTTGTTCCGACTGTCTTTTAGGGCGGATATCTTTCAAAAACTGAACGAATTAAATGTATCATTGCAAGGTAAACAGACAAGTGTTCCAGGCCTGTAACAAAATAACTGCCTTCAAAAGAAAATTAGATTTTTGGATTATTTGCGTTGGTAAGAGAGAGATAGAAAGCTTTACGTTACTCAGTGAGTTTGTTAGCGATAACGACTCAGAAATATTTCAAGATAATGTATTTGAAGAATTGGTCCAATATCTCTCTTCGATGCGCGCATCTTTTGAGAAGTATTTTCCCGAAGAACAGAAAACACAAAGGAAACTGAATTCATGGATTCATAATCCTTTTTTACCCAATTTGCAAAAGCCCGAAAGTATGTGAAACGAGATATATAAATCTCTTTTAAAAATGTCGTTAGTTACAAGTATGAAGTTACTGTTCAAAACGACGCCTCTTAACGATTTTTGTGCAGAATTCGTGAAAATGAATATCCAATACTTGCCAAAATGGCTCTGAATATTCTTCTCCCGTTCCCAACAACATATTTGTACGAAACAGGATTCTCAACCTATGCAGCCACGAAAACAAAATACCGGAATAAAATGGACGCTGTAATGATATAAATTCATTACTATAAATATCGATTCAATAAACCAGTTAACACCGTGATGACGCGACACCCCACCAGAACAGCAAAGTCCCCAACGCCAAGATGCGCACGAAGAATCGACAGTAGAAGGGAAGGAGACTTCCACCACCACCGCTAAGATGCATATAAAAATGCAAAGCCACAGACGATGGAGCGACTTGGATTACGGACTCCTGCTCCTCCAAGTTCAGCCGCCTCCAGTGCGAAGCGTAGGTCGAAGATACTGACTTTAACCTTATACGCTTTACACAATTCACCGCCGAGTGTTGTACTAAGTCGAAGTATTGATTCGACTTTTATACATCATTCACTTGAACGGCCGTTGGTTTCTGGTATTGACGGAAACGAGAACGATTGTTCAAATTTGGTCAATTTCAGTGTGGTATTGACGCATCGAAAACTCTGCAGTATCTCCATAGGGTTTGCAACGTTGAGCCGGGTATTGACCGACTGTAAACGATCGCTCTAAGTGTTAGTATAATTCTGGTGTGGTATTGACGCGCCAGAATAATTACATCCCTATAAAACTGAGAGAGTCGTTAAGTTGGGGATTGACTAACTATAAACGATACTCTCACATCTTGAGACTATAACCGAAAGAGTATTGATCTATCGGTTGTTCTCAACTTTGGCTGTCTGAACATTTCATAGGACATAGAGAATCCCGTACACAACAGTTGAAGTTTCGCATCGTTACACCTACCTACTTTCAGATCGTCAGTACACATCGATGGACAGAGGAGTGCGGACCGTCGGAGCGTGATTTTCAATATAATTACGTACCAAAGTAATATATATATATATATATATATATATATATATATATATATATATATATATGTATATATATATATAGAATATTGTATTTTAGTTTAATTTTATCTTTGTAAATAATATTTTTTATAGCAATAAATCAGTTAATTTAATTGAACTGTCTCCTTTGGGCTTACCTGGGCAATACGCATTACAACGCCGACCCTGATATGAGACTATCAAACCTGACATTAACCAGTTGATGAAAAATAAAACCGTTTCATACCTCCCATTAGTTAGATTTCTTTCATTTTTAATATCTTATATTATGATACTAAGTAAAGTAAGTAGTAACTGTTACATTTGTACTTTTATTATGCTTATTAATAAAGAATACATTTTTAAAAATAATTGTTTTATTGTAGGGTTCCGTCACCAAAAAGTTTGAGAACCGCTGCGATAGAGGAAATATGCATCTCAATTACTTACCCTATTTGAATTCTTCCATTTTATATTCGTAGAAAATATACGGAATTAGAGCTGGAATAGAAAGTTTTGTGAAAAATTATTTCAAGAAAATTTCTAGTAAATACGTATATGTAATGAAAGCCTGAAATTGAAATAGGAGTATTCACACTACAAAAAAAATACAGCAACTTCCCATCGATAATACAAACAGAGTTATAAAACATCAAAGTTGAACTTCTTCATAAACATTCCGATCCGATGGAAAATTGAGAAAAATTTATGAAAATGGAATTTTCCGTACAACTGTACATCATATGTTGCTTATTTTCGAATAACCTAGCCTCAGTTTTTACATTCTGAACCAACATCGCGTTTTTGAGTTATCGTGTTGAAATAGGTTTTTTGGACTTATGAAACGTGTAGATCGACATGAATCTCGAAACATCAAAATGCCCACATCACAATACTTTCCTTATATGTACATTACATATATTATACATAAGATGAAGTGAAAATGCATACGTAACCTAATTAGTAACGTAATGTCGTTTTATTTATCTGTTAATAGACTGCCTAAGATGTGTCGTCTCAGAGTAGGCGGAGCTTATGAACCTTTCCATATAAATCTATAACACGTACAAAGTTGCCATAAGAGTTTTTTCGTTTTCAGTTCTTTCTCAAATTTGTTACAAATAATGGTGATCGTTGTTAGAACTAGAAAGTTAGTGTGTAGTTTAAAGGATTTATTCATAAAAATTGCATAGGTAAGGCTTTCAATACTCTTTTAAAAAAGATTAAATATATTGAGGTTACGTGTTTGGCTTTAATGTTTCTGTTGGTATAATTATTTTGTAAATTAAATTTTAAAATTACGAACATTTGTGATTCTGTTTTTTATTTTTAGATCCATAGCTTAAATATTCAATATAGTAATGTGTTTTGTACCTCGTGTAGTCATTACAGTGAGAAAAATACTTGCAAGTTTCTGTGTTTCCTGCTGATCCAACAGAAAAAAGGAAATTGATTTCTTTAATAAGGTATCTACTTGATTTACTATTAATATACCCATAAGTGAATTATTAGAATGACGACTTCTACGATATTTATCTGAAATTCCGATAAAGTAGTTTTTCGCCGGCTCCAACATACCTATATGTTTTATAAAAATGTAATTTACTGACAATGTGTGCTATACCTAAAGTACCAACTATTGTGATATACTACCTATTTATACATTGGTAGGAAAATAAAGACAATAAATTGATAACTGCTAACATTTATGTAGGAATACACTTTGTATAATTGATGACGTAAGGGCTATTGAACGATCGTAATGTAAGTTCTAAAGTAAAAATATGTAGGAGGCAAGGCAGGGAACCATCGAAATATTCATTGGTCTCTAGTTGTCATTTTGTCAACATGGATAGAAAAAATAGAACAACCATTTTCAATTTTAATGTAAAAAAAAATTAAGTCAAGAGAAACGGTATGCAAATAATTATAGTGTATGGCATTTAATTTTTGTAATAAGTTTTTCCTTTTTTGTAGCAAACGAACCCTGAAATAAAAAAATGTTGACTCCTCGCTTGGGTCTAACCTTTCCGTAGAAGAAGCTAAACCTTCAAGTGCTGCTGGTAGATTGAGGAATTGAGTCATGTGTTATTGTCATATTTTTTATTATATAAATGTTAATTACAGATTTCATTATAAAAATGGCTTCAAAACATGTTCTGAAGCCACATGGCATTAATGAATTCCTTGAATATGATAATACGATCATTAAAAGGGGGTGAAAATGCGTTGGAATCAAACCATATGAATGTTGATTTTATTATCATTAGGGGCGAAATTCTTGATAGTATGACAACATTAAGGTAAGTAATTAACTTTTTCTCTAGTCTACATCTTTTCAAACCAACGTTTCATTTGATGCAAGCAGATTTCCTGTATATAAACAAATTACCGAAGAAGTGAGTCCATAATAGTTTATACTATTTATTATAAGAATATTTTATTTGGAACAGAAAATATATATCTGTTTGAATAAAAATTTCATGTTACAGGTACATACGCAAAATAAAACTACAACACCAGAGAAACCACAAGACCTCGTAGAAAAACAATCTGAACATACATGAAATTCTTCATCAATTGGCTCATCTTCTGGTTCAAGTAGCACATCTTCAAGATTATCCTCCAGTTCTAACCACACTCCTTGCAACTCATTGAAAAGGAAATTAAAAAAATAAATATCTGGGCCTCTATAGGCACCCTACCAATATGTTACCCTAACTAAAACTTCACTTTATGAATATTACTAAAAAATCTACAATCATTCAGAATTACAGAGACCTAAAATAAATACGGTCTTTTAAAAAAATATTTCTTTTAGTACAACAGAGACCTAAAGTTGAATTTTTTTTAAAACAAAGAATGTATTAACTTGCCTAGCTCAATTCTTTCCTCAAATTTAATTAAGTGATTAACCAAATTATGTTCGAGTATTTAAATCATATTATTTTTGCGAAACGATATTAACGTTTAGTTACAAAATTTGCAGTGTAATTTTTGTTGCGAATATTGTATTTTGTTGATGTTTTTAAATAAATTAAGTATATTAAAACGTTTGAATACAGAAATTTTTTATGTAGTGTTTTAAGCATTGGGGTTTCAGGAAACAAAAAGATGGAACATCTGAGGGTTTGTTAACTTGGGCAGCACTTGAAGGTTCAGCTTCTTCTAGGAAAAGGTTAGATCCAAACAAGGAGTGAACATATTTTTTATTTCAGGATTCGTTTGCTGCAAAAAATGAGAAACTTATTACATAAAGTAAATGCCATACACTATATGGACGCTGTTATGCAATACAGTATTAACCTACATTAACACTATTTTGAGTAAAATCTGTCTCAAGCGGGTTCATGTTTTTATAGCATATTTTTGTATTTTTTGTATGTTGTTGATACAAATTTCATTTTTCCAAATATAGAGTGAATTTTTCTTTTTAGTTCTTATCCTTACATAATGAAAACATCGCTTTATACTCTTTTATATCAAAATTTTATTATTGCAAATGTGCTCATTGTAATTGTTACTAACGTATGTATGTTAAAGCACTTAACACTTTATTGACAAATAAATGCAATGTTATGTTCCTTATGATTGTATTGCAAGGAAAAAACTAAAAAATAGACGTTTTTGGTAAACTTTTTTTAGAAAACTCTATGACAAACTGAAATAATAAAAAAAAACTGAAACAAAACAAAAAATATCTTACTAATATCACATAATAAAAAAAATGATTCGTTTTTATTTGGTCAAAACAAAAACTATCACATAAAAAGTTATTTGTCGTTTGTTCATGATAAACCAAATTGAAATAGTTATTTGTAAAACAAGTGTCACAATGACTCGTTTTGTAGTACGAGTGAAGTTTACACAACGAACCGCGAAGCGGTGAGTTGTGCAAATCACGAGTACTACAGAAAGTCATTGTGGCACAAGTATTACACAATATTTTTTATAATTCGCATTTATTTAATTATTTAAATAAAATAGAATTTCATATAATCCCTGTTTTTAAGCTAGGACGAGTGGTTTGAATTTAAGTTGGCAATTCTGTAGATTCCTGATTGGTCAGATCACAGATGGTTTTATTCAGCACTTCTGACTTTTGACATATTATAACCGAATAATTATGTAAATTGTAAACAAACTTTCATTTAAGCAAAAAGAGGATGATTATTTGTTTAAAAAAGAGCTTCTTTGTATATGCTCTTGCAACCTATTTATATTATATCATGAACAGAATTATTTCTGTAATACATCTTCATATAGATATCTGGTAATTTATACCAAAAATCGAACGTTTTGTATACCTATATATTGATCCTATACAATATAAAAATAAACAATTGACAAATCATTGATAAATAAACGTTAGCGTACTTTATTCATTAATAATTTTAATATATAAATCATTCTAATTTACCTTTAATATAATAATTTGTTAGCTAGAACAACGCTAGACCATTTTATTTATAATTTGAGTCAAATGTCAAATAAAAATATAACGAAATTCAATAACCAACTGTACACTAAAAATTACTATAACAGTGTTCAAAGAGCTTCATTGTGACACTGTAAACAATGTTATAATGAAGTCCCTTTTATACGCGAATTATAAAAAAAATATTTCCCTAATATTTCCCTTTATAGGAACTATTGGTTCTCTTCTGCCGGCTCAAAATCAATACCTGTCGGTGTCTGAGAAATTGATAAAAAGGATTTGAATCATTTGAAACTAGTTATAACATATCTTTTTATAATTCGCGTATAAAAGAGACTTCATTATAACATTGTTTACAGTGTCACAATGAAGCTCTTTGAACACTGTTATAGTAATTTTTAGTGTACAGTTGGTTATTGTATTTAGTTATATTTTTATTTGACATTTGACTTTAACCTTGACCCAAATTATATATAAAATGGTCTAGCGTTGTTCTAGCTAGCAAATTAAAGGTAAATTAGAATGATTTAAATATTAAAAATATTAATGAATAAATTACGCTAACGTTTATTTATTAATGATTTGTCAATTGTTTATTTTTATATTGTATAGGATCAATATATAGGTATATACAAAAAGTTCGATTTTTGGGATAATTTACCAGATATCTATGTGCAGATGTATTACAGAAATAATTCTGTTCATGATATAATATAAATAGATCGCAAGAGCATATACGAAGAAGCTGTTTTTTAAACAAATAAATAATCATCCTCTTTTTGCTTAAATATAGGTTTGTTTACAATTTACACCATTATTCGGTTATAATATGTCAAAAGTCAGAAGTGCCTAATAAAACCATCTGTGATCTGACCAATTAGGAATCTACAGAATTGCCAACTTAAATTCAAACCACTCCTCCTAGTTTAAAAACAGGGATTATATGAAATTCTATTTTATTTAGATAATTAAATAAATGCGAATTATAAAAAATATTGTGTAAAACTTCTGCCACAATGACTTTCTGTAGTACTCGTGATTTGCACTCGTACTACAAAACAAGTCATTGTGACACTTGTTTTACAAATAACTATTAAGATCCTGAAGCTTAAGAGCTGACATTTCATGGCCATTTGGCCACAGTAAAGGCAGTTGAAATGCAAAATTTGGCTTATTTTTACATCCTTTCTTCTTCTTTAGGATCCTCATTCAGGTTTGATTTCATAAAGAGTTTGGTGGGACAGTTTTTTTCAATTCTATTTCAAAAGTCTTCAGCCATGAAATCTTATTTTTTTCAATATCAGTTTTTCGATTAGTGACTAAATTTTGAACCGGGGCAATTGATTTGAAATCTTCCTTGTATAATCTATTCACAATAAACTTGTTCCAACAGCGGCATGTCCTCATGACATGCATAAAATCTTCATCAGTGTAAAGTCCTGTATGTGTTTTTAATGCACATTCTACATCTCCAAATTCGGAATCATTGGGAAGGTATGTGTGTCCAGGTGGAAGAAATCGAATAGTGATTTTTTCAAGTTTGTGGTGATTATGTAGAATGTGTAAAAGCATAAGTGCTATTTTGATGCTCCGATTTTGCCCTCCACAAGAATCTGCCCATAATGTTAAATGAGTTGCACTGGTTTTTAAGTTCTCAAGAATATATTTCCTCAAGCAAGAACCAACTTCCTTAGTGCCTCGCCCTGCTTCATGCTCTAGCTAAATATTTAAGTACCCTGTACCCGTACTACCACAGTGTATGCCTAAATTGTGTAAATTGAGTTGTCTTTTGTAGTAAACAATGCCGGTTGGTAATCACGGCAAAGCCTGGGTCTTTTGAAGGTCAAAAGTTAAA
This sequence comes from Galeruca laticollis, assembly GCA_963921935.1. Lineage (NCBI taxonomy): Eukaryota > Metazoa > Arthropoda > Insecta > Coleoptera > Chrysomelidae > Galeruca > Galeruca laticollis. The sequence goes on from OY998177.1 coordinate 79,618,138, forward strand.
GTTTCAGTATTAGGATCAGACATTGCAAGATTGAGATCTTGTTTCATTTGCTTTCGTAACTTGTAAGCATGATCTAGATGAACTTTATGTGCTTGCTCTAGTCTGTTTAAGTCATCGTCTTTTGCACCTGATAAGTATCACATCTTAAACACGTATCTTTTTGTGGCTTTTTAAAGCGTAGATTGAAGTCTTGGTAAAACGTTTTCTTAAAACGAAATAGGGTAACGCCGTCGGGGTATTTTTCTTTGTAACGATCATATAAAATGTGCAAGTTTAAATTCGGCGCTAAAAAATTTGATGTAGTTCCATTGCTACAATAATGGGAAGTGTACTTTGGAATAGAAGTAATAAATTCTCTGATATAATTCAGCTTAGAGTCATTTATAGCATTTTTGCCTCCCGAGTACACTCCTCTGCCATCATGAATATGTTTATTTTTTCTCTTTTTTTCCAAAGCCAGGTCAATCCTAGTTTGACTTATGTTTATAGTTTTTATATAAGTCTGTTTGCACACTTCTATTTCTGATATAAAGTACTTTCTTGTAAATTGCCGTTTCGATTCGCTAGAATAGCTCCTTGATTTAACTGTTTCTTTCACATGACTTTGAATTAATGCACACCTGGCCTCAAATGAGCCACTACTTCAAAAAGTTTCAAAAGCGGCCTTTCTATGATTTTCTGATAAGTTAATGATACACTTTTTTGGGCATTTGCAATCAAACAGAGTAAATTCTCTGGAAGACACCTCTTTTCCTTTTCCGCTGATATACCTTTGATTAGTGTTGGCTTTCTTATTTGTCTACTCTGTTCTACAATATCACCTGTCAAAATACATTGCTGAGCTGGACCCGCATGGCAAAAAACCATTGTTATTAGAAACATGTTTTCCAATGCCTGCAACTTCATGAATAATATTTGTGAATGATTCGTCTATGTGCTCATTTGCCACTAAATATTGAGCATTGTCAAAATTATTATTTATTGCAGTTAAAAGCTCATCCATTGGTTCAATAATAAAAACGTCGTTATTTTGTGCTGTGTGAGTTTGAGAATCAGTATTTGAGTTATTCCAAACTTCTAGAGTCATGCCGTCAAAAATAATAATTGGTACTGCATTAGGACACTGACTATTTGATTCAAAATCTTTTCCAAGACTTGCTGCTACCATATGATGCCCTATTGAATTTGGATTCATACTAGAAACAAAATAAAATTTTGTACCATCGAAAAAGGATAGCTTTGAAGTAGGTACTTATATAATAATATATGCCAAAAATTAAAAGTAACTGACTATGTAGAAAGTTGTAAAAGAAATCCTAAAAATAATATATTTTTTTAACATATTGTAATATTATAAATTAATCCAAAACAAAATTTTACAACAAAGCATCAAGTAACTTAGATTCTTTAAATCTTTTATTTTGTATCAATATCCTCTTTAAATAATTTGCAACAAGAGTTATGAAGCTTGAAATCCTTACTTTAAGCTTAAACACAAAATTGCAACACAGATTAAACCTTTATTATGAAAATAATACATTTTAAATAATAAGTATTAGTAGTTTGTTGTGATTTTTACCTCAAATATATTTCATAAAAATGGGAAACTAAACTTTTTGGCTTTTAAACAAAGGCAATATTAGCAGGTAAGTTATGAAGTTATTGTTGTTTTAGGTTATCTCACTGAATGAATTCATTTATTCAAATACTTACTTGAAACAGAAAATAAGCCATCATCAAAACATGCACTAATTCACTATAAAAATTATTATTTTTAACAATTATTATTGATTTCATATGCCATGTAAGAATACTTATCAACTTAAAAAATACACTCGAACGTTGTTAACACGCCGGTAAATTGGTATTGAAGGTTAGGAAATCACTGTGCAATAACAAGTTATGCCACTTAACTTATTATTTCGATATAACAGATGACAGGTATTATTCATATCATTGACACTAAGAGACATGAAACGTTATTGCGTATCATTTTAAAGCTAATATTAAAATAGTTTAACCTTTCACTAACATTTTGCCATATTTAGATGCATTAAGATACTTAAAATGATATTGAAAAACAAACAAAAACAAATTCAATTTATTCAAGTTTGCATACAGTTTCAGTGGACTTCCAAAATTCATTTTCTTTTTAACATTAAATTTGAAAAATGGTTGGTCTATTTTTTTATCCATGTTGACAAACTGACAGCTACAGACCCAGGATGGTTCCCTGGCGTGTGTAGTGATCCTTAAAATACAGTAATGGAAAAAAGACATTAGCTTAGAAATAAGATTTAAATTTAGGTTAATATTAGTTATAGTATTTAGCGACCATTGCTCTGAAACGGTCAATGTCAATTATCAATGGAGGCACGTTTCTGTTAATGTATAAACAAACATGTACAACTTATAGACGGAGGTCAGACATGTAGTTAAACATAACTACGTTTCCTATAAAATAAGAGTGAACGAACCAGGATTTGTTATTGTTATTTATACTTTGACTAAGTCGATCGATATATTTATAATTGTGTATTTTAACGTATTAAAACTTGAACCCAGTGATTTTTATAAATGTGATGTTGTTTATTCTATTCCCGAATACAAGTTGCTAGGTAAGTGGTTTCCTCAATGATAATATGCCTTTATGGTAAACGTCAAGTATACGAGGGACACTTACTAAGTAACCACTACATGGCGATCCTGCGAACGAAATGGTAATGGAAAAATTGATAGTAAAATGGTAATCGCCACCACATGGCGATCCTGCAAATTTAATGGTTATTACAAAACGGTTATGGTAAATTAAATGGTAAAATGGAAATGGTATTGTAAAAATTAATGGTATAATGGTAACAAATGGTTATGGTAAATAATCCTGTAAGTAAATGGTGAAATTTCATTCTGCAAACGCAAAATTATGGTACAATTGATGTTATAAGAGTAGAACTATATGGTTTTCTATTTAAATTTGGGACCTTGGAGAAAAGAAACAATGGGAGGTTCATCAACCAAACAAAAGGCAAAAGAAACAGGAATTGTCAAACAACACTTTCATGGCACAGCAAGATAATGTCGCGATGCACATAATGGTACTATTATACATTATAACTATAGCTTTCATCTTAAAATTTGTTTGGTCATTATGGAAAACGCACCGAAGAGCGGTGAAAAGGGATATCAACCGAAGCAATGCAGTAAAGCAGGCAACAGGAACTCTCACCGTGTAAAAATAATTGTAAGTACATATGCATTCTATTCTTATGAACGAATTTTTTTTAAATGTCAATAACGGGGGAAGATTTTGAAGATATACGATTAATTGTGGAAGAAGTTAATAAACAGGGAAAAAGGGTTTTGAAGAAAGAAACTCCTAAAAATCCTGATATACATATAGAAGTAATTAATAGCATAGTAGGTCTTTATAATAATTTTGCTAAATTAATAGCCAAAAATTGGAAAAATTCAAGTTCAGTACAACAGGAGACTTGTAAAAATTATTCAAGTAGGATTAGGGATAAAGCTGATAGGGCATTTCAAGCGTTAAATTGTATTTTCGACATACCTACCTCTATATTTGACGAAATTGACACTGTTGTATTACAAGCAATAAGCAAACAGTTAAAAATGGCGACAAGTATGAACGATTTTTTCAATTTTGCGAGTAAAGTTCTACCGAACGAGTTTACCGGCGAAGCAAGCAAATTACAGTCATTCTTAGACTCATTAGATTTACTACAAATAAACGCGACTGGTAATGAGGAAAATGCTATTTTACTAATAAAAACGAGACTAACAGGTAAAGCTAGGAGCTTAATCACGACGGAAAACTCCATTGCAGACATCAAGAATAAACTTAAAACAGGAATAAGAGGAGACAATCCAAGCCTTCTCTTAGCGAAGCTTGGTAAAATAAGACAAAATGGAAAATATGTGACACAGTATGCAACAGAAATAGAGAAACTAGCGGAAAGATTACAGGCAGCATACATATCGGAAGGGATGCCTGAACGGCTAGCCGAAAAATATACTAAGGAAGCAACGATTAAGGCAGTAACTATGAATGCCGCAACGGATGCAAGCAAAACAATAATTGCAGCGGGAAGTTCTGAAACTACACAAGAGGTACTATCAAAATTGGTTTCAGTAGAAGGTATAGTAGGACAACAACAAGTCTTACATATGAAAGATAACAGGAATTTCTTCAGGAAGTCAAACTTTGACTTTAGGAATAATCACCGGAGAGGAAACAACAGAGGATTTTATAACAGTAATCATTCAGGAAGAACATTTCGACCGTATAATCAAGGAAACAACTATGGCATATACGAAAATTTTAATAAATATAGGAAATACAATAATAATGGAAATTACAATAATCAAGCTAAAAATAACGTGAGAATATGCAAGATAGAAGAGAAAATTGAAGAAATGAGTAGACAAATAGCGCAGTGGAAGAAAGAAAACTACGATTTAAGGATGGAAAATAAGGAACTAAAGGAAAAAACAGAATTTTTGCAGGGAAACATGACAGATAATCAGAAAAATTTTAGGGAGAAGAATTTAATAATACATGGTATAGAAGAAGACAACGAAGAAGATGAGGAACAACTAGAAAACAAATTAGAAGATGTAATGAACAAGGTTAATAACACAGTAGATGTTAAAACAGATATTTTGAAATGTAAAATATTAGGAAACAAAACCAGTAACAGAAATAGGCCAGTACTAATAATGATGAAAGTACTAGAAAAATTTCAAATTAATCAGGAATCAGTCAACTGAGTGTGTGTAGAATACTTAAAGAAAACCGCTACCATCCGTATCATATTCAAATACCCAGCATTTGACAGAGCAGGATTATGATAATCGATAAAATTTTTGTTAATGGACTTTGGATAAAGTTGGAGGAGATCCTGATTTTTATAATTATGTATTGTTTACAGATGAATCTACTTTCAACAATAATGAGTTAGTGAATAAACATAATTTCCATTATTACGATACAACAAACAAACATTTATTCCGTACTGTTGATCGCCAACACCAATGGAGTGTTAACGTTTTGGGAGGGATTTTGGGTATGTTATTGGCTCGTATTTTTTGACGGACACCTAAATAGACGAAATATTTTGAATTATTAAAAGCATGACTTCTGGATCCTTCTCGAAAACCTACCACTTACCATCCGAAAGAAAATGTGGCTACAATTAGAAGGATGAAAAAAAGGTTTGCATTTCGTGCAGAATTTTAATTTATAAAATCATAGCAAAGCGCTTTCGACTATAACGTCATCCTCAGTGCGTACCTGTAAGTAAGTAACATTGAATTGAATTTAAGAAATTTTGATAATGAGAACTTTGAAAATTGAAAAAATTACTTACTCGTCAGGTGTACAAGAGCCATACCATAAAAATAACATATATCCAGAAGACCACGTAAATATTTAAAAAAGGGACATCATATGAACAACATTTTAAAATATCCTTATTCCAGGATTAACCTGGATAAAAGTTTCAAAAGGCGCAACACATGTCTGCTGAAACTTAGTCCACCCTATAACTAAATAAATAAATGAAAATTGACATTGTGTCAAAAGCTGACAATGAAGTTTGGCATAGAACATGACATATAAAAATAATGACTGTGTTATGAAAATTGATAATAGACAAATTAGTCAAATTGATCTTTCTATTTTAAACGTTTATGAAGGTGAATGTACGCTCTCTTTAAATTAACTTGAGTATTGAGACAAATGTCATTATTCAGTAATTCTCTGTTAATATGTAAATCTTCAAGAAAATCTAATCTATTGTAATTTTTGAAACTCACCTCCTTTAAAATTTTTGAATTCCTATTTGGACTGAAGTTGTGGTTATTAAACCTTGAATGTTGACCAAAAGCTGAAATTTTGTTGGCATTTAAATGTTCGGTTATACTGACTTTCAAAGGTCTGCAAGTTCTTCCAATGTAGGCCGCATCACAATCATCACAATTTAACCTGTATATGCCACCCTTCGAAAGTTTATCAATTTTATCTTTTGTGTTGACCAGGTATCTGTTGAGGCTGTGGTTGGTTTTAAAAGTAATTTCAATGTTCTCTATGTTGCTTTTAATGTAACCAGCTATTTTATTAGAAATATTGTCATTTAAGAAAGGAAGTGAAACAAATTGTGCTATTGAATCTACTTTAGGGTAGGCTGCATTAAGTTCTTTTTTGTTTTTGATTTTTTGGATCAAACTATTCATAATATTCGGGTTATAATTATTATTTGAAGCTATTTGTTCAATGATATTCAATTCATTCTGATAATAAACTGCAGAAAGGGGCACATGCAAAAGTCTATGAATATAACAATCCATAAACTAACAATCTTTTAAAGTTTAGTACATCATAAAATAGAACGTTATCAACAGACATAAATAATTAAAATAAACAGGTACACGTACAAAAACACAAAACAAAATAAAACTACCATTCTTAAAGAACAAATAAAAAAAATAGCCTATTAATGATAGGTAGACACAATCAGAAAAAACGAAGCTTAAAAAGTCAAAGCATTATAGTAAGTTGAGCTTGTGGAAGCTAACTTATCGATAATTCTTTCTGGGTTAATACTATTTAAGATATCCTTTTCCGTATTCATTAATATTAGGGCCTGCAATAATTCTTGGCCTAATAAAGATCTCAGTCTATTTTTAATTATTTTTAATAGATTAAATACTCGTTCGCATGCCACTTGGCAATTAAAAACTTATAAACCATATACAAATTTGAATTAGTGGATATAGGCATATTGAATTCTCTTAAATTTTTAAAAGTGCAGTATACGCCAACCTACACATTCATTTGTTTCAGACTTATTTATGCAGAGGTCTGTTTTAACGTTTTTTTTTTAATATTGGGGTATATTTGTTTAAATAACTCATTTTTTAATTCCACATTATCGATCCCAATCTTTTCAGCAATATCAGTAAATTTAAAGTCGCTTAATAAACCCAAGCTTTTAAAATTTATGGGGTCAAGGCCTGAAAAATCTTCATAAATTTGTTTGTTGGCTTCAAATCTCTGGCTTATACTTTGAATTGCCTGATTAATTACTGCCTTAAATACGTCAACTTCAAATTTTTTTACTGGATCGGTTATAACGGAATTTTCAGTAGTTTCGTGTACCATACGTTTCCTTTTTCTTAACCTTTGTTGTGGCAGCTCATGTTCAATTACAGTATCTTTGTTTCTAATGGTCTCTATTTGATTGATATAATTTAAAAATGCATTAATCTTTTTAACAATTACATCAAATTTGTCATACATTTCATTTAGCATTGCTTTCGCATTTGTTACCAAATGGTATGCTTGGATAAAATTAATACCTTCTGTCTGAAGATAATTTGAGGCGGGAGTCACGTATTCAAAAATTTTTATCATGATATTAAAAGGTCCTTAATATGGGCTTGGAGTTATTTAAAACATGCATGTGGTTAAACTTTCTTCAAGATTTTCCCTTGGTTTTGGTTCTTCCTCAACTTCAGTTTTTTCAACGGGTTCTTTATGTTTAAAATTTTCTTTACTGCATTTTTCTTCAGATTCATAATCGTCAATTTCAGTTTGTTGTGGAAAAAGAAGGTGCATTTTTACTATTTTTAGCTATTTCTTTCCAAAGTACTAATGCCTGTTTCGCAGTTTAGAGGAAATTTGTATTTGCGCTTTTTTTCAAAAATAACCTCAAGTTAGATTGGGTTGGTGACTCTGCCGCTTGTAAAAGTAAATTTTTGTCTTTCTTCTTGTTTTTCTGTTGCACTTTTGTAGATTATCTTTTTGGTATTGCTTCGCACATCAGCCTCAGCCTCAGCCATCTAAGAAATAAGTATTTCTATTTTATTTTAAATAAATATACAATGAAAATAAATTGTTAAGGATTAAGCAAGAATTAAAATGAAAAAGGATCTTGGATGATTCAAAAACATACTTTTTGACTTAAAAGTAACACAGTATATTTTAATGGGGCGTACATCAACAACAAATAATATAATTTCCGAATCTATATTAAAATTGTGGGTAATTACTTATTTTTTGTCAAAAATTTGCTATTACTATTAGCAGGATTAGCATACTAAACATACCTACTTTTAACTTTTATTTAATACACATCGATTTCAATAGGCTTTCTTTCTTGATCCAAACAGTTCAAACACACAGGAGAAAACAAGAAAGAACATGCAGGCCTCGCGCCTCGCCTCGCCTATTGGTTTATCGAAACAATTGTCAATTTTTTAGAATTTTCAATAACTTTTATTATATTGTGGAATTAACTAGAAACCGTGAGTTTCATTTAAAACACTGATTTGTTTTATAACTACTATGCCAAAATGATTAGTTTAAAAATGTAGAGAGAACTGCAAATATTTTTAAATCAATTTACCATTAAATTTATTAAAATTGTAAATTGCACGAAAACTATAACACCTAGGTATACATACCCTTATACCATTCGAAAGAGGATATTTTTTTTAAATACAGGGTGTTTCGTTTAAACTAAGCCCCCTATTACATAATGAATGTCCTAATAATGAAACTGTAAATGCTGAACACCCTGTAAAGAGATGTTGAATACTCAATCATGGAATACATTCAACGAATGCCCAAAATAATTTTAAAATTAAGTATTTATCAACGTACAAACTACTACGTTTGGCTATAAACCTCCATCCCGTTGGTAGTGATTAACCCTGTATATAAACACTTGCTGGACAGTATCATTACATATTTGGAGAGTCGATTCAGTGTTGGAACAACCAATTTTTTTCATTCTGAATTTTATAAAACCCACGTTCATTGGGGAAATTATTATGACATCTCTATATTGAATGCCACGGGTCTTGGTGAAAAGATTTAACAAACTTTTTCATCAGAATCTGGAGGTTTTATTTACAGAATTCAGACGCGAACTGAGGTTTTGGAAGGCGAATTGGGAAAAAACCTACGAAGAAAACTTCCTATACCCTTCAAGTCTTTAGGAGTTCTTGCTCACTGCGTTAAAGTAATGTTTCCTTTGATAACGTCATTTTAAGAAATTCTATTACACTTCCGATCAATGTTGCCTTATAGGAAAGAAGTTTTTCCTGGTTGAGGCGAATAAAAAGTTGGCTCCGATCTACTATTTCCGAAGATAGGTTATCTGGCTTAGCGGCATTGCGATCAATGAACAATTATTTATTAACCCATTAACGCCCAAAAATTATTTTTAGGAAAAAATATTTTTATAGGTGCTATAACATGCCTTGTCAAACTGACAGCTAATGAGATATATATGTACTCATATGAGTACAATGGGCGGATACGTGATAAGTATCTCAACAAATAAAAAGTATTTTAAGGTCACGAATCAAACAGAAACTAATATCTAATAAAACAATCTCGCTCCAAACATAATGTTACGTTACACTTTTGGCACCTCCATCTCACCCGTTGATGGCATAGGACGCATCGTAACTGATTACCAAGTTTATTTGGAAAACGACCACCTTCATGTTGGCTTACACTTAGGGAAGGGTGGTACTAAGTGAGACGGCGTACCAAGTGAGACAATCAGAATAACTATTTAAATTTCGCTCCAAATTACGTTTACTGTCAGAGAGTTGTTGACATTCATAAAGCAAAACGTTCTGCGACTTTATAGATTGTTTTAGATGATTTTACAGTATTTTTATACAAAAACTAAATTTAAGGTAAGTTTGTTACTTTCTTATATCGATGTATTATACTGTATAACGTTTGTTTCATAGAATTTTGTGAATGATGTGATATTTGTAATATTTGGTTACTAACCTTACTTTCTGTATGATCATAGACATTGATATTAACAAAGATATTATTTTTGAGGGCGTTCGTGTTGTGGCATCAGAATGTACTGAGACAACATATCTGGTACTAAGTGAGACTGTCTCAGTTAGTACCATAATATAATTACGCAAATATCACTATATAATAATTCTCACTTTAGTACTAAATTTATAATTTCTTAAGAGATCGGTACATTTTTTACAGATGCCGCGGAAACCTAAGCAAAGAAAAATTGGCAATACAAGTGCTGAAACCATGGAACATGCAGTTAATTTAGTCTGCAATGAAAATTTATCGCTGAGAGTTGCTGCTGACCGCTGTAATATAAAATTTCAAACGTTAGCGATGTATGTAAAAAAATAAAGATAAGCCTGATGCGATAATGGAACCAAATTATCGGCATAGTATTTAAACCTGAACAAGAAAACTACTTGCTGATTATCTTATAACTTGCAGTAAAATGGCTTACTGATTGACAATAGAGGCTACAAGCTAGCTTATGAGCTTGCTATTAAAAATAATTTTTATATCCCTATGTCCTGGGAAAACAACAAAATGGCTGGTGAAGATTAGCGTAGGGCTTTCATGAAAAGAAATAATGAGATTTCCATTCCGAAACCAGAAGCATGTAGCTTATCACGTCTAACCTCGTTTAATGTACACAATGTTAAAATATTTTTTGATAATTTGGCCAAGATTTTGAAGAAATACCCTCCGTTTTTAAAAGGCATGGAGTAATAAAAGCTCATTAGGTATGCAAAACCGATACAGGGTGTATAATAAAATATCTCCGAAGTTTATCTAATTGGGTACTAAAATTTCTCATTTGTTACGAATTTCAGGTAGACACCCCGTAACTCTGTATTCGGTTGGGTCGCCTATTGTATTGAAAGGGTCGCTCTATTGTATTTGAATGAACCAATAAACAATTTAATCCTCAGAGGCGTGCAATCAGGACAAAACAAACTTGGTATATGAATATGAAGGCACTATGAAATTATAATTACGAAAACTATTCAAAAGAGTTCACAATATCGATTCAATAAAAACACATTTTTTTGTGTTCCTATGAATAAACAATAAACATAAAATATTATATAAAAAATAGCAAATTTTTTTGCAGTAGGTATCAACTTTACTACTAATATACCGTTTACAATAGGAGAGGAAAAAAGAAAAATGCAGGAATAAAGTACGAATTAATGTAATATTTATAAAAAAAAAGTCTAACAAATAATAGTAATAACTAACACAAAAACTAGTCTATATATCAGAATCAGACGATTCTGTTGAGCTTCCATTATTAACATTGATTATAAATGGTTGAATCATGTGTTCACTTATATGATCCATTTCCCACATATTTAGTTCTTCTTGTATCACGTGTTCAACACATTTCTTCCAGTTTTCTTTGGTTACGTTACCTAACGCGTCTTCGAATAAAACTTTTACGTCACTCATTTTGAATGTCGTATTCTTTCTTGAAACTTCCCCTTTCACTTGGGCCCATATTAATTCTATGGGATTGAGTTGACAATGATAAGGAGGAAGCCTCAGCACCGTTATACCACGCGCTGATGCCATTTGATCTACAACGTATCTACTATTTTTCGAGGTTAGCCAATCGTGGATATCTTGTTTACGCCATGCAGTTGAAGGTAATTTCTCCACTAACCTGGAGTGATAACTTGCGTTATCCATAACAATGACTGCGCCCGTTGGAATTAGATCTAACATTTGTGAGAAATATTCTTCGAACACGTCTGCATCCATATCTTCATGATAATCTCCGGTTCGCTTCGACTCAAAGCACAACAATCCACCTTTAACAAAACCTTCGGCACTTCCGATATGAGTAATGATGAGTCGACGTCCTTTTCCTGCTGGTGGATTGAGGCCTGTTGACCACCCTTCAAGAGCTGCCTGCCTCCGACTTTTGACATTCGTGTCTTGCCAAAACATTGGAACAGTATGACATTCATTTAACCAAGTCTCATCCAAATAATAAATTTGTTTTTGATCTAGTCTTGGTTTCCGAATATTGCGCAAATAACTCCTCCAAATGACAATGTCGTCTCTATCAATCAACATTGCGTTCCGATAATTTTTTTTATATTCAAATCCAAGTTCCTTCAAAATTTTCCATAATGTACTTCGAGACATTTTCGGAAAATCTGAATCTTCTTGAACCGAAGCCATAATTTTGGAGAGAGTTGGGATCTCTTTTCTAAAGAAAAAAGCATGCACCTTACGCCTTATTCCATTCTTCAAGTCGTCATCCATTTCAAGTTTGGGTCGGCCTGGGGACTTTGCTAGGGCTGTGATGTTTCCATTTTTTTTCTCCTTCATTAAATTATAAATTGTTGTTTTTGAAATACCCATCATTGTTGCAGTAATCTCCACAGTTTCATCAACACTTCCTGTCGAATTCATGATTTTTCTTCTAATTTCTTCGTTCTTCAACGAGGAATAGATTTTTTTCGTTCAGCGACAATGGGCCAACTTTAGGTCGCTTAGATGGTGATAAATCCTCCATATCTGGTCGAATTTGGTTGGAACACTATATAGTTGGAAGGTGTAGTTAGGTGTTTGTCTCGTGTGATGAGAAGAGAACTTGTATAGATGAACAAAAATAAACACCAGTTAACAATAACGGTAAAAAATAATAACAAATAACAGTAATAATGGGGAAATCAATCAACACAGCAGTTTCTCCAGAACAGATGAACTGTAAATTGAAAATATTCAACCTTTCCGCTACTTTTATAATTGAAAAGTTCTAGTAAGTACATTGTATTATGGGGGCATTTTCTTAGAACTGAAAAGACTATATTTCACAATAATAAAACCATTTTTGAGCTACCTGTTTGTCAAGTTTCTTCAATTACCTGCTAATTGGGTGAAATAATCGGCAAATGGGGTTGGTTTGGATATATATATATATATATATATATATATATATATATATATATATATATATGTATTTGTATAAAATTGTTATTAACATTTATTTTATTATTTATTGTATGTAGGATTATAACAACCTGGAGCTTAGCGGAGGGACTCGCCTACGCCCTTTTATACATAATAATAAATTTTCTGGAAAATTGATGTCAGTGATATAATCCACAGTTTATTATATTATTGATAATTTGAAATTTTTTATTTTAAATAATATTACAAACCGGTTATTTTCGGAAATGAGATAATTTTAGAAACCTTAACTTTTTTAAATGACTAAATGTGGTACGCCTATGGTTCCGGCCAAAATGAGTGATTCATTACTCCATGCCTTTTAAAAACGGAGTTTATAGTTTGGCAGACGGTTTCCGTATTTACAATTTAGATGAAACTGGCACCTAAACAGTTCAAAGTCCAAAACGAATTGTTGCTCCAAAAGGAGTAAAACAGGTTTATCAATGTACAAGTGGTGAACGGGGGGAAACAGTCACGATATGTGGAATAATTTCGGCATCTGGAACATTTTTACCGCCGGTACTTATATTTCCCAGGAAAAACTTTAAAAATCATATGCTAAAAGATGGTCCAACAGGTGCTTTAGGCTTTGCAAACCCAAGTGGATAGATGAATTCAGAAATTTTCTTGGATGTTTTAAATCATTTTATTGCTCATAGCAATTCATCCAAAGAAAACGCTACCCTTTTTATATATGATAACCATGAAAGTCACATTTCTCTAAAGGTGGTAGAAAGAGCTCGACAAGCAGGTGTTCAAATTTTGACGATTCCTCCTCATTGTAGTAACAAATTACAACCTTTAGATATTTCCATTTACGGACCTTTTAAAGCATATTATAATGCTGCATGCGACAAGTATATGCTTCAACATCCTGGAGTTCCCATGACCATATACGATTCAGCAGGACGAATTTCAGAAGCACTCCAAAAATCTTTTACGCCTAGTAATATAGTCGCGGGATTTAGAAAATCAGGAATTCACCCGTTTGACCCAGATGTGTTTAAGGACGCCGACTTCTTAACTTCGTTTGTAACTGACCGACCATATTCTAATGATCAAGAAACTGAAGATAAGGAAAATCAACCTGGTACATCAGAGGAAGAAGTAAAAATGAACAACAAAAATGTTCCTCCTGCTGAAAAAACACCTTAAAAAAATACACAAATGGCTCAAACTAGCTTTATTTCACCCGAAGATATTCGAGGATTTCCCAAAGCATTACCCAGAAAACAAATTAGAAAGGGAAAATAAAAGGGAAGAAGTAAAATAATAACGGAAACGCCTGAGAAGGATAAACTGATAGAAAAGGAAAAATCAAAAGAATTAACTAAAAAAGAGAAGAGAAGAGAAATATAAGCGAGTTACAGAAGGGGGGACCTAAGAAACCGCGTCAAAAGATTAAGAAGGCAAAGAAAGGGGATTCGACAGACACTGATACATCTGAAGATTCCGAATATGAAACGTTTTCTGAAACTGAAGACTGGGTACCCGATGATGAAACTGAAGATACCGTTGTGACCAAGGCAAATGTATCAGTGGGCAAATTTGTTTTAATTATGTTCCCAAAACAAATTTATTATGTCTCAAAAGTTACAGGAGTGTCTAACGATGATTTCGAAGTGTCTTTTCTTCGTAAGAGCCTTAAATTTTCGAACAGATATACCCAATACATCTTTTGTTGCGTTGAATGATATAGCAATGGTACTTCCAGATCCTGTTCCAGGCACTACAAAGTGACAGTCTAAATTGTACAAATTTAGGATTAACTTCAGCTCGTTTAATATTCGCGAAAAAAATTATTTGATTTTTCTAATTTTATACTGAAGGTATATAATATTGTATGTCTCAGTTGGTACTTTTGTTAGTCTCACTAGGTAAACTTTCAGGTACTAAATGAGACAAGATCGCACTTAAGAAAAATATATTTGATTTTGCTTATTTTTGTGGGTAATTTCTTCTTTGTGTATAATTTAGAAAGCGGAGAGATTATACTATAAAATGAAATGAAAAGGGATGTATAGAAAAATAAATAAAGTAAAAAATGTTAATTTCGTCTCACTTAGTACTACCCTCCCCTACTGGTATTTGCCCAGATCGTCGAGTTTTGTTTGGAACATATTTATTGTAGCAGGTTAGATAATGGCGGATAACTTGTCTTTCAAAGTCTAATAGGGAAATTTTACTCTCTGAAGATAACTGATACAGTCTCCATGCATTTACCATTGCGATGTTGAGCATATTGATAAACAAAACCCAACAACATATACAGATATTCTGTAATTATTTACTGCTTGATCACGTAAGTCAACTCCTCCCATTGACTTGTTATAACTTCGAAATAGTAATGGCTATGGTACATCAATTTTGTATACGTCTGCAGCTGATCAACGTTTTACAGTATGTAGTGGTTCTAGTAAATCAAAATTCGATGTTGTAGTTACGCTCCTATTGTCGTTCCATCTTGCAATGACAAAGCCGCTTTCTTCGTCATATTTAAACTCATAGTATCCTCTTTGCTTTCTGTCAAACAACTTTGCGTTGGTTAACGGACATTTTTTGGTACGATCATTTCTTAGAGTTCCTGTAGCACGATAATATTGTTCCTTTAATTTCATTAGCAAGTCACAACTAGAAAAGTAGTTATCAAAGTAAATGATATGATCAGAGGGGATAGAAACAGCTTCTAAAAGGTTTAAAACTACTTTAGAGCCCAGGGGTATTTTCTGTTGTGTCAAATTTTTATCTGTGGAGCTGATAAATGTATCGAAACCATAGCAGTAGCCAGTGGAGCTACACAACAACCAATTTTTGTAGCCAACTCTGATCGGTTTGGATCTAATGAATTGTTTTGCTGAGTGACGTCCAAAGAATTTTACCATGGATTCATCCACACAAAGGTTTTGGTGAAATATACCTACCCCACTGACGAAAATTTTGATTTAGCTTGATCATTATTGGTCGTATTTTTACCATTCTGTCAGTAACGTCTAAGCTCAAATTATCGACTAGATGGATATATTTTTTGATTTCTAGATCTGTTGTGTGGCATGACATTGACCACGCAAGGTACGTTTAAATCTTCATCTAAAGAACAATAGTTTCTTTCACTTGGTACTATATGATACCGTGTGAAAAACAGAATTCCAATAAATTGTTTCAAGTCTGCTTTAGATATAGAAAAACCGTGATCATTGGTCTGTGTAGCGTAGAGATTTGTTTGTTGGGTTATTGAATCAAGTATCTCTTCATCTAATATAATTTTTCAAATACTTCAACAGGATGGAGGTTATCTAAATCATGTTTTAAGATTTCTAGACGATCTGTGGCACCGAATTTTCCTTTCAGACTTACGTATATAACCTTAGAACTCCATTTGAGTTCCTTATTCTTTATTTTTTCCCTTTCAATTTTTTTCTAGCCTCTCTGATAAGGGTAGATCACTATCTTCATCACTACTTTCGATTTCGTCATGGGATGTAATCAATATGACCAGCTATGTCGTGTGGCATAGCCATATTTATATCTTCCATTATTTGGTCAACAATATCCTCCTCATCCGTTACAACATCAACTGTTGATGGAATAATCACAATATCAACTTTATTTTCTCGATTTGAAGACGAATCAAGCTCATTTAAAACCCTAGTTAAAGTAGCATATCTCTTACCATAAAATCTACTTGTAGGAATCTCACCCATTTTGGTAACCTAAAGAATAAATAAAGACCCTGAATTATCCCATTGTAGTCAAATGGGTACAGTCAATTTTTTTCTTAGTATAGAATAGGCATTAAATATTTTGACACTACACACATATGTTGTGGTTAAGAATGAAACAAATATTGCAACTAAAAATAATATTAGACCGTTTGCTCTATAAATCAAGATGGATAATATTTTCTATTTACCCGTTTCAGAAACAGCAAAAAACGTGCACTTGTTTACTACTTTCACTTCTAAAATGGCGCGTAACTCAACGAAGGTCAATGTAAGAAAAGAAATAATTTCGTTATAGCATCTAAAATAGAGAAACACCGCTATACCAGTCCCAAGCCTGGGACATCACCACGCAAGAGGTGACGAAGTGTGGAGAAATCGAGGAGTATCACCTCGCAAAAAAAACCTGGGTTTAGCTGGCCCCGGCTGATAGTACCCTGTAAGGGCCCCTTGTCCAGGGTTACGGATGAAGTCCCCAACGACGGGAAAGGCGTAGAGGAAGAATCCTCAAAATGGGAGAACCGCTGGAAGGGGCAATTCTCGATTTTAGGAATAGCATAAAATCAAAAAAGGTCGTAGAGAAGACAATCTGTCTAGAAGAGAGATACTCCGAAATCAAAGCTCTGGCCCTCCAGGATGGGGGGGCCAACCCCTCGATACTCGTCAAAAAACTAAAAGGTTAAAAATTCCAGTAAAAATTAGCTTAGAAAACGGACAATGAATATTGGTACTTGGAACGTTCAAGGCCTCTCCCAAAAATTAGACGATGTAATATCCGAAGTAAAGATCGCAAAGATGGATATAGTGGTGCTGACCGAACAAAGAAAAAAGGAGTATGCTCAGAAAATCTAGGACAATATGACCACTTTTGCTCAGGGGTATCAAAAGACAAAAGAGTCCAACAAGGAGTGTCTATACTTATTCGTAAAAATCTGAGAAGGTGCATCACATCCTGGGAAGCAATCAGTCAACGAATCATAAAAATGAACCTAAGTATACACGGAAATAAAGTTACAATCATAGAAGCGTACGCTATTAATGATGATGCCTTAGGCAATGATAAAGATGAATTCTTCGAGCAACTGTCATACGAAATCTCCAAAATTGGAACATCCCGAGAAATAATACTGGTAGGAGACCTAAACTCTATAACGGGAAAGAAACAGCAAGATAAAATAGTGGAACAATTCTGAGAAGACACTGTAAATAAATATGGAAATAGACTCATCAATATGTGCGACCAAAACAACCTGTGAATTCTGAACGGCTTTTTTCAACATCGATAAATACATAAGTATACCTGGGTGCAACACTCTAAAAACCTAAAAACTATCATAGACTATGTGATAGTCCGGCAAACTACAACACTGAAAATACAGGACGTTAGAGCCTATACAGGCGCGGCGTGTGGAAGTGACCACTATCTTGTCAAATCCAAAATACTACCCTTCCGTGTAACAAAGGAAAAAGGAAAAGACACAAGCGAACAAGAACAAAAAACACAAAAATCAGGTACAACCTAGATAACCTTAACCAAGATAGCGTAAGGGAAGTTTATAAAAAATGACTTGATGAAAAACTCATACAAGAAAGCTTTGAAAACACAGAAGATCAATACAAGTATCTTAAAAGATGCTTGAAAAACGCCGCACTGGAAGCCCTGGGAGAATACGCAAAGCCCAATCGAAGAACACCATATTGGTGGGATGAAGAAATACATGAAATGATAAAAATAAAGAGAGACAAATACAACAGATTCCTCAACACAAAGTCGGATCAAGATAAAAAAGAATACAAAACAGCGTAAAGGAAGGTACGCACAGCTATAACAAAAAAGAAGAACGAAAGCTGGTAAAGAAACTGCACAAGATCCAATACATACCTGGTAGGTAGTGGAAGTAAGATCTCTTCGTCAAGAAAAGACAAAAGATATTATCTCACCAATAACGTTAGAAGAATGGGATAAATACTTCGCGAAACTGCTGACTGAGCAAAGGACACAATATCAGCAACTACAACAGCGACAATCCGACACCCAAATACGAACTACAGCATCCCCACTTAGAATCAACACCAAAGAAGTAAAACTGATTTGTCAAACACTGAAAAACAGAAAATCTCCTGGCCCCAGTAATATCCCCCCGGAGTTACTTAAACACGGTACAGAAAAGCTATATCGACAATTAGCCTGCCTGTTCCAGAAATGCATTAATGGAGAAAGTTTGCCAGAAGAATGGAAAACGTCGTACATAACAACGATAAATAAGAAGGGAAGTAGAGACGTGTGTGATAATTATAGAGGAATCGCTGTGCTTGGTACTATTTCGAGAGTCTATGGTAAGCTAGTGAAAAAGAGAATTGATGATGAATATTGTGATAGTGAGGCCGAAGAACAAGCTGGATTTAGAGCTGGTAGATCCACTGTGGATCACTTATTCACAATAACACAGATAATTGAGAAAAAGACGGCACGGAATCAAGAAATACACCTCCTTTACGTAGATCTCAAAAAATCGTACGACAGTGTACCCCAGCTAAAACTCTGGGAGGCTCTCGAGAAAACCAACATCAGCATAACATTGATAAAAGCTGTTCGAGAACTCTATTAGGAGAACACAAGCCACATAAAGAAAGGGCAGACATTATCAAAGGGGTTAAACATTGACAGGGGTCGTAAGCAGGGTTGTTGCTTGTCACCAACTTTGTTTAAAATCTTTTAAGAACAAGCTCTGAAAACATGGAAAAGAAAGTGCGAACAGATGGGAATACCACTGAACGATCACATACTATATACTCTCTGCTTTGCTGATGATCAAATAGTCCTAGCTCAAGACTACGACGACTTAGGATACATGACCCGTAAATTAATTGAAGAATACGATAAGTGGGGGCTGGAGGTAAATCTTCAGAAAACGGAATATATGTGCATTGGTGGAGAACAACAGGACCTTATCTTGGATCAATAACATCAGATAAAACACTGTAAAAAATACAAATATCTTGGAATACATATCACTAATGACGGTAGTTTGGATGAAGAAATCAAACACAGAAACAACCAAAGAAGACAAGCAATCAGACAACTCAACAGTATTTTGTGGGATAAGGCAGTATCAAAACAAAATAAGCATAGAATTTACAACAGCATAGTGAAAAGTGTCATCAGCTATGTTAGTGAAGTGTGGCCTCTAAAGGAGAAAACTCGTAAGTCTGTTGAAGCCACCGAGTTGGATTATTGGAGACGCGCCGCCGGAAAATCAAAACTGGAAAGAGTGAGAAATGAGAGAATTCGAGAAATTATGCATGTTAAACACAAAATGACGGAAGACATACAAATTAACCAACTTAGATGGTATGAACACGTTCAAAGAATGACGGAAGACAGAATCCCAAAGAAAATACTAAATTGGACACCACAGGAAAGAAGAAAGTGAGGAAGACCCATACTGAGTTGGAGAGAAGGAATAGATAGAGACATCAGAGAAAGAGGAGTAGATGAGAATATCTGAACCGATCGAGAACAGTGGAGACTGGAAATCAGAAGACGGCGGAGAACGTTATAAACTGATTTGTATATATATATATATATATATATATATATATATATCTAAAATAGATTCCCTAAATGCAAATTTTAATATTCATACGTAGATGGCACCACCAGTATAATTAATTAGTGTACTTACATGAGTACAATGGACGGTCATGGGTTAAAAGATTTGCTAACAATGACCAAAGGCTTATAGATTTTGTTTTATAAACAATAAATAACAATAAAGTTTGAAATTGGAATTGTGCTTTTGTTTTTATTTGTTTCATCACACTTTTATCCATCTTATTTGTAGTATTTTTCACTGGTTTCAGTTGCTCAGTCAGAAAAAGCATAAATATTTTGATTTATGAACAATGATTTATTTTTGAGAGTTTATTATTTAAAATAATTGTCGAATTGTGTTTTTGTTTGTTCCGCAATATTTCTTCCATCTTGTTTATATTATTGTTCGCTAGTTTCAGTTGTTTTAAATGACATATATATATATATATATATATATACATTTCTCAGTGTACTAACTATACTTTAATACATTTTTCAGTGTAGATTTGTATATATATATTTTATAACCATAATTAAGTTCAAACCAACAACAAAACACAAGATTTCAACCAAAACTTGTCCTTTCATTTTCACCTTAAGTTATAAATGTCGATTATATGTTTGTGAATGTTTGTAGTTTCTTGACGTGTTATTTTTAATAAATGTTTTAAAACAAGGATGACTTTCCTCAACTTTTTGAGGAGGATATATGCATCGTTTTATGGTAAGCTGTTTTGATTTGAAAGATGTTTTATAAATATTTACACTGCTTTTTATCTTTTTGTAGTATTTTGATAAAGGCTACACCGTATAGCCGAAACGTTAATAAACATGTTTCTTGTAAAAGTAAGTTTTCGTTAGATTTATAATAAGGACCTAATCCCAAGAATATAAAAAAAACAATATATATATATATATATATATATATATATATATATATATATATATATATATATATATATATATCATATCATTCCTATGGATTTTATAACTTTTGTTATAAATTTCCTTCAACTCATGGCCCAACCTGAAAAACTCCCTAGATTATATTAGAGCGTCTTATGGAGAATAAATCATCACAGGTTGGATTAACAACCAATCAAACGAGTCCATTTGAAATGTGTATTATTATTTTTACAGCATTTCTGGTTATACCAGAAGTTGTCATTTTAAACGGAACTATTGTATATTCTAACATTCTTTTAATTATCGGCAAATATATCAATACGAGTTTATTACTTACAATAATTAGAAATAATTACTCAAAATGACCTTCGTTCACAAACTTTTTTGATCAAATTTTCATTTGTTTTTTAATTGTTTTTACCTCAAAAAATTGTCAAAATCTTGTTTGAAAAATTGATATTGGATTATTTTTAAACCACACTGTATGCAGCACTTAAGAATTACCCTGGATACTAATTTTCAAATATGCCCTTACGCCCTACTTGAATAGAAGAATTATCGTTACTCTCTGTACTTTAGGAAAAGATCATAACAGCATAACAAATAAATTAAATGTGAAGTCCATTTTTTTAGTAGGTTAGAGTTTTATAAATAAATTAAAAATTACAGTTAATTTTTAGAATAGAGTTCATTAAAACCCGCAACCTATTAAAAAAAGGTTACCTGTAATTGGGAACTACTATCCCCATATCACATTCTTCCCACATCTTTCCAAAAGTTTTTCCGGACGTGATGGTAACTGTTTTGGCCGACGCCCTGTAAAAATGGTCGAAGTTATCAGAACCACAAATACGTACCTGACAGAAAATCAGAAAATAATGCAGCTGCTGCTCGTCTGGTATATAAATTTCATTGTACTTATAGGCAACACAAAGAAATTTAATTTAGCCGTCATTATTATTCAATAACTTTCATTGTTAGAATACATATTGATAAAAATTAATTGATGAATCGACTACCTTTAAAAAGGCAATCGTATTAGCCGCATGTGTAGCTTTGTTAATGTATACCCGACCCTACTAAGGAACAACACAGTTAATTAGACCCCAGCAATGAATTTCCAAAGTCCACTGAGCCACCCAGCCTTAATTAAATTTATTCACACCATTAAATCAACTTATTAAAATTCATAATTGTTTGTACACCCTGTAGAAATAAAAAGTTGTATAGTCTTTTCGGTCGGTCATAGTAGACCATATTCATTATTTTATCAGTATTTTGTTTATCGACTACCTTTAAAATGGCAAAACATTAATTTGCCGCGTGTCTAGCTTTGTTACTGTTTATCCAGCGCCAGTTAGAAATAACAATGTTAATTAGACCCCACAGTGAATTTCCAATTGGATTTACATTCTTACACTCCATTAAATCAATTTATTAAAATTCATAATACACCCTGTAGCTGTATCGTCTTTTCGGTGGGTAACAGTACCATAGTCTTTTTGCTCTGAGTATTTTGTTTATCGACTACCTTTAAAAATGCACAACAAGGTGTAATTGCATTAGCCACAATGTAGCTTTGTTACTGTTTATCCGGCGGCAGTAAGGAGCAACAGTGTTAATTAGACCCGAGGAGTGAATTTCCAAAGTCCACTTAACCACCCAGTCCCTCCTAACTCGGATCTGATTTAGAGTTATACACTACAACAATCAAACTTATTAAAATTTATATTTGTCTGGAGACCCTGTAGATTCATAAATAAAAAGGTGTATCATATTTTCTGTTTGACACACTAGCCCCATAGTCTTTATTTTCTCAGTATGTGGGCAAAATGTTAAAATAGGAGACATGTCATGACATTTTTAAAGGCTACAGGATTTTACTACCAAAAATTAAAGATTAAGCGAATAAAAAGTTTTCAAAAAGTGTTCTTGTACACATTTCAAGAGTCTGAACCGAAGACTAAAATTTTTTTAAAAAGACTGATTTAACTATTACAAAGTACACCTAATTACAAACCTATTAACAAAAAATTGTGATGTAAGTATTTTTTATAACGTCAAAAAAAGATTACGATTGCGCGCTAAAGTACATCGTTCGTTTTGAACTCGAATCCCCAAAATGTATTTAAATTTTCTTTACTGTTGCAAAGGACACTAAATAAGAAAGCTATTAACCAAAAATTGTGATGTAAGTATTTTTTTATAACGTCTAAAAATATTCATAAAGTTTACGTTTGGGCGCTGACGCAAATCGTTCGTTTTGAAATTGAAGCCCCAAAATATTGTTACGAAATAGCACACTAGTGTAGTCCCTGAATCCGACTCTGTCTAAGCCATGTAGGAAAGTTAAAATTTTGGCGGATGCGCAGGAATCTCTTAGAACTGTTTACGATTTTTTGTGAATATCTTATCTAGACATTGTTTTTGTGACCAGTCTTATCTAGAAAATTCCAGGCAGCCGATTGTTTTTGTGTAAGCCGCAGTATCTAGAATTATCTAGTAAAAAAGCACTAATATATAAAGGACCAACCAGAAGGAGAAGTCAGTTTATAAAGTGATCTCGTGATATAAACAGCGAACAAGTAAATAGTCTAAGTAGTAAAGTGTTTATAAATTAATGTATATATAATATAAATTAGTGAATAGTGTAGTGAATAAATACATTAAGTTAGTAGACATAACGTGTACGTATAAATTTATCCCACCCGTAATAAAAACGTTTAAATAAATAAGAAAAACATTACATTGGTGTCAGGTGTGGGGTAATATAAATAAATATCTACGTAAAAATGGCCAAGAGACTAAGTAACCTGAAAGTGACTGAACAGGCAGAATTGGAAAATCGCGAGTTGGTAACGTCCGGTAAGAAGAGTGAGCTAGTAGAAAGACTCAAAGTGGCACTGGTAAGTGATGGCTTCGATCCAGAAATATTTTTATTCAATGACGAGGCTTCCACCTTAATCTCGTCAATTTCTGCTATGGAAGAGAAAATTTCAACGAACGTGAAAGACGATATTTCTAGTATAAAGAAGGGCATCTCTGCTAACATGGACGAAAAAATTTCAACTATGAAAAACGATATTTCTGCTAATGTGAAGGATGATATTTCTGCCTTGAAAAACGATATATCTGGCGATATCTTACCAATGAAAAACGACATTGCTGCTGACGTCGAAAATAAAATGTCGTCGCTAAGATCGGATATTGAGAATAAGATGTCAATGATGGAAAACCAGGTGGACGATAAAATCAAGGAGTTAGAAAGAAAGATGACAGATTCAAGAACTCAAGACACGCCAGCGAAAGAAAATAATACCGAGCAAACAAAACCTTACAAGCCAGAAACACACCCTAAGTTAGAAGACATTGGTAGTTTTACCAAAGTCAAGGCCCCAACGTTCGATAGAAAAATGTCGTCGACCAATTATGTGAAACAGTTTGAAGCAGCCGCTAGAGTGAATAATTGGTCCGATAAGGAGAAGGCAGTGAACTTAACCATCGCGCTTCGCGGAGATGCCTTAGATGTACTTCAGACAATACCTCTTAAAGAAACGGATGACTTTGAGCAGCTGAAAAAGAAACTGGACATGCGATACGGTCACGAATATTTGGAACATTTGTACAGATTCCAGATGAAGAACCGAAGGTGGAAACGTGACGAAACATTTAAGGAGAGAACTGGATTTTGCCCGAGTAGTTCGATTTGCTTATCCATCAGCCCCAGATAACATGTTGGAATGTTTAGGCATCCAGGACTTTATTGACGGTTTATATGACCACGATATGGAGAAGACGCTTCGATTAGCCCATCCTAAAACATTGGTCGATACATTGACTGCTGCTCTTGAATATGAAGCAGCCACGATGGCTTCGGGATACAGCAAAGGTAGGACCATACAGGAAGAAGGTGACGATGACAGACTTGACCAGATCGTCAACTTCTTGAAAGGTATGGTAGACAAGAAGCCGAAGAAAATCAGGTGCTGTAATTGTGGCGAGCTAGAGCATGCACGCAGTTCGTGTAAGCGTCCTACGACTCCTGCTAACCAAGAACCTCTTAAATGCAAAGCAGCCACGAACGGCTCGCGGTACAACAAAGGTAGGACCGTGCAGAAAGAAGATGACAGACTTCACCAGATCGTCAGCTTGTTGAAAGGTATGGCAGACAATAAACCGAAGGAGATCAAATGCCGGAAGTGTGGCGAGCTAGAGTACGTACGCAGTAGCTTTAAGCGCCCCAAGACTCCTGCAACCCAAGAACTCCAGTCACAGGAGAAATCAGACACTGGCAAACACCAAGCTGATGTGAATCACCGAAAAGCCGACTCTCTGCCTAGACGGTCATGTCCTATAGACTATTCTCATTGTAACAAGTCGAAATCTAAGGAAGTTGCAGTTTGAATCATTACGGTAGTCAATGAAGAATGGTCACCCACCAGGATCAGGAGAATGATCCTCACCTAAAGAAGATTCGGCAATGGAAGGAAGAAAACCGGCGACCTACATAGTAAGAAGATTTTCACCGACACTCAAGGCTTATTGGGCTCAGTGAGACTCCCTTGTCCTGGAAGAAGGGCTGTTGAAAAGAGTCTTTGAAAACGATGATGGTTTCGAGATGAGGAGACAGCTAGTTATCCCTAGAACGAGAGTAGCTGAAATACTAAAGAAGTTACACGACAGTCCCTCGGGAGGTCATCTGGGAGTGAAGAAAATCCTTCAGCGAGTCCGTGAAAGGTTTTATTGGATGAACAGCTCCGACGATGTGAACGACTGGTGTAAGAAATGTAAGACTTGTGCTACGAGTAATGGACCACATCGCAAGAGAAAGGCACCTATGAAACAGTATAATGTTGGAAACCCTTTCGAAAAGATTGCTTTAGACATCGCTGGACCATTTCCGCCGACAGAAGATGGTGGTAAGTACATCCTGGTTATAATGGATTATTTCACAAAGTGGGTGGAAATTTACGCGATCTCGAATCAAGAGGCCACAATTGTCGCAGATGTATTGGTAAAAGAATTTATCAGCCCTTGGAATCCCACAGTGACCAGGGAAGAAATTCCAGGAGATTTGCGACAAGCTGGGAATGAAAAAGACCAGGACAACAGCATTACATCCACAGTCAGATGGAATGGTCGAGAGAATGAACAGGACTATTGGAAGATCTAGCAGGAGAAGACTACGTGATCCAATTGAGAAGAAGGCTGGACGATATTCATGAATTAAGAAAATCTTCAAGTTGCCAGCGACAGAATGAAAAGTCGGTACTACACGCAGGCCACAGTAGACGGTTTTAAAGAAGGGTACAAAATATTGTTACACAACCCGACGAGGAGGTAATGATTCTCTCCAAAATTACAAAAATCCTGGGAAGGTCCATACTTAATAAAGAAAGGGATCGATGATGTTATATATCGCATAAGCAAGATCCCCAACAGAAAACCAAAAGTAGTTCACCAAAACCGACTAGCGCCATTCGACGGATACCATGACCTAGAAAAAGGAGTAAACCATATTCGAGATGTGTCTGACCATACCTACGATGAATTTATAGATGCGTATGGAGGTACGGGGAAAGCTAGATATGGAGTCACTTCAGAATAACGACAAGATTTGTTCACTCTCCCGGAAGATTATTCACTGGCATACAACATCCCTGCCCGTGTCAAGAAAGCACGAGGGTTGGCAACCGTCTTTCGAAAGAAGTTCGGATAATTAGAAAAACTTTAAGACCAGATTCCAGCCCCTGGCAAGACACTGAGACTGAAACACAATTCGCGGTACGTCTTCTACGTGGTAACTAAAAATTAATTCCAAGATCGATCTACCTACCGCGATGTGTGGAAGCACTTCGAAACCTTCGAGACCATGTGTTGGAATCCAGTATGAAGAAACTGGCTATGTCTAAGATAGCGAGTAAACAGTTGGATTGGTAGAGGTGACCTTCCAAGATACCGGTGTCCATTAATTTGCAGCTACAACCCCCGTTATCAGTAGCCGATGAAGACGGTGCCCTGTTATTTCGATAATATCGGAAAGTGTAGAAATGGGGCTAGTTGCCGATTCAAACCTCTAGTCTCGGCTACACAAAAGTTCCAGCAGAAACTTCCATTTAAGGAAGGGGTAAAGTTAAGAAATAGCACACTAGTGTAGTCTTAGAACTGTTTACGATTTTTTGTGACTATTTTTTCTAGACATTGTTTTTGTGACCAGTCTTATCTAGAAAATTACAGGGAGCCGATTGTTTTTGTGTAAGCCACAATCTAGAATTATCTAGTGAAAAATGCACTAATATATAAAGGACCGACCAGCGGGAGAAGTCAGTTTATAAAGTGATCTCGTGATATAAACAGCGAACAAGTAAATAGTCTAAGTAGTGAAGTGTTTATATAAATTACCTAATGTAAGTGCATATACTGTGTATATAATATAAATTAGTGAATAGTGTAGTGAATAAATAAATTAAGTTAGTAGACATAACGTCTGTGTATAAATTTATCCCACCCGTAATAAAAACGTTTGAATAAATAAGAAAAACATTACAATGTGTGTACATTTTTTTTACTGTTGCAAAGGAGACTGAATAAGAAAGGTATTAACACAAAATTGTGATGTATTTTTATAACGTTTACGCGCCGACACATATCATTGGTTTTGATCTCGAAGCCCCAAAATTTGTTCGAATTTTCTTTACGTGTTGCAACGGAGACTTAATAAGGAACCTATTAACAAAAAATTGTGATGTAAGTATTTTTGATAACGGCAAAAAGAGTTCTTCATAAAATAATTCGTAAGTGACATAAACATTTAAAGATCATATGGCAGTGGCGCACTTTCAAGACATTGAATAAAACTTTATATTTAATGGTATAGCGCAAATGTAACACTTTTTTGTTAATAGGTTTCTTATTTAGTGTCCTTTGCAACAGTTAAAGAAAATTTGAACAAATTTTGGTACGAACGTAATCGTAATCTTTATGAATTTTTTTTGACGTTATAAAGAATACATCACAATTTTTTGTTAATTGGTTACTAATTAGGTGTACTTTGTAATAGTTAAATCATTTTTTTTAATTTTTGGGTCTTCGGTTGCGAATCGTGAAATATGTACAAGTAAACGTATTTGAAAACTTTTTATTCACTTAATCTTTAATTTTTGGTAGTAAAATTATGTAGCCTTTAAAAATGTCATGATATGTTTAGTTTAGTTTATTTTGTAAAAAAATATTCGTGGATGGATAACTTCACACAGGTCCTCAAATGCATCTTTGTTACTGTTTATCCAGAGCCAATAAGGAACAATTCTGTTAATTAGAACCGTACAGTGAAGTCACACAGTGTCTCCAATTGTATTGGACTATCACTCTGATCTTATTTAGACTTATACAACAATTCAACTTATTAAAAGTCATAATTTGTGCATCATGTAGATTCCTCAATAAAAAGGTGTATCCTTTTCTCGTAGGGTCACAGTAGCCCATAGTCTTTGTTTTAACATTATTTTGTTTATCAACTACCTTTAAAAAGGCAAAACAAGGCACAATTGGATTAGTCACATTTGTAGCTTTGTTATTGTTTACCCGGCGTCAGCAAAGAACAACACTGTTTATTACACCCCAACAGTGAATTTCCAATGTTCACTGTGTCCCCAGTCCCTGCAATTGGATTGAACTGCAACTCTGATCTGATTTAGATTCATACACTCCATTAAATCAACTTGTTAACATTAATAATTGTTTGTACACCCTGTAGATTCATAAATCAAAAAAGGTGTACCGTTGTCTTGGTCGTTCACAGTAGCCAATAGTTTTTATTTTGTTTATCGACTACTTTTAAAATGACAAAGCATGTATTAATCTCATGTGTAGCTTTATTACTGTTTACTCGGCGCCGATAAGGAGCAACATTGTTAATTAGACCCCCACAGTGAATTCCTTAAGTCCACTGAGCTACACAATGCCCCTAATTGGATTGGTTGGTCAATAATTTTATTGCTCTACCTATGCTATAGATTACAATATTTTTTTCTTTTCGTTTTACATTATATGTAACAGTTCAAGCTGATAATTGTCATGCAATTCACTATAACACCGCACGGAAAATTTAATTTGGTTGAATTGCGATTATATTTAGAACATTCTTCTGTCAATATTTGCAAAAATGTCATCCAAAAGTTTAGACATAAGAAAAATAAACTAGAACGGTCAAAGGGGCATGAAAACTGGACAAGTAAACCGATTAATAAAAGAGAAAATATTTCGGAAGGTTACTATCAAATATAATGATCATAATGCCATCGTTTGATCAATATCGTACTGTAATTATACCATTAAAATATAACTAAGACGAATATGTCGAGCGACTAATTTAAAAATTTGAATATAAACTAACCTCCATGACTTTATCGGTGAAATCTTCAATTTAACTTTTGCTGTAACAATTATAAAAACGCATATTCCTGAAGATCAATTTTTGCGTCGTCTTGGTAGTGCACGATGACTTCTGGAAATATTTTACGTGACATAAAATATACATGATTTTAAAAAACAATTAAATTAAAAAGAATTGACACCAAAAAAAGTTATATGTATAAAAAAGTGATACCGTCATGATAAGCTATCCGGGAAGATTTAAATTGTGGTTAGGTGATGTCTTCAAAGACTAGGGGTTGCCGTACACCTTCCTTTCGTTTATTTAATAAAAAGATACCTCGGCTTTTCTGAAATAATTCATGAATAATGTTTAATTTTTCAGCTTATTATAAACGTAAACTATTTGATACGATTATAAAAACAAAAATATACAGTGCGCTCGTAACGTATGGGAACATATCTTTGTCAGACACACATTAACAAAATATTGGTTATGTATAGTACACGGACCAACGGTTTTATATTTTCGACGTTGCCAGAAGTACAGTTTTTGATATGTACGACAAATATGTGTATTTTTTAACCTTCATAGGACTGGCCGGGGTCCGTTTGTACCCCATGACGTATGTTTTTGCTGTATCTTTGCAAATGCAAATTTTTAAACATTGATCTTTCATCTAGCTGCAGTTTATGAATTATTTTGATAAAATATGATGTATTTAGTATTTTTTATTGGCTGGTATAAACAAAAAATAGTTTTATATTCCAGGGGTCTCTTCAGACCCCGGTCAGCCTTTTACGTCCGATAAAAAAATCCCGGTAACTGTTAGTAAAATCGGGGAATCCCATACATTTAACGTTTGTTTACTCACAGGCAATTTACCCATATAATTGTAAAATGTAAATTACCAGTTCAAATGGGGGATTCCCCGCACTGCGATATAATTTTTAGACTTGAATATTCGGGTTAGTCTCTTGTGATATTGCGAGTAGGGTACATCGTTTTGAAAATGAGTCAGTTTTTATTTACAAACAATCGCAAGGGGCTTACTGACGATGAGATGTTACGTATCGAGTGACTTAGAAGATGAAGACATTGTCACAGAAGTAGAGGAAGAAAATGATGTAATAGTTGTTGATCAAAGTATAGAGAAAACGAACCCAGAGGAACCAACAGTTAGTAACAGCCAGGGCATTCCAGTATATAAATATAAAGATAGAACTGAGTGGTCAAAAATTCCAGGAAACACAAAAGTTAGACGTTCAAAAGCTAATATTCGAAGACATGCTCTAGGCCTTACAAATTACAGTTCTGATATCTCAAATATAAAAGACGCTTTTCTTCTTTTCCTATCTCCGGATATTCTGAACATAATAGTAACCGAAACAAACAGAAAGGCACAAACATATTATGATAAATGGAATATAGAAAATCCGAATAAAATTAAAGTTTTTGTACCTGTTGATTCTACAGAGATTGAAGCTTATATTGGACTGTTGATTATTCTTGGCGCACTTCACGGATCGAAAGAGGCTATCGTTATGCTCTGGTGTCAAGATATTTCTTACTGTCGTCCTATAATTCCTGCGGCAATGTCAAGAGACAGATTCAAACAAATTACTTCATTTTTACGCTTTGATAATTTTCAAACAAGACAAGAACGAAAATTAGTAGATAAGCTAGCTCCGATAAGAGATATATTCGATATTTTCACTTCTAATTGTAAAAAATCACTTAATCCTGGCGACCATGTATGTGTAGATGAGCAGCTTGTACCATTTAGGGGTAAGGCACCATTCCGAGTCTATATGAAGAGTAAACCTGATAAGTATGGAATCAAAATATGGGCTCTTGTGGACTGCAGCACTTCTTATATTGCAAACATGCAAGTTTATTTGGGTAAGTTATTTGAAAAGCAATATAGGCAAACTTTATATTCCTATGTATCTATTAATTTTTAGGAAAACAAGGTAACAAAGCGGAAAAGGGTCAAGGTCAAAGGGTTGTCCTAGATTTGACAGACCATTTGGAAGGCGGATTTGGAATAACGACCGATAACTTTTTTACAAGTTTAGAACTTGCTGACAAGTTGTGGAAAAAAAATATTACTTTATGTGGAACCCTCCGGAAAAATAAAACATTTATTCCCAGGGAACTTCTACCGGCATCGTACAAGAAAGAGTTTTCAAGTATGTTTGCTTTTAGAAATCAAAGAACGCTAGTATCCTATGTTCCAAAACAAAAACATGCTGTCATCTTACTTTCAAGTGAGCATACTGATAGTAAAGTAGCTGGAGAAGAGCAGCACTATAAACCAGAAATTATTCTTCATTACAACAAAACAAAAGGTGCTGTCGACACTTCAAATAAGTTGGCCAAAGAATATACAGTGCAGAGAAAGTCAAACCGCTGGCCAATGGCAATATTTTCTCATCTTATAGATATCGCAGGAATAAATGCTTATAAATTGTGGTTACTGCAAAACCCGGATTGGCGAAAAAACAGTTTGGATAAACGTAAAATGTATATTTTGGGACTAGGAAAAGAACTCATAAAGAAAAACGTTTTCCGGCGATATAATAATAAATACATTCAGACGAATAGAAAACGGCATATGACAGACGTTTTTCCCGAACTACTGGATGCAACAGAACATAGAGTTGAACAACAAAACATTACCAGGGGGCGCTGCCATATGTGTCAAAGAGGAAAAGACAGAAAATCCAGAAAAATATGTATTAGGTGTAATAACTTTGTATGCCTAGAACATTCAAAATCGGATAGTTTGTAAAAAATGTTAAAATGATATGTAGCTAGTAGTATTCGTGATTAGGGTATTTTGTATTTTTTCGTGATGATTTTTGATTAATAAATGGTTAATAGTAATACTTTAATAAAACTTCTTTTCTATATATTTAATTTAAAGAAAAATACAGCATTTCTGCAATTTTACGCATGGGATCTTCTCGGACCCCAGTTAGTCCTTTTCGTAAAATTTTGATGTCCATCCCATGAAGGTTAATGGGGCAACCCACAACAATTTTCTGTTAAAGTTTTTTTTTATTGCAAGTGCAGCATACACACTGTTAATGGCAAATATTGAACATTAATGTGAAGAAATTAGGAAACACATTTTTATTGCAACCGTTGGTATTAACATAAAGAGAAAATAAAATGGGCCACTTGGTATTTGTTAAAATTTATAAAAATATTTGCTGTTTTCCTAATGATAAACATAATATAAAAAAAATCCCAACGGCACAGGACCAATTGGACAAGCTTATTTCAGTAACATTTTTGCATAAAACCCAAAATAAAAAATTAGATACAAAAGTAATAGAATGTTTTGAGATGTACAAAAAACCAAATTAACATTTTCACATCAAATCAAAAACAAAAAAATAAAAAAAAAATCTGGTAAATTTGTGAATTTTCTTAAATAAATGTTTTAATGTAAGATTTAGAGAAAAATGTTAAATACAAAAGTTGTAGAACGTGTTAAGGTCTACGAAAAAGCTCAGTAACTTTTTTGGGTCAAATAAAAAACAAAGGAAATACGATTTTTTTCAAATTTGACAGGCCGCCATTTTGTTTTTACTGGGCCGATTTGGCTCATTAACGAACTCGTCCAAGATTTTGGCCTAACCAATTTTTGTAGCGAGTTTGGTTTCGATCCGTCAAAAAATACGCCCCCTATCGTGCTTACAAATTCCGTTATAACACACATATATACAGTGTTGGGAACATTACGAGGGAACATACGTTTTACCGTCAATGTGTTAGAAAGAGACTAAATACATATAAATTCAGTGTATCATTCTTTTTCGTTAACAGGATATCATAAAGTGGAAAACGTGCTATTACTGTATGTCTAATGGGATGTCTGGCAGGCACCGCCTTCGAGAAGCGTGCAGTTTTAAATAAACAAATTAGAAATGCATTCAGGATATTACTAGTCACTTTACCACAGCAAAATGTTGTATAAACAACTCAATATGTTAAAGATCGCAATGAAAGAAGTTAGAAATACAGATGTATAACAGTTTAGTTTTTTAATTGAGAAATAATAAGATTGTACTATACTGATAGCTTAATGCAATGAACAATAAAAAAATCAACATTACTTTTGTTTATCCCTTCATGATTAATTTACAAAGAAATAATTCAGTAGTAATAACCTAATTCACTATATTAGTTCGGTTAGTATTGGAATAAATAACATAACATGCGAAATAAAATTTGTATTAATAATAATATGTGTTTCCAAATATCTCAATTCTCATTTTTCGCTAACTGGATCTCATAAGTGGAAAACCCACAACGCCGGCCTTTTACAAATTCTTTGTAGCTACTAACAGTATTGCCAATTTTCATTGTATATATTAATTGTAAAATGCATTGTTCTAACACGAGAACAAGTTATAAGAAGATTTTAATTATGATAATTCAAGAGGTTGTAACAGATCAAGATATAATTAATTCCATCCATCCGTTGAATATTTTATTGTAATGCTGGAAATTGTTCTAGTTTTCAGTTTGAAAGCAGTTAAAACCTTTAATTTTTTTCAGATTTGGCAACGTGAAATTGGTCTCGAAACATCTGCTGTGTTTCGAATGTGTTAGTAAAAAAAATTGGGATCTTTATCGTTTGTATGCAAATGAGAACGAATTCTCTGTGTAAACACACACACAGTACAAATTAAAAAAAAACGAAAATAAAAATAAAATCGAATTCTAATGCCTACAATTTGTAAATAAAAGTAATATTATGATATGTAATAAATTAAAAAATAAAACTTAATTCTTCAATGAGCTTAAATCAAATGTTCGAATAAAGCCCCGTTTTGAGCTAAGCAGTAACCGAGACGGTTATAAAATTCTTGACGAACACGTATGAGCATTTCAGGTGTTATTTGCAAAATTTGTTCCCTTAGTTCATTTAGAGAAGTGGCTCTGTTTTCTTGGAACCCATAAATTCTCGATTTTATATAACCCCAGAAAAAGAAATTGTGGGGAGCCAGATCTAGAGATCTCGCAGGCCATCTTATGTTACCATTCGTGGAGATTATCCGATTGGGAAATTGTGTATTTAAAAAATTTATTGCTAGTCGATAATTATGTGATGCACAACCGTCATGTTGGTACCAGATATCATTGAAGTTGACACCTAATTGTATAAGGGCAGTAATAATTTGGTTTTGCAGCATATTCAACTATTTTTCTCCGGTTAAATTGTAGTCAATAAAAAATGGTCCATTTAAATGTTCACCTAATATTCCAGTCCAAACATTTAACTTTTGGGGATATTGAGTTCTACTATTGTAGTGTTTCCGTATATTTGTCCTGGACCAATATCGGATAACGGATGAATTATGTGCACCGTGTATGGTGAAAGTAGATTCATCTGTGAACAAAATATTTTTTGGAAAATTTGCATCCAATTGTATTTTTTCCATGACTATTACATAAATTCCATTCTACGAAATTGATCGTCTGGAAATATTTCATGGTTCTTTTTCAGATTAAAACTACGATTGCAATTTTTTTAATACAATTCGAATCGTTTTCGGTTCAACATCAAAATCGTTGGCTAAATTAGTGGACGACTGTAGAGGATTATTCTCCACACTTGCACAGATTAAAATATCTGTTTCTGCTTTTTCGGGTTTGGTTTAACGATTTTGTGTACGCGGTCCATGTTTTGTAGGAGTGTTCTTTAAAATAATTTATAACCGTTCTCACTTGTTCGTACGGAGTAAACGGGTGAATGGGCATTGTACCACCATAACCTCTTGTCCCGTTCAGGATTTAGGTAGTGTGTCCTGTTCGAAAAATGAGCTACACACTCCCTTGAATAGCAGCGATCGCAGGGTGACGCCGAGTAGTGCTACTGCGATAATCAATACCATTGAGAACACATCAATAACTCTCCTCCACCGGCTCTTGCTGTTTCTACGGCGACGCAAGTCAATGTGTCTACGACCACAAAAGCCGGATTGCCAAGGAAGCGCATGAACTGGACCACTGAGTTAAATCCCTTTATTATGCGCTCCTACTTCAAAGCAACCAATATGGAAGCCGACCTGACCCCCTACCAATACGCCATTCACCGTGATTTTGTTAAGAGGTGCCCAGAACTACAGCACAAAACGGAACAACGAATAACTGACCAGAGAAAAAGTATTGTGAAGAACAATTTGCTTCCTGCTTCCTGTATAAGAATTATGCACAACCCTCTAAACGCTTGATAAACCACATCAGAAAAATATGTAAGAAAATAGGCACTCACACACAACATCCAGAACATCAACAACATTTACATGAGCATATTGATCTACTTAAGCAGAAATTGAAAGCAAATTCCAAGCGTTTATCGAGATACATCAAATGCACAAAAAAGAATTTTACATGAAACTTAGAGCTATGCCTGATGCCATCGAAACAGATTAGTATTGGTGTTTTAATTGAAACTCACGGTTTCTAGTTAATTCCACAATATAATGAAAGTTATTGAAAATTCCAAAAAAATGACAATTGTTTCGATAAATCAATATCATCGAAACAATTGTCATTTTTTTAGAATTTTCAATAACTTTTATTATATTGTGGAATTAACTAGAAACCGTGAGTTTCATTTAAAACACTAATATGAGCAGATTCCACGACAAGCACATAAAGATCAGCTGAATATAAACACTACTTTCGTGGATTACAAGAAAGCGTTTGATAGAGTACCTCATTCCTGGCTTATGGCGGTCATGCAGATCTAAAAAGTCCACCCAGATTCCTTTCAACAACGATGAAAGGATCGCGAACAAACCTACATTTGCAGATCGGTCCCAACTCCATTAGTACTGACGAAATACCTATCCATAGGGGAATATACCAGGGTGATTCCTTGATCCAGTTGTGGTTCTTTCTTGCCCTATGCTCAACGATACGAAGTACGGCATAATCAATTGTGCAACATCATTCACAACAAACTGGCCAACAAGTTCGGTCTTCTCAACACCTATGTACCGTACTACAAGTACCAGCCGCAGAACTATACTGCGATATGTCCATTATCACCGATAGACAGATGACGCACAACAGACCTGACATCGTGGTGATTGATAGAAAAGTAAATTTAGCACTTCTTGTAGACGTAGCCAAACCAAACACCCACAACATTCTCACAAACACAAAGAGAAACTGGCCAGGTGTGTGGACAGTGAAAATGTGGAAATAGTCCCCAGTTATTATATCATCAACCGGCGTCATGTCTAAGACCCTGCACGACAGCATCACTAAATGGGACTACCAAAAAACACCTTCGCGGATATCCAGAAGGCTTTGAACTGAATACATGCCTCACAGTGCGCAAGTTTTTATGTGAACTGAGCCTAATTCTTTTGATACTTTGTATCCGGGATAGGTAAATAATACCAGCTCTAAGCGTGCATAATATTCGCAACATTACATAATTCACAATTTTACAATGATAGTAAGAATAAATATAGGGTTGGAGATAGTTTAAACTACCGGTTCCCAAAGTGGTCCAGGTGGACCCCCAGGGGTCCACGGGAGACTCGACGGGGGCCTACGTTGCCGTAGGAAAAAATGGGGGTTCACAAGTTGTAAGTAGGGTCCACGACAACTTATCTGGTTTAAAAGCAAAAACGTTGACTTTGCCAATCAATAAACCTCTCTTAATGTTTTTGCGTAGTGTATTTTATGGAGTTTAGAGGATGTTACTTGTTAAAATTTGCATATTAGATATTGTGTATAGATATGTAAAATTCTCGGTAATAATCTTTTAGAGAATAGTCTCGAGAATATTCTCAAGTTGAAGAATGCTTGAACAGAATTTGCAATTATATACTGTCTTCCCATGGACATTTTTTGTATTAAAATATTTCCTAACGTTAATTTTCGGTTTTGTGGTGTCCTTCAATTTATTTTGCTCCATGCTTTTATATTTATAGAAGGTCTAAACTGAGCCAAAATAAAACTAGTCTCACCACACCATTTAC
The DNA here is from genome assembly GCA_963921935.1 of Galeruca laticollis. Classification (NCBI taxonomy): domain Eukaryota; kingdom Metazoa; phylum Arthropoda; class Insecta; order Coleoptera; family Chrysomelidae; genus Galeruca; species Galeruca laticollis. The sequence continues at coordinate 79,655,573 of OY998177.1, forward strand.
AATTCACACAGCTGTATAGGAGTATACATTCGCGCTTCTAAGGAATTTCCCTGAATCACTGTTGCCAGCCAGATATAAAACACAGTTGCCAGAGTTATAGAAACTCAAAATTATATCATCATATTTTTCAGGGTAAATTATGTAGAAAAACTTATCTGGAGAATATTCTCGGGAGAATTTTATTACAGAGAATATTCTCCTCTCACATCTCTAATTCAGTACAACACGTGTCGAGTGATACTTGCAAAGCGCCTCGCCACCTTCACAGGGTATTGATATATACCACCATGGATCATAAATCCATGTAATCAAAAGGAAGTTACGAATGTGGTATTACTAGAGGAGTTGCTCGAGCTTAGCGCCAATGAAGAGCTGAATGTGAAGTTCAAAATAGTCTATCAACCATTTTGGTTGCAGGCATAATATACCTAAAAAATATCTTGGTCTGTTGGAAATTGCGATAACATTTTTAAAGAAAAAATGTTATTCATACTCGGCAAGTAATTAAAGATTTTAACAGATATAGAATATTTCTTTGTCAAATTGTTTTTCTACTTATATTGGTATCAACAAAATCAATGGTTAATATTGGCCAATAACAGTTCATATACTGCATCGGCAATAAAAAACTGTAACAGAAAATTGTTAAATATACTGCTTGTCCTATTTAAAAATACACTGATATTTCAAAAACTGTATTTTTGGCAACGTCGAAAATATTAAACTTAAAATCGATGGTCCATCTAATATACACCCAAGCAAAATTTAGTTGCTGTATCTAATGAAGTGACAAAAATATCTTTATTTTTTCATACTTTAAACGCGCACTGTAAACAAATTTATTTGATTAGGAAGTCATGTCCCGTTCCTCATCATCGTTATAATTACCCACAGAAAGGAGTTTTATACAAAAGTAGTGACAATTAAGTTCTTTTTATTAGACTCACATACAAGTTTTAGTAGATACAAAAAGAAATAATCAAATCATGGACACAACATGATCAAGGATAACCTCAACATTCATTTAATGTAATAACTAATACAAAAAAAAAACGATTTGGAAAATTTTTTAACAAGATATTTTTATGAAAAATACCTTCATAATTACGAATGGATACCCTTTATGCCTTAGTATTTGAGTATAAATAAGTACAGGTTGTCCCAAATTCGAGGTCTATCATTGGGATCTCGAAATCGGTAAGAGATAGACAAACAGTTAAATTGTGGCAATTAAGGGAACAACAATTAGACGCCGTCAGATTTTAAATATTTAGTGATGAATCCATGCAGCCAGAAACTAACCACTCTTTATAAATATAGGCGCAGTGAGTGAGAGTCTGAGTATACAATAGGTCTATGCATTTATTAATTGCAGAAAAAAGTATTATACAATTAGTACGTTAGTTATCTTGAAAGGGTAATATGTTATATGTGAGGTGTCATTACTTATGACTATGGTTTTAGAAGATATGTCATTAAGGGATAAAATTAATCAGCTATACAAACAAAAGATGCTTTGAAAGTTGAACTTGGAAGGAAGTCATCAGGTGGAATATTACTGATACCAGTTATCCACCATTTTAATGTCGCACTTGCATATATACACAAGCACTATCAAAAAGCATAATTTATATAAACTACTACTTCCTATTTCAAACACCTCACGACGACTGTGGATTCATAATTCTTACAACTGTTTTTATAGATTCCCTACTATGTGCCCTCTGATGTCTGGCTTGAGTCGATGCTTGAGGCGAGGCTTGATGTTACCCTTATAAATTGTAAAGACCAATACTCTCAGAAAACAAAAATGTCTGTGTGGGATTTTAGGATAACAATAATTGGTCCCTTTTTCTTTAACGAATTAGTAAACGATGATCGTTTAATTATCTTTTTCGAAGGAGAATTATGGGATGCAAATCCATCAACTGTTTATTGATATCTCTTCAAATAGCTACCTACACAAAAAATTAAAAACAAAAATCCTAGAAATAAATTGTTTTCAATTATCTCAATAACAAAAGAAAATATTTAAAATCTGATCGCGTCTAACTATTGTTCCTTTAAATGCGTAACTTTGTCACAATTTAACCATTTCTTTATCATTTTCCGTTTTCGAGATCCCAATTTGGGACACCAGGTACATAAAGTAGGATCTTGTATTTTTTAAACACATTAAATTTTGTTCAATAATGATTCTGTTTATAAGAAAAATATGTCCAAAGCAATATTTGACTTCAACAAATCTGTCTAATCTTACAACTAATGGCATTAATATCTCAAGTGAAGATTCAAAAGGCTTAATCATAATGTTCTATAGTCTAACAAAATAAAAACGAAAAGAGTCATACCAAATCACTAGAAAGTTGTGAAAGTGTACCTGACTCATGCATAAACCAATCAATCCCCCTTTACTGTGGGCGTCTAGCACTTGATCACGCATGGTGACTCATTTTTATTTTGTTAGTGTTAGGTACTTGCATCTCAAGCCTGCTCTGCGCAGAAGATATGTATTTTTTAAAAAGACAGAAAATGATACGGAGCTGTCGAGAAAGCCAGTCTCTTTTCCTTGCCGGATTCAGAACAGCTAGACTTTAGTGCAATTGATATATTTTGCAATATATATCCAATGATTCCTTTCCTTATTTAGAAATAATATTATTGTCGATAAAATTTAAGCATTTTCAGATCATATTTTAAATATTCCAATTTATCTGAAAATGGTTCAATTTAATCGACAATAATATTATTGTGATTGTGATTAGCATTTTTTCCATATTTTAAATATTCCAGTTTGAAAAAATTCTAATCACAATTAAGAAGTCACATTTTTTTTAATCTTGCAAATTATATTTTTTTCCAGTCAAGATTTGAAGATCTATAGTGTACCCACATCGTATATATGAATATTAACGCAATTAAAGTTTATTTATAATAAACATCAAGCCGTTCAAACCATAGAATGATAAAATAACACTTTTAGATCCTCTTTTTGATACTGATATCTTCTCGTTTGTCTTTTATTATCCACTATTGGTCCTGGCTGTTATATTTTTCCATTCCTATTGTCTTCCAATCTACCAATCCCATATCATTCACTATCTCGTTCCTCCAGGGCTTCTTCTCAGTCATAGTGTTACTTTTCTGATCTTTTCCTTATTATGTCTCCAGCCCAGTTGAGTATTTTTTGCTTTTATGTATCTTATTGTGTTTTCTTGTTCTATTTATTTTGTTTTCCTTTGATCTATTTTCCCTTCTGATTTCACATTTGGCCCTAATTATCCTTTTCTTGACTATTTTCAATTCTTCATCTTCCTTTTTGTTTATTACTGTAATTTTCATCGCATATGTGAACACGGGTCTTGTATATTTTCATTTTGTTCATTTTAATGAGGTTTTTACTCTTCCGAAACCTTGATACCCTATTAAAATCCCTTAATTTATCATCTCTATAGCTTATTTGTCATCATCATCGAGCCGTTCATTCCCTAGAATGATAGATAACACTTTTAGATCCTCTCGATGGTGAGGTTGATATCTCCGCGTTAGTCTTTTATTATCTTCTATAGTTTATCGTTGGTCCTGGCTATATTTATATATTTTACCATTCCTTTCGTCTTCTAGTTGCCCAATTCCCATATCATCCTCTGTCTCGTTCCTCCAGGTCTTCCTCGGTCTGCTTCTTCTTAGTCATAGAGATACTTTTCTGTTGATGTCTATATGCTTTTAGGTATCTTATTATGTTTTCTTGTTCTATTTATTTGTTTTTCTTTGATCTCTTTTCCCCTTCTGGTGTCACCTTTAGTCCCAATTATCCTTTTCTTGGCTATTTTTATTTCATACTGTTCCTTTCTGTTTATTGCTGTGGTTTCTATCGCTTATGTGATCACTGGTTTTGTATATATTTATTTTGATTTTAATTACGTTTATTTCTTCCAAAACGTTAATATCCTTTTAAAATCCTTTGATTTATTCTCTCTTTGGGAGTTTGTCCTATCGCTACTCCTAAATAGTTGAACGATGATACTTTTCTGTATATTGAAGTGGCTTGTTGTTTGTTCCGTTTTTCGTCCCAATTCAATATATTTCGTTTTTTCTCCATTAATTTCCAATACTTATTCTTTTTGTCACATTTTCGACTCTAATTTTTGCCTTCACTAGTTCTTGTTAGACATTTGTTGGCATATACTATTACATGAACCAAATTTTTGTCCTATACTCTTGCTCTTCTTATTACATCTTCCAGTGCTATATTAAAATAACTTGGGAGATATTTGACCTCTTATCCTCAAGTTAATCCTGAAGTATATTATACCTATTGCTTAAAAGCTCACTTTTTAACTATCATATTTTCACAGTTGCTTCAAAATTTGAAAAGAGAATTGAAGTAGTTTTCATCTCAGGCAACCAAAAATTTATCTGTCGATTTACCTCTCAAAAGTGTATCTTCTAGGTCAAACTCTTTACTACAACTTCGCCAACAGTAACTTCATAGATCACATCTATCTGAGATTACAAAGAAGTGGGAATCTGAGTTATTGTCTCGTATACTGTAGTCCATTTTATTGTACTTTTTGATGTGTTGGTTTCTTTTTTTTATTGTTTTCTTGATACTTTATTATTATGTCTCATATAGCTACTAAATCTTTGATACTGTCTAACTGTTCCCTAGGTATTAATATTCATATCTTCTTTGGCAATGCAGGATATCGAAATAAAAAATAAAATAAATCATCATCTTTTATAATCAAAAATACAGAACTTAAACAATGAACAAAAAGAACTTTTGTAGATTAATTATTGAACAAAAAAGAATATGTGAAAAAAGTACACGAGAGTCCTTCTTCGGGTATACAAACTACTTATATTATAACAATTTTAGTTTATAACTCTTAGTTATATATATATTTATTAGAAGACCTAGTCCTGTGTGCATGATCCTTGTTCAATGCTAAGTGAAAATTACCTTCAGCTATATTTGATTTTTAAACTGATTTATTTTGTTCGTAATATTTTACAAAATGAGCAGTAGTATTGAAATTAAAATACATTCTATATTGTTGATAAATTTGAAAAAATAAATAATAATCCCTACATTAAAGAAAAAGAACACTCAGCCAAGATTTGTTGATAAAATAATGACTTGATTATAAAGGGTGTCCAGGAACTTAATGCCAAAAATTTGGAGCCAGTAGAAGAGGTCAAAGTAATATCAGAAGTTCAAATAATTTTTTGTCATGCGAGTTTTCGTTTTAGAGTAATAGATCTTTAAAGTCAATACTATATGCTGACGATAGTATCTGAGGCCTTCAAGAGTTATCGGATTGTGGAAACACGACAGGACGGGAAATTGATCTAAAAATTAATGTCACTAAAACAAACTTAATTATTTTCAGTTGTCAGCCGATGCTTCCGTATAGATAGAGCAACAAAACATTGAGAGAGTTACCCAATACAAATATCTTGCATGCTACATCACAGAACAACTATACCCAGATGAAGAGATCAAATGCAGAATTAAAACAGCTCGCACAACTTTTATGAGAATTAGAGATCATTCTTCTGTAATGATAACTTAAACCAAAAATTGCATCAAATGTTACTAAGATCAATCGCTTGGAAGCATTCGCGATGTGGTTGCATAGAAGAACACCTTGGGCAGCTATGCAGACCAACAAGCAGTGTTAGTGAGAGTAAATTCCGTTCGTGAATTATTTAAATCTATTAAGGTAAGAAAGTTATCGTACCTACGACATGTTCTTAGAGGAGACCCGCAGCTTATAATGAAAGGTAAAATCGAGGGCTGCATATGAATTGGAAGGAAACTGGAATACAGAGTGCTAAACATCTTTTTTGATTTGTCGAAAACCGAGAACAACTTGTCAATGTAATTGCTACATTAGGGGAACCTGATATGGCACCGATATAAGAAGAATACTATATGAAAAGATTTTCAATAAATAAGGTAAATGTCCCAGTTATCGGCAACTTAATTATAATTTTGTAAATAATAAGTCTTGAATAAAATACTATAACTCTACCGAAATCTAGCACATTTTGCCAACATTTCTAGTGCCACTTGCACCATCTATGCCTACACAATTACCTTCAAATCGCTAGTCATTAGTCAGGTGTCAGCAGGCATGTAGTGACCAAGAACATTCACTAATAAAATAAGTAAGGAATGACTTTACCATTGAATGTGGTTAAATATGATTTATTCACACGTATTTTTTGTGCGGCATATTTGGTTATGTTTTTTTAAGTAAATAACTTATTTTCTGGGAGGCTGATAACTAGGACATTAAAAAATTAGCATATTGTAGTTATCGCCCCTGTGGCTGATAATAGAGGCACTGAGAAACATTTTTTATTTAAAAAAATTGTATATTAGTTAATATATGGACGATGTTAACACAAAGCTGAAATTAATTACAAAAGAAAATGATGAACTAAACCAACGTGTACTACACTTAGTAAACAAACTTAACTAGCAGGAACAGAAGGAAAAAGAAAAAAATCTAGTTCTGTGCGGAGTCCCAGATCAACAAAATAAAAACATCATCCAAATCACAATGGATATAGGATAGAGAGTGAGAGTAACAATAAAAGAAGGGACTGCAATACTCTGAGGATGACATGAGGCGAGCAATAGAGGATGTTAATAGTAGTGGAACGTCTAAGAGCTAACGTCAGTAGAATAAAAATTCGCCAATGGTTTGAAGAAGTTAAAGCCTAACTGAAGGAGCAACATCTAAATATTGAGGAACTCACTAGAATTTACAATTGTGATGAAACACAGAAGGCTGAAAAAACAGCATATCCTTATATCCTTATACCTTAATTCGCAAACTGGCTAACTCCACTTTTCAGTTGAACCGTCTTTATTATGCCTATTGAAATAAATGAATATCTTCCAACGTTTGCAAAAACAAATAACTCCAAAAATTATTCTAGTTTGCTTAGAATCGCCTGCCAGAAAATCAAATAACTCCCAAGTGCGTCAAGTGCTTCAGATCGCGTTGGCCAACTCCGTAGTTCCGGCCATTTTGAATGGCTTGTTGTAGAACCTGTCAGAGCCTGTCATTTAAATGTGGAAAATACCTAATAATAAAGAGGTTTGATCAATTATTTTATTGATGCCACATAGTTTACAATATAAGGTAAATACACTGTATTTTTTTTCACAAAAATGTAACTTAATTGTTACATTTTCCAGTAATTAAAGAGAGTATGGAGTTGGCCACTTTTACATGAATATTTTACTTTGTACTTTGAACTTGGCTTGTAGTACTTTAATCATTATTTATTGTATTGTGATGTTATGGTCTTGTAGAGTGTCTTTAAATTAGCTTTCTCGGCATTTTTTGATATTTTTAACAAATGTGTATTGCACACACTTGTATTCAACTGTTTGAGCTAAACAAAACCCCAAAATTTCGTTACTTTGTTAAATTGGATATTAATGTGCACCAAATTTTTATAGCTAGGTTGTTTATCATTTTTTACAGATGTCATGTTCTCAGAAGATGGTAAAACTTGCACTTGCACTTACTAGAAATGAGTTTGATGAAAATAGATTGAATGAGCATGATGAAATAAGACTGAATAACCAAAAAGTTAATATTGAGCATGAACAACTCCATGATTGTGGTATACCCACTTACTCATTTGATTTTTTTACATTTACTATTGATATTCTATCACAAACGTCACTCAGTAACATATTAACACTACAACCAGTTGAGCAAACGAATGAAGTATTGTTGAACCCTTTATTTGATAGTCAGCCAACATATAATCCTCCCGAAGATATTTCCTGGGAGCATTGATATCAGAGTGATGAAGGAGAGTCCTCTGTAAATATGCCATGTGATTCATAAACTCCTAAAATATCACAAAACGATGTAAATATCCCTTAGTACCCCATAGTGATCTGATTCATCAGAAAAAGGAATACCAGTCGTAGTCAAAAGGAAAAAATGCTACCAAGTAAAGACAGAAGAGTGGCAAAGTGAATTGAATAGAAAACAAAGAGAGCAAGGAAAAGAATATTATGGAAAAAAGAAAATTGAAGGTAAATGGAAGAAAGACATAAAAAAGCCACCAAAGATGATCAAACCTCGTTCCAAATGTATCAGAAAAATTAATAGTGTTTTGAAATGCCATCTTGTCACAGAGGATGACAGAAAACAAGAAAAAAAATGTATATAGATGGATTAGTGAAAGTAATACCTAGGAGTAGAAACAGAGGCAGAACTGATCCATGTCTCTCCAAGAGAACTAGTACTTTCATATATCATCTTAAAAATGGTGACGAATTAGTTAGAGTCTATAAGACTTTATTCCTAAATGCCATTTGTATTGGAAAATCAAGTATTTGGGCTTGGAAAACTGTTAAATATTTTAGGTTTTCCCCAAAAACCGATGATGTTGCCAAGCCAAAAGCCGTCAACGAAAGATCCAAACCTTGTTCCAAAGAAAGCAAGGAGCTCAATGATTTTATAGATGCTACTCCGAAAATGGAATCGCATTAGTGTAGGCAAAGGACGTCCAGATTATACCTACAACCACATATATCAAAACAGGAGTTTTATAACTTGTACACTGAACATTGTAAATCCAAAAATATGAACCCCCTTTCCATAGCAACTTTCTGGAATGCTCTTACTGTGAAAAATATGTCTCTATTTCAACCAAAAAAGACCTTTGTGGGACATGTAATGGATATAAATTAGGACATGTTTCTCAGGAAATATTCCATGAACACATAGAAAAAAAGAATGAACACGAACTGAAAAAGATAATGATAAAAGAATATGTTTTCACAGCAGATCTTCAAGATGTACTTTTAGCGCCTCGATCTAATGTGTCCAGTCATTACTACAAAACCAAGTTGTTTGTCCATAATTGGTGCATTTACGATCTGAATACACATCAAGGTTATTGTTTCTTATGGAATCAGTCAGAAGGTGGTTTGAATGCAGAAGAATTTGCCGCTATTTTATTTTTGTTTCTGAAAAAGTGATGCCCAGCTAACCGGTCTTCTGCAGTCAGGAACCCTGAAATTGTTCTGTATTCTGATGGATGCACTTATCAAAATCGAAATGCTGTAATAAGCAATACTTTGCTTAATATGACAATTATAAATAACGTAAGAATTGTTCACAAATATTTAGAAGTTGGGCATACCCAGATGGAGGTAGACAGCATGCACGCAATGATAGAAAAGCAATTGAAAATTAAACAATTCATGTTCCAGCCGAATACATTTTCCATTGCAGAATGGCAAAGAAATCTCTCTATGAAGTAAAGTATCTGAATGATGATGATTTCAAAAACTTTTCAAAGGTCCAATTTTACAATTCTATCCGACCAGGTAAAATGAATGTTCCAAAGGTACTTACGTTGTTTCGTCTCTTCACTTTTTCCATTAACTAATCCAGAATCTAATCCTATAAATTTATTTTATCATATTACAATAATTATAAAAAATTTTTTCAAGTTACTGATTTGCGAGCATTGAAATACATACCCAATGGAGAAATTCACTATAAACATAGAATTGGTGAAGATTTCAAATTATTGCAGCAAAGGAGAAACAATAAAATAAAACCATGCAGTGTTTCAGAATTACCCCACTTGCATACAGAGAGGAGAAAAATTACGCACAAAAAATATAAAGATTTACAAGATTTGAAGAACTCTCTACCAGGAGACTTTCATGAATATTATACAGCTTTACCCTACGACAAATAAAACATATTTTTTGTTTGAAAATTGAGTTTATGTTGAATATTGACATAGTCAGGACATTACGTTTTTTTGGGTGGCCGATAATAGTACATTTGGAGTTTACGTCTTAATTACTTTTCTGTATCAAAACTGTAAAAATTTTGTCCAGACATTCAACTAATTACACTAACAAATAAATATGTAAGGGAACCAAAAATGTAATCTGTTTCAAAGTGTACAATCCTCTAAACTTGGGCTTTGCCCTTAAGTGGCCAATACCTGTAAAAACAAACATTATGTCCTACTTATTGAAAATCCTTTTAGACATTATTAAAACATAATAAAACAATTACAATGCAGTTTTAATTCAAGCATTCAAAGTCTGACTATGCTCTAGTTTTCTCCAGAATGTCTGATTTTACAAAATATAATAAACTCCGATCAAAAATTCAAATTTCTCCTAAACCGTTCATTTTATTGACTTCAAACAAGAGTACGTTTTCATTAGTAAATTGATTGGATTTTTTTTTGAATTTAGATATTATACAGATTGTTCCTGTTAAAATTAGATTGTTAATCACTGGGTACAAGCTGCCTCTGAATGTATATGTGTAATTTAGATTCATTTATACCATCAATCACAGAACATGAATGTAAGTAATAAATGACTGAAATTGTATGGTATTCCGATGTATAGTATAGTAATTACGTCTAGGGAAGGGTGGGCCACAGTAAAACAACATGTTAGTAGAATATATTTCAAAATTTCAGGTCCAAATTGAAACATGTTTCCTGGTAGGCCATTGTTAAGTACCTATTATTATTTTTTATTAGTTTGTTTAATAATTTTAATCTATAGCTCAGCTCAGCGCATGTGTACTATTTTACTTTATATGATATTGATTTTGTTATTAAACACTACAATGTGCTTATTGCAATTAATATTATTATTATTATATTTTACAGTTATATTCAAATTTTTAAGTCGTTTCTGATCTCTACATTTCATGTTGTTATTCTTATGTAGAAGATAATGTTACTTATTTTGTTACAGGTAGGCACCTACCCTAAAAAATGTCTTGTGGTTGAAAAAGAAAACTGGATAAAGGCTTATTCAGTGAAGAGTGTATGAAATAAGCTGTAGATGCAGTTTTAAGTGGAATAAACAGACAAAAATTATCCAATATTATTTAGATATGTGAAGAGAGCCAAATGAGCTCAAAATATTGATGATATCCATATGACTCCACAATATAAAAGTTGCTTAATTTTTACTTCTGATCAAGAAAAATCCCTTGCAGATTACATGATATGGTATTCGAAAATATGCTATTGAAAATCCACTAAAGATGTTCGCGAATTGGCATATGAAATGACCATTATTAACAAAATAAAAATTCCACCATTTTGGGATTAAAACAAACAGGCTGGAGTTGACTTTATGCAGGGATTTATGAAACATCACCCTCACTTGAGCATAAGACAACCAGAGGGATGCAGTTTATCACGTGCAACTTACTGCAATAAACACAATGTTGCAAACTTTTATGACAATTTAGAAAATGTTTATAAACGTTCAAATGTATTTGCAGATGGCTTCAGTGTGTACAATTTGGATGAAACAGATACATTAATAGTACAAAAACCAAAAAAGGTAATAACGGAAAAAGGTGTTAACCAAGTGAGCCAATGTACTAGTGGTGAAAGGGGAAATCTAGTTACTAAGTGTTGTATTATAAGTATTGCTGGAAACACTCTTCCTCCTGCTATGGTTTTCCCATGCAAACATTTCAAAAATCAGATGCTGAATGGTGCACAGTATTGATGAATGGTGAAATTCTTACTTTCATCTTCAAGCACTTTATTAAATACAGTGGATCATCTTTAGAAAACCCTAACTTGTTGTTTCTTAACAAGCACGAAAGCCGGTTACCCATTTAAACGATAAATTTAGCAAAAAGTAATGGAGTGATGATAGTGACTTTACCACCTCATTGCAGACATAAGATGCAGCCATTAGATGTAGCAGTTCTAGCTCCATTTAAATCCCACTATAATGCAGCTGTAGACTCGTCGTTACTTCATCATACTGCAACTCTCATGACCATTTACGAGATAGCTTGTTGTGTCAGAAAAGCATTCGATCGTGCAATTACATCACCTAATCTTAAAAAAGGGTTTGGAAAAACTGGTATTTTCCCTAATGACAGAAACAGATTTTCTGATAACGATTTCATTGCCAGTTCAATAACAGATCACAAACTTCCCATGCCTGGTAATAATCAGACGGAAAATCGAGGTAACGTCACACCCCCTAGAGAGAAACACATTAATAAGATTGTTACAGTTAACAAAATCTTTCCAATAACCAGCACATCAGATAAAATAGCAGAAAACAATTTCATTTCTTCCCAAGAATTTAAAGGATACCCAAAGACAGCTGTAAGGAAGAACAAAAACCTAGAACAAAAGGACATAGCTTCATTCCAACTGATACACCCAAAAAAATATATTGGAAAAAAAATATCACATAAAAAAGATAAAGCAAGTGAAGTCAAAGCAATCGACATCGAATAATAAAAAACAGCAGACAAAAAATGATAAAGATAAGGAAACTTCAGAGGAAGAAATTGACAGTGATGTTCTAATGGAAGACAAATCTGATGATGATATAGAGTATTGTGAGGAAATAGATCCTTCAGGATTTGAGGAAGTGGATCAAGATCCAAGTCTAGGTGATTTTGTATTGGTTGAAGTTAAGGCAAAAAAAAACAATATTACTTTCTTGAAAAAGTTATCGCAGAGAAAAATCTTACAAATCAACTGGAGTTTCGATTTTTGAGGAGATTGGAAGACGACCAACATTTTAATTTTCCAGTTCTTCCTGATGAATCTTTAATCCAAATAAAAATATTTTACCTCCTCCTCTAAGTTTAGGAGCCACCAAGAGACTTCAGTGTATGTAAAATTTGAATTAAATTTTAACGGAATTGATGAACATGGAATAATTTTGTTGTTTCATTGTGGCCCTACTGTTGTTTCATTGTGCCCCAAATGAAACAAAAATGGCAAAAATAAAAGTATATTTTTTTTAGTCCGAATATAGATTTTTTTTACTAAAAGTTGGTTGATATTTTCATTTTCATAATGAACTGCAATGTATACTTTTTCATTTTTGATTTATAATAAAGATTTTTTCATTAAAAGCTGTGGCTCACCCTTCCCTAAATATAAGTATTTATTTGGATACTTTGAAGACATAAAACTTCGAAACGAAGGTGCATATGACAAAAATTTATTTGAGCTTCTAACATTATTTTGACCTGTTCTACTCGCTCAGGAATTTATGGCATTAAGTTCCTGGATATCCTGTATAAATGGCATGCAGCAATATCTATTTTTTAAGAGAGTAATTGCCCCCCATTGGAAACAAATTTTAAAGGTATAACTTTATATGACATGAATAAAAGTGAAGCAGAGTGTGCGGATAATATAATTAAATTCAATTAGGTTTTACAAATTAAAATTATTAAAGTTCATTACTTAGAAGTTTATAATATTCACTAACCTGCAATACTCTGATTAAACATGATACATCCCACAGGACAGGCACCTGTATCGAAAAAATGTTTTACTGATAATTAATGTTTACGCCTATGGTGACTGTATCGATGACGACTAGTATCTTTATGTCTTCTTTCTTCTTTTTCTCTGTCTCGGTGTCGTTCACGGTCGCGTTCTCTATGTTTATCTTTTTCCCTATGAGATTCTCTGTCCCGATGAGTTTCTCTTCTTTCATTACGTAGTTCTTCCATCTTTAATTTTTCCCTAGCTCTTCGATCTCTTTCGTTTTCTTTTTCCTTTTCTACTCTTTCTCGTTCTGAGCGAGCTTTCTCTAGTTCTTTTTCATAATCCCGTTCTTTCTTTAGTTTTTCTTTTCTTGAAAAATCTTTGACTCGATCTTTTTCTCTGTCTCTCTTGTCTGTTGATCTTCCGCCATATAGCATTTCTCTGGCTTCTCGAACAGCTTCAGTTATCTCATCTACTGCAGTTTTCATTCTAGAGAAACCCATATGTTGTTTTCCCATCAAATGATCTTCTAGACGTTGCTGGGCATCTCCTACGATAAGGAATGCACCGCAAACTTCACACACTTCCATTTGCTTCTCTTGAGCAGCTGCAAGTTCAGCTGTACTGGATAGAACACCTTCGGGTCTGAATAGAGCGTCTCTCTCTTCTTTAAGTTGGTCACACAGTTTTAATATCCCCTGGGCATGCTCTACATTACCTTCTGTACCAGCTTTTTCTGCTTGGGCTTCTAAATCCTCTATCTTGTCATTCAAAATGTTTATCTGCTCTTCATTCACGCTAGGAGGTGGGTTTTCCCTAGCACTCGCATTTAAAGCTAATCTTTGCTTACCTTTGATAATTCTGCGTTCGACATCATTCATCATGGAAGCACAAAACCGAAGGAAATCTTCTTGGTACTGAAGTTTTCTATGATGAATCGGTTTAGCTTTTTCAAATAATTTGCGAGCTTCTTCATCATGGACTTTAGGACAGGCACCTAGATCGTTTCTTGTGTTTACAAACAAGTCGTGAGGACAAAACTTGACTAAGAAAAATTTGCAATATTCGGAATCCTCCCAGTTCACTTCCTTAAATTTTTCGTTAGGTGCTACGTTTCTATTTCTGCCCATTAGCTCGTCCAAAAGTTGGGCTGCAGCTATGACAGCCATTTTTAAATAGATTGTAAAACTTACGACACTTTTGTTAAAAAAACTTCATTGATGAAACGCTGAAGCTAAGCCAGACATTTTTAAATATATCTTCTTCTCTTTTAATCGATCCCTTTAAACTTGTTTTACGAGATGTACATCCATCAACCGTAGTCACATGTCATTCTTCTTTCACGCGATCAGTCATGAACGCAGGAGAAATCGATACTGTTTACAGAGACGTACTCAATCCGATATTTTTATATTTGATTTATCCCTTACGTAGACCCGAACTTTTTTTACATAATATTCGTTAGTAGCATTTTGTGCACCTTACGATTAAAATTATGTAATACCATTCACAATAATAAAATAATATACTTCATATTTTTATGTATTTATATATTAAAATAAAAGGAAATATGTATGTTCTCGAAGTTATTTATTACAAAAAAATTATACAAAAATAATACGTATTTAAAAACTAAGAACTATTTAGGTCAACATCAGTAATTTTCAAACAATTTTGGCAAGTATACTTGATGTCAATGTGTTTTTTACAACCAACTTTCCTATATGTTATTGTAGTGTTTATTAATTTTTCTCTCGGACAAAAACAACAGCCACCCCTACTGTTTTCTTCTGGAACAATTTCTTGGGCATCTTCTTCAACTGTTTATTTTGACTGAATTGATTTTATGTTCGTTGGTAGCAAAAAAATTGTAGCTCGTTTTCTTATATGCGGTTTCATCAAATTCAAAGATAAATATTTTTCTTAAATTCTCCTTAATTCTGGCGATTCGGGATGACAGGCATTATAAATAATTTGGGGGTTAATTCCTACTATATTTTGCAGTGAAAAAAATATAGCTAAAAGCCACCTTCTAGTTCTTCTTGAAACAGAATATGAGTTGCACAACTGATCGACTGTATCAACTCCTCCTTTTGTTGAAATGTAAAATGTGACTACCTCAGATTTATTTGTTCCTTGGTCTATTGAGGAGTCGCTATGCATTATAGAAATTTGAATTACTCCTTTATTTTCTTTGGTGGCATAGGACACCATGGTAATATTATGTTGAAATCCATACATTGAGCTTTTGACGATCTTGTTTTTATTTGGCAAAAATTCCGGCGGAATTTCTCGTTTGTTCTTATTCAAAGTACCTGATAGTGTGATTTAATCCTTGAAAAGAGCTTCAGCGAGTGGTATTTGTCAAATTACGCTTTTTCCTTTGACCGCTTTTAACAACAGGTACGATGTCCGTTGGCTGTGCAAAAGGTCCAACTGGTTGTTTGCCACAATAAACTTCCAGATTTTGAGTATAATACGTTTTCGAGCCACTCATTGCAAAAAATTTAATAGTTTTGCGGATTTGTTTGGTATTGTAATGTTTTTCTTATTTATTTAAACGGTAAACGGGTGGGATAAATTTTAAACACACTGTATGGCTACTTACTAATTTATTTAAACACTACACTATTCACTACTTATATACACAGTATATTCACTTAAACTAATTTATATAAACATCAGTTCACTAATTTATATTCACTTATTTACTTGTTCATCTCACGATGTCAAATTATCAACTCCCTCAAATTTCCTGGTCGGTCCCTTATATATTAATGCCTATTCCACTAGATAATTCTAGATTGCGGCTTACTCAAACACAACTGGCTTTCTGGCATTTTATACATAATACTGGTCACAAAAACAATATTTAGATAAGATAGTCACAATCGTAAACAATCCCTGCTCGTCCGCCATAATTTTAACTTTCATACGGATTTAGGGACTATACCAGTGTGCTGTTTCGTAACATTACCCCCTCCTTAAATGGAAGTTCCTCCTGGAACTTTTGTGTAGCCGAGAATGGATGTTTGAATCGGCAACTGGCCCCATTTCTACACTTTCCGATCTTATGGAAATAGCAGGGCACCGTCTTCATTGGATACTGATAACGGGGGTTGTAGCTGCAAATTAATATCTTGACACCGGTATCTTGAAAGATAATCTCTACCATGTTCCTGATGATTCGCCAATCCAACTGGTTACTCGCTAGCTTAGGCATAGCCTGTTTCTTCATGCTGGATTCCAACACATCGTCTCGTAGGTTTCGAAGTGCTTTCCACACATCGCGGTAGGTAGATCAATCTTGAACTTCATTTTTAGTTACCACGTAGAAGATGTACCGCGAATTATGTTTCAGTTTCAGTGTCTTGCCAGGGGCTGGAATCTGGTCTTCAAGCTTTTCTAATTGCCCGAACTTCTTTCGAAAGACGGTGTATGCCAGTGAATAATATTCCAGGAGAGTGAACAAATCTTGTTGTTGTTCCGAAGTGACTCCATATCTAGATTTCCCGGTACCTCCATACGCGCCCATAAATTCATCGAAGGTAGGGTCAGACACATCTCGAATACGGATTACTCCTTCCTCTAGGTCATGGTCTCCTTCGAATGGCGCTAGTCGGTTTTGGTGAACTACTTTTGGTTTTCCGTTGGGGATCTTGCTTATGCGATATATAACATCATTGATCCTTTTCTTGATTAAGTAGGGACCTTCCCAGGATTTTTATAATTTTGGAGAAAATTCTTTTCTCCTCGTCGGGTTGTGTAACCATACTTTGTCCCCTTCTTTAAAAACGCCTTCTGTGGCATGCGTGTCGTACCGACTTTTCATTCTGTCGCTGGCAATTTGAAGATTTGTTCGAACTAATTCATGAATATCATCCAGCCTTCTTTTTAATTGGATCACGTAGTCTTCTCCTGCTAGATCTTCTCCCGGGCGACATCCAAATTCCAGGTCACAAGGAAGCCTCATTTCACGCCCAAACAAGATTTTCGCATGTGTTTCAACCGTGGACTACACTTTCCGATCTTATGGAAATAGCAGGGCACCGTCTTCATCGGATACTGATAACGGGGGTTGTAGCTGCAAATTAATATC
Source organism: Galeruca laticollis (assembly GCA_963921935.1). Taxonomy (NCBI): domain Eukaryota; kingdom Metazoa; phylum Arthropoda; class Insecta; order Coleoptera; family Chrysomelidae; genus Galeruca; species Galeruca laticollis. Next base: position 79,672,977 of record OY998177.1, read on the forward strand.
TGGACACCGGTATCTTGAAAGATAATCTCTACCATGTTCCTGATGATTCGCCAATCCAACTGGTTACTCGCTAACTTAGGCAAAGCCAGTTTCTTCATGCTGGATTCCAACACATCGTCTCGTAGGTTTCGAAGTGCTTCCCACACATCGCGGTAGGTAGATAGATCTTGAAATTCATTTTTAGTTACCACGTCGAAGATGTACCGCGAATTATGTTTCAGTTTCAGTGTTTTGCCAGGAGCTGGAATCTGGTCTTCAAGTTTTTCTAATTGCCCGAACTTCTTTCGAAAGACGGTTGCCAATCCTCGTGCGTTCGTGATACGGGCGGGGATGTTGTATGCCAGTGAATAATCTTCCGGGAGAGTGAACAAATCTTTTTGTTGTTCCGAAGTGACTCCATATCCAGCTTTCCTGGTACCTCCATACGCGCCCATAAATTCATCGAAGGTAGGGTCAGACACATCTCGAATACGGTTTACTCCTTTTTCTAGGTCATGGTCTCCTTCGAATGGCGCTAGTCAGTTTTGGTGAACTACTTTTGGTTTTCCGTTGGGGATCTTGCTTATGCGATATATAACTTCATTGATCCTTTTCTTGATTAAGTAGGGACCTTCCCAGGATTTTTATAATTTTGGAGAAAATCCTTTTCTCCTCGTCGGGTTGTGTAACCATACTTTGTCCCCTTCTTTAAAAACGCTTTCTGTGGCATGCGTGTCGTACCGACTTTTCATTCTGTCGCTGGCAATTTGAAGATTTGTTCGAACTAATTCATGAATATCATCCAGCCTTCTTTTTAATTGGATCAGGTAGTCTTCTCCTGCTAGATCTTCTCCCGGGCGACATCCAAATTCCAGGTCACAAGGAAGCCTCATTTCACGCCCAAACAAGATTTTCGCATGTGTTTCAACCGTGGACTACACTTTCCGATCTTATGGAAATAGCAGGGCACCGTCTTCATCGGATACTGATAACGGGGGTTGTAGCTGCAAATTAATATCTGGACACCGGTATCTTGAAAGATAATCTCTACCATGTTCCTGATGATTCGCCAATCCAACTGGTTACTCGCTAACTTAGGCAAAGCCAGTTTCTTCATGCTGGATTCCAACACATCGTCTCGTAGGTTTCGAAGTGCTTCCCACACATCGCGGTAGGTAGATCGATCTTGAAATTCATTTTTAGTTACCACGTCGAAGATGTACCGCGAATTATGTTTCAGTTTCAGTGTTTTGCTAGGGGCTGGAATCTGGTCTTCAAGTTTTTCTAATTGCTCGAACTTCTTTCGAAAGACGGTTGCCAATCCTCGTGCGTTCGTGATACGGGCGGGGATGTTGTATGCCAGTGAATAATCTTCCGGGAGAGTGAACAAATCTTTTTGTTGTTCCGAAGTGACTCCATATCCAGCTTTCCTGGTACCTCCATACGCGCCCATAAATTCATCGAAGGTAGGGTCAGACACATCTCGAATATTTACTCCTTTTTCTAGGTCATGGTCTCCTTCGAATGGCGCTAGTCAGTTTTGGTGAACTACTTTTGGTTTTCCGTTGGGGATCTTGCTTATGCGATATATAACTTCATTGATCCTTTTCTTGATTAAGTATGGACCTTCCCAGGATTTTTGTTATTTTGGACAAAAAACTTCTCTCTTCGTCGGGTTGTGTAACCATACTTTGTCCCCTTCTTTAAAACCGCCTTCTGTGGCCTGCGTGTCGTACCGACTTTTCATTCTGTCGCTGATAACTTGAAGATTTGTTCGAACTAATTCATGAATATCGTCCAGCCTTCTTCGCAATTGGATCACGTAGTCTTCGCCTGCTAGATTTTCTCCAGACCGACAGCCAAATTCCAGGTCACAAGGAAGCCTCATTTCACGTCCAAACAGGAATTTCGCCGGTGTTTCACCCGTGGACTCATTGACGGCAGATCGATAAGCCAATGCGAATAGGGAAAGATACTGGTCCCAATCTCTCTAATGGCTGGATACTACTTTGGACAGGTATTTTCCAAATGTCCTGTTCATTCTCTCGACCATTCCATCTGACTGTGGATGTAATGCTGTTGTCCTGGTCTTCTTCATTCCCAGCTAATCGCAAATCTCCTGGAATAGATGGCTTTCGAAAGTTCTTCCCTGGTCACTCTGGACTTCCCAGGGGCACTCCATATCGGCTGTTAAACTCCTTCACCAATACATCCGCAACAGTTGTGGCCTCTTGGTTCGGGATAGCCTAAATTTCCACCCACTTTGTGAAATAATCCATTACAACCAGGATGTATTTACCACCATTTACTGTCGTCGGAAATGGTACAGCGATGTCTAAAGCAATCCTTTCGAAAGGGCTTCCAACATTATACTGTTTCATGAGTGCCTTTCTCTTGCGATGTGGTTCATTACTCGTAGCACAAATCGTGGATTTCTTACACCAGTCCTTCACATCGTCGGAGCTGTTCATCCAATAAAACCTTTCACGGACTCGTTGAAGGGTTTTCTTGACTCCCAGATGACCTCTCGATGGGCTGTCGTGTAACTTCTTTAGTACTTCAGCTACTCTTGTTCTCGGGATAACTAGCTGTCTCCTCATCTCGGAACCATTATCGTTTTCAAGGACTCTTTTCAACAGCCATTCTTCCAGGACAAGGGAGTCCCACTTAGCCCAATATGCCTTGAGTGTCGGTCAAAATCTTGACACTTCTTTCCAGGTAGGTCGCCGATTTTCTTCCTTCCATTGCCGGATCATCTTCAGGTGAGGATCGTTCTCCTGATCTTCTCTGATCCTGGTGGGTGACCATTCCTCGTTGACTACTGTAATTCTTGAAACTGCAACTTCCTTAGATTTCGACTTGTTGCATTGTGAATACTCTACAGGGTATGACCGTCAAGGCAAAGAGTTGGCTTTTCGGCGATTCACATCAGCTGGATGTTCACCCCTGTCTGATTTCCCCTGTGACTGGAGTTCTTGGGTTACAGGAGTCTTGGGGCGCTTAGACGGACTACGTACGTGCTGTAGCTCGCCACACTTCCGGCATTTGATCTCCTTCGGCTTCTTGTCTGCCATACCTTTCAACAGGTTGACGATCTGGTCAAGTCTGTAATCGTCACCTTTTTCCTGCATGGTCCTACCTTTGTTGTAACACGAAACCTTCGTTGCTGCTTCAAATTCAAGAGCTGCTGTCAATGCGTCAACTAATGTTTTGGGATGGGCTAATCGAAGCGTCTTCTCCATATCGTGGTCGCATAAGCCGTCAATGAAGGCCTGGATGCCTAAACGTTCCATCATGTTCTCTGGTGCTGATGAATAAGCAAATCGAACTAGTCGGGCAATATCCATTTCATACTCTTGACGGGTTTCGTCACGATTCCGCCTTCGGTTCTTCAGCTGGAATATGTACAAATGTTCCAAATGTTCGTGACAGTATTGCATGTCCAGCTTCTTTTTTAGCTGCTCAAAGTCATCCGCTTCTTCAAGAGGTATCGTCTGAAGTACATCTAAGGCATCTCCGCGAAGCGCGACGGCTAAGTTCACTGTCTTCTCTTTATCGGACCAATTATTCACTCTAGCGGCTGCTTCAAACTGTTTCACATAATTGGTCCACGACATTTTTCCATCGAACGTTGGGGCCTTGACTCGGGTAAAACTGCCAATGTCTTCAAACTTAGGTAGTGTTTCTGGTTTGCAGGGTTTCGTTTGCTCGGTCTTCTTTTCTTCCTCTGGCGTGTCTCGCGTTTTTGAATCGGCAATCTTTTCCTCTAAGTCCTTGATTTTCTCGTCTATCGTTGTAATCTTATTCTCGATTTTCTCGTCCATCGTTGATATCTTATTCTCTATTTCAGATTTTAGAGACGAAATTTCATTTTCAACGTCAGCGGCAATGTCGTTTTTCATTAATAAGATATCGGCAGATATATCGTTCTTCAAAGCAGAAATATCATTTTTCACATTCGTTGAAATTTTCTCTTCCATGGCAGAAATATCGTTTTTCATAGCAGAAATCTCCTCGTCCATGTTAGCAGAAATGTCGTTCTTCATAGCATAAATCTTCTCGTCCATGTTAGCAGAAATGTCGTGCTTCATAGCAGAAATCTTCTCGTCCATGTTCTCTTCCATGGCAGAAATCTTCTCGTCCATGTTAGCAGAAATTGACGAGATTAAGATGGAAGCCTCGTCATTAAATAAAACTGTTTTTGGATCAAAGCCGTCATTTTCCAGTGCCACTTTAAGTCTTTCTACTAATTCACTTTTCTTACCGGTCGTTTCCAACTCACGATCTTCCAATTCTGCTCTTAATTCCGCCACATTCAAATCACATAGTCTCTTGGCCATTTTTACGTAGCAATTTATTTATATTATCTCACACCTGACACCAATGTAATGTCTTTCTTATTTATTTAAACGGTAAATGGATGGGATAAATTTTAAACACACGGTATGGCTACTCATTAATTTATTTAAACACTACACTATTCACTACTTATATACACAGTATATTCACTTAAACTAATTCATATAAACAGTTCACTAATTTATATTCACTTATTTACTTGTTTATCTCACGATGTCAAATTATCAACTCCCTCAACTTTCCTGGTCGGTCCCTTATATATTAATGCATTTTTCACTAGATAATTCTAGATTGCGGCTTACTCAAAAACAATTGGCTTTCTGGCATTTTCTAGATAAGACTGGTCACAAAAACAATGTTTAGATAAGATAGTCACAATCGTAAACAATCCCTGCGCGTCCGCCATAATTTTAACTTTCATACCTGGCTTAGACAGAGTCGGATTTAGGGACTATACCAGTGTGCTGTTTCGTAACAGTATGTATTAAATGAAGCTACAATATGTATTGAATGAAGCTACAAGGCCTCGAAAAGGTGCTAATTTCTCATCTATTGTGACGAATTCCCCAACAGAATAGCTCTTTTTGCAACTATCTACAAACATATCTAAAGTAGGTTGAATTGGAGCTAAATTGCAGCCACGAAAAATTTGGATGCTAGTACTTTCCATCTGTTCATACCTCTCGGAAGTTAGAGCGATTTGCCTTTTTAACTCCATCAAGATAAAGTAAGTCCAAAAATGTCATCAGTTCAACTCTTGTAACTTCTTTGGCGTCTCTTTCTCTTCCATACTTGGAGGTTTGGTAATTTCGTATGTATAAGGTAGTGTACATAAGAATGTCATCAATCATTTGGATATCTATAAATTTTTTAAAGGCTGTATATTCATCAAGAATTTCTCTTGCAATGCGTGTTGACCCAGGTAAAATTGTGACTATGTTATGAGCCCGAATTAATAATTCTAAAGATTCACTAACGCTACTAAGAGAGTCTGGACATCCCATCGGTACGTTAATTAATAGTATATTATGCAACGATTATGTAATGATGGTTATTAATACACGAGAATTAACCAGGATACGAAACGGGCCGAAGGCGAGTTTCGTATGGTTTATGCGAGTGTATTAATAACCATTACATGAGAGTTGCATACGCTATTTTTTCTACACCCGATAAATAATCAAAAACTATTAATTTTATATTTCAATTGAACACAATAGGTAACAGTAATTATTCGTATTTCTATAAAAAAAATCTACAAAATTGTAATTAATACCTCGGGTATTGCCATAGATATAAGAAAACTATAAAAATTTTATTTGTATTTATATTCAACATATAATAATTGTAATTAATCCGATTTCTTAAAAATATTAAGATTTATTGTGCAGTTTGAAAAGTTTATTCTAGGTCCCACTGATCTGGAAATGGAAGAAATATTTACATTTATTTCATTATTGCTAGTCTCAATAGAGTTCAATATTGTATTGGAAATGTTGATTTTATTCTGAACCGAATTTTCTATGTAGCCTTCTACCACTGAATTGGAATTCCAGCCACCTTGGCGTTTTAATGTAGTAATATCACCACCGGCATCTACTAATACGGTTTCAGATGTCCTACTAAAACAATGCTCTGTATATAAATTCGGATCAGGCAGATTTAAATATGTTGCTATTTTCTTCCCTATATCACCAAATTTATTAATACCAATGTTTTAAATTGTGCATTTTCCATTTAAATAATTAACGAAAAAAGATGGGGTGGGGCAAATTTTAGGCCGTAGATTTATATATTTTTTACTAATTTCGTAGTGTTTGATTGAAAAATTATGGGTTTCTATTGATTTAAAAATCTGTATCGTAATGGGTATCATTATGAAACGGATTATGGGCATATAAGTGCATTGTTATAACACGGGTGTAGAAAAAATAACAATTTTACTGAAAGCGGGGCAGTTATTGACCTCGCGTACGTACTTAAGGGTTCAAAAATCAAATTAATTTTAGGTGTTACTTATGAATGAAGAAATATTGGCCACAGACTTGGATTTTCTTTTGAGATTTCCATTAAAACCACACGTTACAAGTCCAGTAGATTTTCTTTCGAATACTAGCTGGGGAGGTATCTGCAGTTTGGCTACGAAAGACGAATTCAGAAATTTAGATAGAGACATCGAAACGTCGCCAAAGCGTTGGAAAAAGTTAGTGGAATCTGAAAGTCCTGAACGAGAAAAGTTTCCTCAAGAATGGAAAAGCAAAACGGCATTACAAAGGCTTTGTATGATGAGAGCTTTAAGACCTGATAGAATGATATATGCGATGATGTAAGTATTCAATAATATCTTTGTTATATAAGCATGATTTTTTTGAGAATATCGATATTTGATTTCAAGGGCTTTCATAGAAGAGAAATTAGGTGCAAAATATATTGAAAATAAAACGGTAGAATTCGAAAAGTCCTACGAAGAAACCAGTCCTTCTACTCCCATATTTTTCATTTTATCCCCAGGCGTAAATCCCTTGAAAGATGTTGAACATTTAGGAGAAAAGATGGGATTCACATCGGAAAAACAAAACTTCCATAACGTTAGTTTGGGTAAGTTATCTTATTTAAAGAAAAACTAAAAATAGTAACATTTATATTATTGCCCAGGACAAGGCCAAGAAGTTATTGCCGAAAACGCGATGGAAGTTGCTGCCAAAAATGGTCACTGGGTCGTCTTACAAAACATTCATCTGGTAAAAAAGTGGTTACCGGCTCTAGAAAAGAAATTAGAACAGTACGCCGAAGGATCACACCCTAGTTACCGAGTATTTATGAGTGCTGAACCGGCAGCTAGTGCCAGTGCACACATTATACCACAGGTAATAGTTCCCTTGATATTGTAATGTTATTCTAATTTATTTAAACTGCAAACGGGTGGGATACATTTTAAACACACGGTATGGCTACTTACTAATTTATTTAAACACTTAACTTATCACTAACACTTAATTTATATATACTCTACTAATCACTTAAATTTAATTTATATGCACAAAAACTTAATTATTAATTTATATTAACACTTTACTGTTCGCTATTTCGGTGTGTTTTTGTTTATTTCTCGAGATCACTTTTATCAACTGAACTCAACTCTTCTTGATCGGTCCCTTATATATTAATGCCTTTTTCACTAGATAACTCTAGATTACAAAAACAATTGGCTTTCTGGCATTTTCTAGATAAGACTGGTCACAAAAACAATGTAGATAAGATAGTCACTATTCGTAAACAATTCTAGGAAACCCTGCGCGTCCGCCATAATTTTAACTTTCATACCTGGCTTAGACAGAGTCGGATTTAGGGTCTATACCAGTGTGCTGTTTCGTAACATTACCCCCTCCTTAAATGGAAGTTTCTCCTGGAACTTTTGTGTAGCCGAGACTGGATGTTTGAATCGGCAACTGACCCCATATCTACACTTTCCGATCTTATGGAAATAGCAGGGCACCGTCTTCATCGGATACTGATAACGGGGGTTGTAGCTGCAAATTAATATCTGGACACCGGTATCTGGAAAGATAATCTCTACCATGTTCCTGATGATTCGCCAATTCAACTGGTTACTCGCTATGTTAGACATAGCCAGTTTCTTCACGCTGGATACCAACACATGGTCTCGTAGGTTTCGAAGTGCTTCCCACACATCGCGGTAGGTAGATCGATCTTGAAATTAATTTTAAGTTACCACGTAGAAGACGTACCGCGAATTATGTTTCAGTTTCAGTGTCTTGCCAGGGGCTGGAATCTGGTCTTCAAGTTTTTCTAATTGCCTGAACTTCTTTCGAAAGACGGTTGCCAATCCTCGTGCGTTCTTGATACGGGCGGGGATGTTGTATGCTAGTGAATAATCTTCCGGGAGAGTGAACAAATCTTTTTGTTGTTCCGAAGTGACTCCATATCCAGCTTTCCCGGTACCTCCATACGCGCCCATAAATTCATCGAAGGTAGGATCAGACACATCTCGAATATGGTTTACTCCTTTCTCTAGGTCATGGTCTCCTTCGAATGGCGCTAGTCAGTTTTGGTGAACTACTTTTGGTTTTCCGTTGGGGATCTTGCTTATGCGATATATAACATCATTGATCTTTTTCTTGATTAAGTATGGACCTTCCCAGGATTTTTGTAATTTTGGAGAAAATCCTTTTCTTCTCGTCGGGTTGTGTAACCATACTTTGTCCCCTTCTTTAAAACCGCCTTCTGTGGCCTGCGTGTCGTATAGACTTTTCATTATGTCGCTGACAACTTGAAGATTTGTTCGAACTAATTCATGAATATCGTCCAGCCTTCTTCTCAATTGGATCACGTAGTCTTCGCCTGCTAGAGCTTCTCCAGGCCGACAGCCAAATTCCAAGTCACAAGGAAGCCTCATTTCACGTCCAAACAGGATTTTCGCCGGTGTTTCACCCGTGGAATCATTGACGGCAGATCGATAAGTCAATGCGAATAGGGAAAGATACTGGTTCCAATCTCTCTGATGGCTGGAAACCACTTTGGACAGATATTTTCCAATAGTCCTGTTCATTCTCTCGACCATTCCATCTGACTGTGGATGTAATGCTGTTGTCCTGGTCTTCTTCATTCCCAGCTAATCGCAAATCTCCTGGAATAGATGGCTTTCGAAAGTTCGGCTGATAAATTCCTTCATCAATACATCCACAGCCTCTTGGTTCGGGATAACGTAAATTTCTACCCACTTTGTGAAATAATCCATTACAACTAGTATGTATTTTCCACCATTTTCTGTCATCGGAAATGGTCCAGCGATATCTAAAGCAATTCTTTCGAAAGGGCTTCCAACATTATACTGTTTCATAGGTGCCTATCTCTTGCGATGTGGTCCATTGCTCGTAGCACAAGTCGTACATTTCTTACACCAGTCCTTCACATCATAGGAGCTGTTCATCCAATAAAACCTCTCACGGATTCGCAGGAGGGTTTTCTTCACTCCCAGATGACCTCCCGATGGACTGTAGTGTAACTTCTTCACTACCTTTGCTACCCTCGTTGTAGGGATAACCAGCTGTCTCCTCATCTCGGAACCATCATCGTTTTCAAGGATCCTTTTCAACAGCCCTTCTTCCAGGACAAGGGAGTCCCAGTGAGCCCAATACGCCTCGAGTCTCGGTAAAAATCTTGACACTTCTTGCCAGGTAGGTCGCCGATTTTATTTCTTCCATTTTCGGATCATCTTCAGGTGAGGATCATTCTCCTGATCTTCTCTGATCCTGGTGGGTGACCATTCCTCGTTGACTACAGTAGTTCTTGAAACTGCAGCTTCCCAAGATTCCGCCTTGTTGCAGTGGGAGGAGTCTGTTGGACACGGCCGTCTGGACAGGGAGTCGGCATTTCGGTGACTCACGCCAGCTCGATGTTCGATGTTGAAATCGTACTCTTGAAGTCGTTCAATCTATCTAGCGGTCTGTCACTCGGGATTCTTGAACTGCATCAACCACTTGAGTGCTGCATGATCAGTCTGGATTAAAATTCCTACCATAGAGATACTGGTAAAAGTGTTCCACGGACTTCACTACCGCCAAAAGTTCTCTTTTTGTGACGCAGTAGTTTCGTTCTGGTTTGGAGAGGACTTTACTGAAATATCCCAGCACTCTTTCTTGCCTTCATTGGATCTGTGAGAGCACTCCACCAATTCCTACGTTGCTTGCGTCAGTGTCAAAAATAAAGTCTCCGTCTGCTTATGGATATCCTTTTTTTTGCCCAAGAGGTGGGGTGGAAGCTAATGCCTCCCTCGCAGCGGGCAGTGCAATGCTACGAGTTCGTGTGGGACTTTTACCTCACTAAACCACCCTCCTCTGTTGTCCCCATTAGGAGATACGTACACCGGAAGGGCCTGCAAGGCCATGACGTCAGTGTACCTCCCAGTGTCAGGAAAGCTTCTTCCTATTCCTAACCATTTACAGATCTGTCCTCTTCTTCCTTTCTCTTCATTACCTTCACAAGAAAGTCTTCCAAGATCTTCCAGTTAATCGGGCTCTCCAACATAAAAGCAACCAAATCGTCTATCAGAGGTACCGCCCCGGTTCTTCGTGTTAGGTCTCTTCTCTCATCATCCCATCTTGCACAGTCGTATATTACATGGCTAGGGTCATCCCTAGTACCGCAACGCCCACATAGATCGTTTGCAGTCTTTTTTATCCTCAGCGTGTAGGTTCCAAAAGATCCGTGGCCCGTAAGGATTTGAGTGAGAAAGTACGATGTGGTACGATGTCTGCACCTGATCCATGCTTTTATATCTTTAATCAGTCTCTTCGTCCACTGCCCCTTTACCTGTAGCCTATTCCACTTCTCTTGCCACTTCGTGAGGGTTCTTTTCCTCGCCATCCTCTTGTTACCGGCTAGTCTACCCCCTATGGTATATAGGAAGCATCTCTCGGCAATCATCAGGTCAATGGGGGGGAAACCCGATAGTACTTGGGCAGCTTCCGTCGAGATAGTCTTATATGCGGAGGTAACTCTGAGCAGACCACTTCTCTGGGCTGTCAGGAGTTTATTGCGATATTTCTCGATTTTTACAGCTTCTCTCCAGACTGGTGCCGCATATAGGAGGACACTGTGCACCACCTGACACAGCACCCTGCGCTTACAATACCCAGGCCCCCCACATTCGGCATCAGTCTTTGTAATTGAGACATCTTCTTCTTAGCCTTGTCCGTCGAGTAGTCAATGTGTTCCGCGAAAGTCATCCTTTTGGACAGAACCACACCTAGATATTTACATGTTTTGCTTATGGATATCCTAATATCAGCGCCGAGGTTAAATGACTCTTCAAGGTTTCAAAAGCCGTTTGACAGTTTTCGTCCCATTGTAAAGCTCTTGATTCTTCTGTAAGTCGAGTTAGAGGCTTGGCAATATCCCCAAACTTCCTGATAAATCTTCTATAATACGTGCAAAGTCCAAGGAAACTCCTAATTTGATGTTTTTCGGTTGGTTGCTGCCATTTTGCTGAATGGAAGCAATTTTCTCTGGGTCCACCGCCACTCCTTCATTGCTCACTATATGACCTAGATAGTTGACTCTGTTTTGGAACAGCTGACATTTCTTCGGGTTTAACATGAGCTGGGCAGCTGGGAGTCGTTTGAATACGTCTTCCAAATTCTTCAAGTGTTCGTCAAATGTCTTCCCCAGTACTTCGATGTCGTCCAAATAGACCAGGCATATCTTCCAAGACAACCCTCTCAAGACATTTTCCATGAGTCTTTCAAATGTCGCGGGCGCATTGCAGAGCCCGAATGGCATGGCGTTGAATTACCATAATCCAGATCCGGTGGTAAAAGCAGTCTTCTCTTTGTCTTCTGGGTCCATTCCCACTTGCCAATAACTAGACTTCAGGTCCAAGGTGGAAAACAGTTTGCTGCCGGCCAAAGTATCTAGCGTATCGTCAATTCGCGGTAGAGGATAGCTGTCTTTCTTCGTCACGTTGTTTAGCTGGCGATAATCCACGCAGAATCTCGTAGTCCCATCCTTTTTCTTGACGAGCACTGCTGGAGACACCCATGGACTAGTAGATGGTTCTATTACTTTTTCTTCAGCCATCTCTCGAATTATTCTTTCAGCTTCCTCTCTCTTCGCTCGTGGAAGTCTTCGAGCTGATTGTCTAATTAGCTTAGCATTACCAGTATCGATTTTGTGTTTGACGGCTGATATTCTACCAGTCTTCCCTCCTTTTGGTACGAATAAGTCTCGATACTGCAAGAGAAATTCTCTCATTCTCTTTTTTTCAGCTCGATCCAAAGATTGACCAGCTACTGATAACATTTGTTCGAATCTGGCATTAGAATTGTCAGTGGTCGTTGTTTGACGAACTATAGACGTCACTGGTACGCAGGATCCAATCTTGGTTTCCTTCCTGATGGTAATTGGGTAATCGTTCACGTTTATCAATCGTACAGGGATCTCCTTCGCCGACGTAACCATTCCTTTTCCAATTAGTACTCCTTTGCCAACCTCTGCGTCGTGGTTCCTTGGCTCCATCATAACCGGTGTACCTTCCTGCATGATTCCCTATAGCTGTGCTACTATCATGGTTTAGCTTCGTGCAGGTAGAAGGGTATCTTCCAGTACACCTGCCAACATCGCGCTGCCTTCATGTGGATGAAGGAATACCTCATCGGAGCCCACTTTAATGGTTCTGTTTCTAAAGTGTAATTGGAAACCATCTACATTCATTACCTCCATTCCCAGAGTCACGTCTTCTTCAATATTAGCTACGATTACCGTATGCGTGAACTTTTCTGCGCCAATTCCCAATTGGATTTGTGTCTCACCGTAAACATTGGCACTCTCACGTGTGGCGATCCGCAGTCGCAGTCTCGTTGGTAAAAGCTTCTTCTTGGAGTTTATTATTTCTGGTCGTATAATGGTTCTAGTTGCTCCAGTGTCTACCAACAGAGCATATCTCTTGCCATTCACTTCTCCATCTACATATACACCGTCGTTGCGACATCTGAGAGAAGCTATCAGTATGAGAGGGTCTTTGGAACGATCATGGGTCGGTGCTGCCCCCTCGTAGCCGACCCGTTCAAGTTTTCTTGTGACTGGGGTTCTTGGTTTGCAGGAGTACTGGGGCGCTTACACGAACTACGTAAATGCCCTCGCTCGCCACAATTCCAGCATCTGATCTTTCACGTCTTCTTGTCCATCATACTTTTTATTAAACTGACGAACTGTTCAAATCTTACTTCGTCACCTTCTTCTTGAATGGTCCTAATTTTGTTATATCCCGAAGCCTTCGTTGCTGCTTCATATTCAAGAGCAGCTGTCAATGCGTCGACTAATGTTTTCGGATGGGCTAAACGAAGCGTCCTCTGCATATCGGGGTCACGTAAGCCATCAATAAAGGCCTGGATGCCCAGACGTTCCATCATGTTCTCTGGTGCTGACGGATAAGCAAATCGAACTAGTCGGGCAATGTCCACTTCATATTCTTGAAGGGATTCATCACGTTTCTGCCTTCAGTTCTTCAGCTGAGATTGGTACAAATGTTCTAGATGTTCATGACCATATCGCATGTCCAACCTCTTCTTCAGCTGCTCGAAGTCATCCGTTTCTTTCAAAGGTATCGTCTGAAGTACATCTAAGGCATCTCCCCGAAGCGCGATAGTTAAGTTCACTGCCTTATCTCTATCGGACCAATTATTCACTCTAGCAGCTGCTTCAAACTGTTTCACATAATTGGTCCACGACATTTTTCCATCGAACGTTGGGGCCTTGACTCGGGTAAAACTGCCAATGTCTTCAAACTTAGGTAGTGTTTCTGGCTTGCAAGGTTTTGTTTGCTCGATGTTCTTTTCTTCCTCTGGCGTGCCTCGCGTTCTTGAATCAGCAATCTTTTCCTCTAACACCTTGATTTTCTCGTCTATCGTTGTAATCTTATTCTCGATTCCAGATTTTAGAGACGTAATTTCATTTTCAACGTCAGCGGCAATGTCGTTTTTCATTAATAAGATATCGGCAGATATATCGTTCTTCAAAGTAGAAATCTTCTCGTCCATGTTAGCAGAAATTGAAGAGATTAAGGTGGAAGCCTCGTCATTAAATAAAACTGTTTTTGGATCGAAGCCGTCATTTTCCAGTGCCACTTTAAGTCTTTCTACTAATTCACTTTTCTGACCGGACATTTCCATCTCCCGATCTTCCAATTCTGCTCTTAATGCCGCCACTTTCAGATCCCTTAATCTCTTGGCCATTTTTACGTAGATATTAATTTATATTACCCCACACCTGACACCATCAATGTAATGTTCTCTAATTTATTTAAACTGTAAACGGGTGGGATAAATTTTAAACACACGGTATGGCTACTTACTAATTTATTTAAACACTAAACTAATCACTAACACTTAATTTATATATACTCAACTAATCACTTAAATTTAATTTATATGCACACAAACTTAATTATCAATTTATATTAACACTTTACTGTTTGCTATTTCAGTGTGTTTTTGTTTATTTTTCGAGATCACTTTTATCAACTGAACTCAATTCTTCTTGATCGGTCCCTTATATATTAATGCCTTTTTTACTAGATAATTCTAGATTACAAAAACAATTGGCTTTCTGGCATTTTCTAGATAAGACTGGTCACAAAAACAATGTAGATAATATAGTCAATGTTCGTAAACAATTCTAGGAAACGCTGCGCGTCCGCCATAATTTTAACTTTCATACCTGGCTTAGACAGAGTCGGATTTAGGGACTATACCAGTGTGCTGTTTCGTAACAATATTATAATGATTATTATCCGTATTATTTTCAGGGCATTCTTGAATCATCTATAAAAATCACCAACGAACCACCCACCGGCATGCAGGCCAATATTCACAAAGCTTTATCAAACTTCAATCAAGAAACTCTCGAGCAATGCAGCAAAGAAGCCGAATTTAAAGTGATTCTGTTCTCTTTGTGCTATTTTCATGCAGTGGTAGCGGAGAGGAGAAAGTTTGGACCACAAGGTTGGAATAAAATATATCCATTCAACGTTGGTGACCTTACTATCAGCGTTTTTGTATTATATAATTATTTGGAAGCGAATTCTAAAGTTCCTTGGGAGGACTTGAGATATTTATTTGGAGAAATTATGTACGGAGGACATATCACTGACGATTGGGATAGGAGGCTGTGTATTACTTATTTGGAGGAACTTATGCAACCTGATTTGGTGAGTATCACCTACTACACTTACCTATATGTCAATATATATCTTGAGCAATAACTTTTACTAACAAAACTCTCTCCTCAAACGATACAAAAGCAGCTATACATAACTATATCGACGGGTGCAACGAAAACTGTAGTAACTCATTATTTATACTTTTGAGTTAGAGCAGTTTAAATGTTTAAATGGATGACAAAATTTCAATTTCAATGCAACGTATGTCATTTATTTATCAAAAATATGTTAATTAGAGGAAGAATCAACTGCCAAAAAAGTTTTTGAGGTAAAATAGCCATATCGTATTTTGAGTGAATTACTACAGTTTACTTTGGAAAATAGGAAAAATTAAATGAGATAAGTACTATAGAATAGTTGGTATATTTTAAGTATTACGTCAGTGTACATTGTAAATCATACACACAAATTAATCCA
The DNA here is from genome assembly GCA_963921935.1 of Galeruca laticollis. Classification (NCBI taxonomy): domain Eukaryota; kingdom Metazoa; phylum Arthropoda; class Insecta; order Coleoptera; family Chrysomelidae; genus Galeruca; species Galeruca laticollis. The sequence goes on from OY998177.1 coordinate 79,688,470, forward strand.
CAAGTTTTAAACTATTTTCTAAGGTTAAGAGAATAAAAAACGCATTTAGGTACCTAGTAAGAAATAGCATGACACAAAACACACTATTTTTAAACCTATTTAATTATCGTTGAACTCTTCATCTTCTGATTCTCCACCTTCACTGGATTTTTTGCATTTCAGGCTTCTATAAAATTGGTGATACATTGTTGGAATTTTGTTTTTATCACAGAGCCATAATAGCCCCTTTAACTTTTTTTCTTCCACAGGAAGTTCAGCGTTGTAAAGTCTCTTTAAATTTTTTGGTAAAATATTGTTATTATCAGCCTTTGGTGGTCTTCCCTTTTTTTTCTCTGATTCCAAAAAACGTATCTTTAAAATTTCGCTATTAGCTGAATCGTATTCATATTTAAAAAATATGGTCGCCGGCGCTGAACCTTTGACAGAAACTTCCCTTATCTTGCTTATTTTGAAGGCCTTTTTCTTTTCGTCGATTTTCCAGCTTTGAATATCTGTGATGTCCTTGAAATTAAAAAAGTCGTTTTGAGACATGTCGGTTACATTATAAATGTGTCCTGTTACTTTTGCCATTCTGATTAATGTTACTCATTGCTCAGGTACATAGAGAACTGACTGGCGCTGTGGCGCTTCTTGGCATTTTCTGATTCCAGCATGCATAACAGCATGCATAATATCGCCCTCATTTTGGGTGTGTCCTTTTTCAAGGAACCTATGGGTAATGTCAATCTGATAAGTAGTAGATGCCAATGAAAACATAGAAAACAGAAACTTATTTCGGTTCTGGCATCCACAATAATCTGAATAAAAAATTATAGATTAAACACCTTTTTCCTTTTGTGTTTGAATGAACTTTAATAAACAGCTTGCAATCTCACATGGGCCTCTTTTTGTTATCTTTTGGTGCCAGACATAACAAAATCCTTGATTATTTCCTACATCAAAAAGCGTAAAATTTTAAGTTGAATATTTACTTTTGTAGTAGAAGTCGCTGACGTTGGACTGGGGAGTAGCTAATACTTTTTGTAATTCAAAACATGCCACACATACTGTTTTGTCATCTGTAGCAATAATTTTGTCAACATCTTTTAACTCTCTAGCCAGTGTTTTGTTTTTTATATGAGTATCATATTCAGTTTTTATTTCTAATTTCTTTTTATCATCCGATGGGCTATATAGTCCGGGAAAGTAAGGAAATAAAGTCAAAAGTTTCCCATAATTGATTTTTCATTTTTAAATGAAAATAAACTGACCCAGCATCACTCTCCTAGATTCTCTAATAATTTTCGCTGGAGCTTGCGACGCAGCTTGCAAGCACAGCTCAGACCACCTATAATTCTAGTGATTTATGCTCGTGTCATTTCTGGATGTGTTCTTACAAAAAATTCGTAGAGATGAAAATTGAAGCAAATCTTATGCTCTTGAAGGTGACGTAAATAGTTTTTTCAAAAAAAAAATTTCCGATCTTAAATTTTCCAAAAATTGAAAAAATTTACGAAAATTATATTTTTGGTTGGTAATTATAAATAATATATTAATATCGAGGTCAAAACATAGATAAACATAGAGGGCAAACTTCTAAAAATTTACATTTTTGCAGATTTGGAAAATTCAAAATGGCGGCTGCGCTAATTGGTAACAATTTTTTTTTCAATCGCGTCTAAATTTATGAACATTAACGATATTGAGAAACGGTTTGTTGCAATCGACAGAGTGAAAGTTATATTTTTATAAATAACATAAACAACATTTTTAAAAATTTTTTTACATAATTTTTTAGAACATTTACCGAAAATAAAAATTTTTCCATCTAGTTTTTTCTCATTTTGGCGTTGAAAAATTTGTATAAAATATGTTTTCACGTTATAAATATGTGTGTCTTTGGAAGACGAGTATTTAAGAAAAAAATTTTTTTAGCTGCGACTTTTACAAGTTGAGATAAACAAATTCAAAGTCTGTTAGATTCTGTGATAATATTGATTGAAATTTTCAAATTTTGATCACTTCGCTAGGTTGTCTAATCCCAACTCAACTTAAACACAAATTTTCATTTTTCTACCGTCAATTGGTCCATTCAAAAGAGAATAGTAATCCTAGCTCGCTCGGCCAAACGGTGCGGCGGCAGCTGCTTGGCGTTGTGGTGGGGGGTCAGCGCTCGTTCGCAGTTGGACGAAGCTCAAGCTTTTATTTTGGTTTTCTTTGTAAAAATTTTGCAGTTGTGGTTTGCTAATAGTATGGTTATTATCAACCATTACATATTGCTAGAAATAAGGTACAATGATATTTATAATTTATATCTATAAATCCATTTATTATATATATTATACATAATTCGAAACGTAGATACTAAGAATAATATTTATTTACAAATTTACATCTATTTTCTTCAAATTCTCGCCCTTTTTGGTCTCTGAGGAAATTGCTCTGTACAATTTTCCTCGTCATTATCATTAGCAAACAAATCCTCATCGATATTATTGCTACTATCAATTGCAAGTTCACAATCAACTAATTGAGTCATATCAAAATTTAGCTCATCACTCAAAGATTCATTATCATCCTCGTCATTGTCAAATACAGTACTTACAATTTCGATGTTACAACAGTTTTGCCTTCGCAATTTTTACATAATATCGTACAATGTATGCCAACTTTTTTACAACCACACCTGGTAGTAGAGCACCCTGTGGAACACGAAATATTGTTCAATAGTTCGTTGGGTACAAAGTACGTCGTCAGTCATGTTAGTAAAGGTCTTTTGGGCGTTCGAAGAGAATGAGCGCTGACCCCTCACCAGAGCGCCAAGTAGCTGCCGCCGCACCGTTTGGCCGAGCGAGCTAGGATTACTGTTCTCTTTTGAATGGACCAATTAACGGTAGAAAAATGGAAAATTGTGTGTAAGTTGAGTTGGGATTCAACAACCTAGCGAAGTGATCAAAATTTGAAAATTTCAATTAATATTATGACAGTATCTTGCAGATTTTGAATTTGTTTATCTCAGCTTGTAAAAGTCGCATCTGAAAAATTTATTTTTCAAAATACTCGTCTTTCAAAAACAAACATATTTATAACGTAAAAAAATTATTTTAAGAAATTTTTCAACGCCAAAATGAGAAAAAACTAGATGTAAAAATTTTTATTTTCGGTAAATGTTCTAAAAAATTATTTAAAAAAAATTTTAAAAATTTTGTTTATGTTATTTATAAAAATATAACTTTCACTCTGCCGATTGCAACAAATCGTTTCTCAATATCGTTAATGTCCATAAATTTAGACGCGATTGAAAAAAAAATTTGTTTCCAATTTGCGCATCCGCCATTTTGAATTTTCCAAATTTGAAAAAATGTAAATTTTTAGAAGTTTGCCCTCTATGTCTATCTATGTTTTGACATCGATATTAATATTTTATTTATAATTACCAACCAAAAATATAATTTTCGTAAATTTTTTCAATTTTTGGAAAATTTGAGATCGGACATTTTTTTTTGAATAAACTATTTACATCACCTTCAAGAGCATGAGATTTACTTCAATTTTATTCAATTATTAGACAATCTAGGAGAGTGATGCTGGGTCAGTATATTTTAATTTAAAAATGAAAAATCAGTTATGGGAAAGTTTTGATAGTTAACAGATTTTTCGACCTTACTTTCCCGGACTAATAAACCGAACAAAAGTCGCACTGGTCTTTCTTTGGTTTTAAGAAACTTATATTGAACCCCTTATTAAATGTACCGCGATAGTGTCTGTGCATCTGTGCAGTACTCAGTGTAGAGCCTGTACATTTTTTGTATGTTTAGACCTTCTTCCAAATACATTTTTTAATCCTTGCGCACATTATGTGAAGGATACATGTGAAACATTTTAATATGATTTCATACACTATCTTTAATGGCTTCTTTGATTCTTTCTGGTCTATTATCGTGCTTTCCTCGTTGGTCAGCAGTTATTGTGCTTGAGCCTTTCATTTTTGAAATAGCGGTTGTCACCCATGTTTCTGAGATGCCAAGAGTATTCAAAAACATAGATTTACATACTTTTATCTTTTCTTCATTAATTTTAAACGAGTAATTTCTGGAATTTAGCCTTCTGGATACTGACCCTGCACCAATCGTAACCTGCATCTTTTTAATTTTTTTCACATACCTGGCTATAAAATCCCATTGTCTTGTATGATCAGCCATAGACCAGAATTCTTTAAAAATCGATTGTCTTTTTTTTCAATAATTTTCGTTTGACACTTCATTCTACACTCATCTTCGCACGCTGTACCCATTTTTCTTTCTTTAATAATTTTTCCTTTTCTATTCTTATGCTCAACACCTTGATTTAATAATCTTTTTGCTTTCGTATCAATCCAATTCAAAACATTCCTAGGCCTTTTTCCAACATTGCTTCTGGTAGCACTCTTTTTTTCCTTTTAATATGTTTGTTCTATTTGTTTCTATCATAAAGTTTACCCAACGGTTCCGTTGGAGCAGGAGCTTCGTATTCAGAATTAGCGTTATCCTCAGCATTATCTGACTCTTCTTCATCCTCAGTAGGCTCATAATTTGGATCAGTATCAGAGTTGTCTTTAAATGGATCTCCATCGCTTTCCTCAGAGAAATAATTATTAACTGAATGATTTGCAGATGAAGTTGAAGCGGTACATAATGGAATTTGGGGATCAGGTTCAGTAGCTATCGGATTAGAATTCGAATCACACTCCAATTCATTTTCATCTTTATCATTAACTAGAGAGCTTTTTATAATTGAGTCCAATGTAGGCACACTTTTTGGTTTATAAACCTGTTTTTCAGCCAAATGAACCCCATTACATAACACTGCATTAGTTTCCTGGTGAACCGGGGACATAGAGCGAGATTCTAGAATAAAATTCTCATAAACTGAATTTGTCTTAACTTTATGTTAATCGTAAAACTTACCTTCTATTGGATTAGAGTTCGAATTAGCCGTTTTATTTTCATCTTTATCATTAACTAGAGGGCTTTTTATAGTTGGATCCAATGTAGACACACTTTTTGGTTTGAGAACCTATTTTTCAGCTGGATGAACCTCATTACATAACACTGCATAAGGTTCCTGGTGAACCTGGGACATGGAGTTATATTCTAAACTAAAATACTCATAAACTAAATTTGCCTTAACTTTATGTTAATCGTAAAACTAACCTTGATTTTCCTCAACGATCCTTATAGCATTTTTTAATATTAGTTTATTTATTTTACTTATTTTTGAATGAAGTTTTTTGTTTAATATCACACACCAGACTTATCACAAACGTTCGAAAAACTTAGGTTAGAAAACCGAAGCCGCGTTCAGAACAGACAAAAAAATAGTAAGTCAAGTTACAATGGACCCTTCCGCAAATGTTTCTGGCGAAAACTGTTGTAACTTGATATACTGCAGTTTTCGTTGATGCGCGTTGACTGGAATAGAGTTACTGCATATCTTAGTTGTTTTGTGGCTTGCTTATTTCAAGGATAATATGACTAACGACTTTATTCTTTGGAATATAACAAATAAATTTAAAATTATTCACATGTATCTCAAAATGAACAAAAATTGAGTAACTACAGTTTTCGTTGCACCCGTCGATATGTAATATAATGAGCAGATAAATCAATAGAAACCTGCTATAATATTTAAATATTATGAATTCCAATGTATTAAAGCTTACAGAATTCGAAGTTTTCGATATTCCCCACAGAATCGGAAATATTCTGGCATAATTACTGAAAATATTGAAAGTAATATAAAAAAAGTAATAATTATGATAATTTTTATTTGTAATAATAAGGTAATTTGATATTAAATTGTGAATTACGTAAAATAAAATATTATAAATACCTAAATTATTAAATATTAAACAAAGTATGTGTGAACAAACTTCACATTAAATTAAAAATGGACTAATGACAAAGATAAACTACGGGTTTTTATAAGAAACATTCAATAGAATTAATTCAATATAACTTTAGACACCCTAATCTAGTATCCCCAATAAAAGTATCTGTAACTTATTTTACCTACGTTAGGTTGATGGGGAATTAATGCTAGCTCCAGGATTTGCCGCTCCCCCAAATACTGATTACGTAGGTTACCATACTTACATAGACGATATGATGCCTTCAGAATCTCCATATCTCTATGGCTTACACCCGAATGCAGAAATAGGATTTTTGACCACGACCGCAGAAAATCTATTCAAAACCGTGTTCGAAATGCAGCCTAGGGACGGTGGTTCCACAGGAGGTGCAACAATAACTCGAGAAGATAAAGTATAATTTATTTTACGTGATTTAATAAACTACTTATTGACTTTTTTCTAATCGTAGGTGAAACAAATGGTAGATGAGATGCTGGAAAAACTACCAGAAGATTTCAATATGATGGAAATAATGGGAAAAGTTGAAGAAAGAACGCCTTACGTTATAGTAGCCTTCCAAGAATGCGAAAGAATGAATTATCTTACGGCGGAAATAAAAAGATCCCTGAGAGAATTGGAATTGGGAATAAAAGGAGAACTTACAATTACATCGGATATGGAAGACTTAGAAAATGCTCTGTTTCTCGATCAAGTACCACCGGTGTGGGCTCTTAGAGCGTATCCGTCTTTGCTCGGCTTAAGTTCGTGGTTTGTGGATTTACTGTTGAGAATTAGGGAGCTGGAAACTTGGTCTACGGATTTTGTAGTGAGTTTTCCAATTTTAACGTATAAATATATTTCGATCAAGTCTATTTAATTTTTGTGTTTGTTTGCTATTGCCTTACAAATAATACTTCATAACCTCACAATTGGCTTTTGATAAAATCTAATGTGTATAATTTTCAATAGCTTCCAGCTTCCGTTTGGCTAGGAGGATTTTTTAATCCACAATCTCTTCTAACGGCAATAATGCAAAGTACAGCTCGTAGAAATGAGCTGCCGTTGGATAAAATGTGTCTCCAGTGCGATGTTACGAAGAAACAAAAGGAAGAATTCACGTAAGTATGAATGAACCATTTTTTGTCTATTGGTGTATTGTTTTTTGTCTGTTTGTTTGTCTTGTCTTTTGTTGTTTTTATTTGTCGCTTATTGTCTCTTTCGTTTACCTTTTGTTCTCTTTCGTCATCTTTCTTTGTCTTTTTATGATCTTTTGTTGTCTTTATTTGTCTAATGTTTGTTTTTTGTTGTCTTTCGATGTTGTTGTCTTTTGTTGTCGTTCGTTGTCTTTTGTTGCCTTCTGTTGTTATTTGTTGTCTTTTTTGTTGCTCTCTGTTGTCTTTTGTTGCTTTCTATTGTCATTTGTTTTCCCGTTACTTTTCGTTGTATTTTGCTTTCTTCTGTTGTCTTTCTTTTTGTCTAATTTGTCTATTGTTTGTCTTTTGTTGCCTTTTGACCTTTTTGTTGTCTTTTATTGCCTTTCGTTGTGTTTTGTTGTCTTTTAATTGTCATTATTTTGTCTTTTGTTGCCTTCTGCCTTCGTTTACTTTCCTCAATTACTTTTTGTTGAATTTTTTTGTTGGCATTAGGAGTGGATCCCATTCAGCCACGAATAAACAAATAATATGTGACATTTAAAAAGAGAAACAAAGGACAGGTCGCAACAAACATATTCACTCATATCTAAGTCACGCATCATTCATTGCCCTATATACAACAACACAATTTGTAGAAAACCGAGAAGGAGGATAATAAATATGGACAATTTTTTTCTTCTGTAGTTTTTCGTAGTCTTTTGTTGTTTTTCGTTGCGTTTTGTTGTCGTTCTTTGTCTTTTATTGACTTCTGTTGTTTTTGGTTATGTTTCGTTGTCTTCTGCTTGTCTTTTCTTGTGTTTCTGCTATTTTGTCTTTTGTTGTGTTTTGTTATTTTTTATTTATCTTTTGTTGCCTTTTGTTTGTGTTTTGTTATATTTAGTTGCATTTTCTTGTCTTCTCTCTACTTTTGTAGTATTTTCTTGACTTCTATCTAATTTTTTGTAATCTTTTGTGGTCTTCTTTCAGTTTTTTTGTTGAATCGAGCTTGAGCATACTAATTCATGCGCTTTTTTGTCATGGAATATTTTATTGTTGCAGGAGTGCTCCAAGGGACGGTGCTTATATCCACGGACTTCACATGGAAGGTGCTAGATGGGACATCCAAACCGGAATCATCATAGATTCTCGCTTGAAGGAACTCTTTCCAGCTATGCCTGTTATCAACGTGAGAGCAATAACTCAAGATAAGCAAGACTTGAGAAATATGTACGAATGTCCTGTATACAAAACAAGAACACGAGGACCTACATACGTTTGGACTTTCAACCTGAAAATTAAAGATAAACCGGCAAAGTGGACCTTAGCTGGTGTAGCATTATTATTGCAAACATGAACACATTGCATATCACTATAGTATTATCACCTTATAATTAGATAAAATGATAATATATATTAAAATGAAAGGAGATTATTTTTTCTTAATTTATCTGAAAGTACTCCCATGTTTTGTATTTAGCTCCATCCATCTACTACAATATTACGAAGTTTTGTACAGTAACTGAATAAGGTTAAAGGCGACGTTAAACTAATAATGAAGAAGAGACTTCGTTTGGACTTCGAAGTATGGTACGTCTAAAGTCAATTGAAGAACTAGGATTTAGAACAAGTGTTTTGTGGATGAAACATAATAAAAAACGATGGAGACAAGGGAAATGAAATAAAAAGTTAAATATTTGTCCATAATATATTTAGAATTTTAGATAAAAGCTAATGTTTAGCGGTTTTTCACTGGTCATCTTGTGTCAACTGATTCCGTGATGGTTTCAACGTCAGCAAATCTGGATCAATGGAAATATCGTTATCGTTAGATCCCATCAAAGTTAAGTTCTCATCCATTCTATCCTCCGTTTCATCTCCAAGAAAAATATTTTCTTCCATGATATTAGGTTGCATTGAATTGGTGATACGATCTAAAAAATATAAACAAAGTTTTTACCTAAATTAATAGATAGTGTTCAAAATTGTAAAATCTTGAATTTTATTGTTAACGATACTTTTTAAAATATGTAAGATATTTGTATGCTTCCTTTCTTCATTGTATATATTTAAGGCGTAAATTCATTTCAGTTAATAGCGTTGTAAAAATATGTTTCAGAATTGATAAGATCTTTTATATTGTGTAAATTCAGAGGATAGTTTCATTTTATTTTCAACTTTTGTTAAATACCTTTAAACTATCACGTTTTGCAACAATAATTGTAAATAGTTTTGTTTGGGCATTGAAATAGCACATTTTTGAAAGTCGACATCTTGTCGCATTGTCCTATAGTTAAGAAGTTAGGAAAAGGTCACGTTTCACCTTATTATATATTGTATTGTAAAAACCCTAAATTTAGTGTTACTTCTGCATGAATTTTATGGTCGACGGTCGGAAGATATGAAAGACATTTTTGAATAACCTTTCTGAGTAAAAAGGTTACAACTGCTATTGGAGTATTCAATAGAAATTTAACTATCTATTGACGGCACCCATAGTTGATTCTTGTCTAGGAACCCGACAAGTCAAATGATACTGGCCAATAGGAAATATTTATTTTCGTTTGGTCAACCCAATCCACGTGTAAACACGCCCCTCGCAGATTTCTATTTAACACGTCTCACAACGTGAAGAAATCAGTTTCTCACTAATCGAATCGAGCTCAACGCTCAACAACAAGTCAGAGTTTCCCACTCATCAGTTCTACACTTATCGCAGCGAGTTTACACTCATCGAATCGAGCTCAACGCTCAACAACAAAGTTAGTTTTTTACACTCATCGAAGCGAGTTCAATACTCTCGATAACAAAGTTTTACATTCATCGACGCGAGTGTTACACACTCATCGAATCGAGCTCAACGCTCAATAACAAAGTTAGTTTAATATTCATCAAATCGAAACATAAAGCATCTTCCGATCTGAAACCACCGAAGTTCACCATTCACAACTTTGTACCATTTTGTAAATTTGTATATAACAAATTATTAATTTCGACATTAATTTTGTCAAATTAAGATTATTTACCTAGTTGAATGTCCACGCCAGTTGACGAAGTTCAGCTAGAAATATAATCAAAAACATTGGTCCTTCGCGCCGGATATAACAAGTATTGTTATATAACATTGTAAAGTGCCGGTACCAAGAGAGCAGTTCAAATCATAGTGCAAGTATAGCAGTTCAAATCGTAGTGCAAGTGAAGCAGTTCAATTAGCAGTCCAATTAGCAGTCCAATTAGCAGTCCAGTTAGCAGTCCAATTAGCAGTTCAATTAGCAGTTCAAATCGCAGTTCCAAGGATTCCTCACAGCAGCAGCCAGGATAATCAAAGTAAGTTGGTCAGTTATCTATTTAAATGTGCCAATTATCCGTCCTGTCTCCATATTAGTATCGTATAAGCATTGTTGAAATTCCTTACCATACTCACGCATAAACTGAATTTAAAATGGCTGAACTTAGCAAATTAAAACGACAACGCGGTTATATACAAACGACTACTACGACCTTAAGAAAACTCATCGACCAAGCAAACGATGAACCCGCGAGCATCGATGAACATTTTATTCAACCGACATTAGAAAGGACAACCAAAGCATTTGAAAAATTTGATTTAATTCAAGAGATGATAGAGGACTTAGATGAAGAGAAAATGGATCATCGTAGCTCTTACGGAGATAGCTTTGATTGTGAAACAGCGCATGCTAAAAAGCTTCTCGATAAAATAAAACTATCACCCAATGGCGTACATCCAGTAGATACCTTACACATTGGTAACATCAAATCAGCAGTCAATTCGCCTCCTATAACACTCAAACCTTTCGATGGAACCCCTGAAAAGTGGACCGAGTTCTTTAGTCTATTCTCAGCCGTGGAGGGCGATAAAGAGATTCAAGACGTTGAAAAGCTAAATTAATTGAAATCATCATTAACCGGAAAGGCAGCCAGGGCAATTGAGTCACTTGAAATCACCAACTGTAATTATAGTGTTGCTATTTCAATTTTAAAGGACAAATTTGAAAATCCACGTCGTATGGCATGTCGTCATATGGCAATTTTGAGAGAGGTTCCTCGATTAAACAAAGACACTCCCATTGCAATAAACGAGCTCGTTGACGTGTTCTATCAACACACGAGAGCGTTGGAGAACCTGAAGGCTCCAGTTGACTCATGGGACATCCCACTAGTCGATTTGATTTTATCCAAGGTCAGCTCGAATACGGCTTGGCATTGGGAATTAACTTTGCAAGATTATTAGTTCCCATCGTTTAAAACATTACTAAAATTTTTGGGAAGAAGAGCTAATTGTGCAGCATCAAGATATGAAAAAGATCACGAACGCAGAGAAACCCGTTCGCAAGCTCTTCTCACACACACAAATAACCATGGTAATACATCGCATCAGCAAAGATCGATTATCTGTCCTGCATGCAATAGTTCTCATACATTGTACGTTTGTGAAAAATTCCGTGGATTATCCGTTGAAAACCGACGAAAATTTATATCAGATGATCGTTTGTGTTTTAATTGCCTTGGGAAAGGACATGGAGTTAAAGCAGGCCTCGTGTAAAAAGTGCAGCACACGGCATCATATCTTGTTGCACATACCAGTTGAACGGAGTACATCCGAGCCTTCTCAACACAATGAAGTATCAGAACAGAGACAGGTATCACTCGTGGTAAATGCGCTGTCTAACGACATAATGGTCACCTCAGTGCTTGATATTCTAGATAAGGATGAAAGACGTATTGAATGCCGAGGCTTCCTTGATACCTGCTCCACCACCAATTTCATCACTCAGCGGCTTGCTGGTATCTTAAGATTGAAGAAAACAACATGTAATGTACCCGTCGGAGCTTTAAATGCTATGACCACGTACAGCACCGAATTAACAACGGCTACCATCAAATCACGGATAAACGCGTATAAAAAGACGTTAACATTTTTAATCGTACCAGCTATCTCTCACGTTATACCAGATCAACCGATCCAGCGTGAGTTGATAAAGATACCCGCTAATCTCAAATTAAAAGATCCGCATTTCCATCGACCTGCACCAGTCGATATACTGTTAGGAGCTGGCACTACTCTTTCGTTATTGTCTGTAGGACAAATCAAGTTATCCGCTCCTAATCAACAAGAAATATACCTTCATAAAACAATGCTCGGTTGGATAATAGGCGGATCCGCCCCTTCCAATGTGCCAGCAAAGTCAAATTGCTATGTTACTACTACTCCTATAGACTTCGATCTTCAGAAATTTTGGGAGATAGAAGAATGTCCAAGAATCAAAAAATTCTCCGAAGAAGAAGAAAAATGTGAACAACATTTCCGGAAGCACGTAACTAGAGAATCGAGTGGGCGCTATGTAGTTGCCCTACCCTTTAGCCCGCAGGCACATAACGTAGGTAAATCTTACTATTTCGCAAGAAAAAGATTTGATAGTATTGAACGTAAGTTAAACCAAACGCCTGCCCTTAAATTGTTATATGAAGTGGTTTTAGATGACTATTTAAACCAACGTCACATGTCCCCCGTTGTGGACAGTCCGTCGACATCAGATGGTTATTATTTACCTCATCACGCCGTTATTAAGGACACGAGTCTGACTACTAAAGTACGTGTGGTATATGATGGTTCACTAAAGACTTCCACTGGCGTATCATTAAATAATGTCCTGTACACCGGTCCCAATATTCAACCGGATTTATTCACAACATTGATTCGGTTTCGTGAACACCCCTTCGTGATTACAGGCGACTTAAAACAAATGTATCGACAATTCCTAGTGAGAAGCGAAGATCGTAAATTTCAATGTATCATTTGGAGAAATTAACAGAAAAGGCTGCAAATTTTCGAATTAAATACCGTCACGTTCGGTATCACTTGCGCGTCGTACTTAGCCAACCGATGTCTGCATCAATTAAGTGAAGATGAGACTGAAAGGTATCCCGTAGCCGCCCCATTGTTATTAACCGAATTTTATGTGGATGATTTCCTCAGTGGCGCTAAAACTCAGGAGCAAGCAAAAATCATAATAAAAGAAATGGATGGAACCCTTTCCGCCGCCGGTCTAACAATGAGACAATGGGCGTCCAACGATCCTTCGGTGTTAGAAAATATACCTGTCGAAGATGTAAACCCGAGATTGCAACTGGGTGACACTATCTTGAAAACATTAGGCATTAACTGGGATTCGCAAAACGACACGATTATGTATACCGTTAATCCTATTTAGACAATTAGTATTACTAAAAGGATTATATTATCCGAAGTTGCAAAAATATTCGATCCTTTAGGGTTATTAGCACCAGTTATTATACTCGTGAAACTCATTTTACAAAGCTTGTGGAATTATAAGCTTGATTGGGACGAATCGTTGCCTATCGAATTACATAGTGAATGGCAAATATATTGCCAACAATTACCGTTAGTTAATTTGTTGTCATTTCCACGTACCGTGATTACCGCCGATGTTAAAGAAGTTCAATTGCATGGATTTTCCGACGCTAGTGAAAGAGCATACGGTGCATGCGTTTATTTACGTACTATCGATCGCTTAGGAAATATTAAAGTGCAGTTACTATGTGCTAAGTCCCGTGTTGCGCCTATTAAGACGATAACAATACCGAGATTAGAGCTGTGCGGGGCACACCTCTTATCTACCTTAATGGAAACTGTAAATGCGGCCCTTCGAGAATAAGTTAAAATTTTCTACTCGTCCGATTCTACAATTGTATTACGCTGGCTTCAAACTTGCCCTCAACAGTTAAAAAGCTTTGTATCACATCGTGTAGCTGACATATAAAGAATGACACAAGTGAAGCAATGGCGACATGTATCCACACACGATAACCCGGGTGATATCGTATTCAGAGGAGTATTACCTGCAGATTTTCCCTCTGCGACATTGTGGCGAGATAGTCCCTCATGGTTAGGCCAATCTATGTCGGCGTGGCCGAATCTCGATTTACCGAAAGAGGGAGAAATACCTGAACTACCCGAGCAACGCAAACGAGTATGCTTGATTACAGCTTCCCGACCCTTTGTGACATTAAACATATTTTCTACGCTAAAAAGAATGACCCGTTCGTTGGCCTACTGTTTTCGTTCCGTAAGACGAACACCATCCACCAACCCCTCAACAGTTGAGGAAGTCATCCAAGTAGAAACGAGAATAATCCGATGCGTGCAGAGGCAAGCCTTTCCTAATGACATAAAGATTTTACTCTCAGCCGACTATCATAAATCCATTGGTTCTAGCTTGCTCAAGTTAAATCCTTTTCTGGACAAAGAAGGGATAATGAGGGTAGGCGGTCGTTTGATTTTGTCTAACTTACCATTCGACGCTAAACATCCGATTATATTACCTAAAAATAACCACGTGACCAATTTAGTTATAGTATATTTTCATAAAAAACATTTGCATGCGGAGTTCAGCAAACTTTATACTCAATTCGTCGTAAATTTTGGATTATTGACGGACGTAGTCAAGTGTATAAAAATATCAAACAATGTTGTGCCTGCTTCAAGGCTAATCATCCACCTACAAATTACATTATGGGTAAATTGCCGAAAGTTCGTATCAATATCTCGAACCCATTTAATCAAGTTGGGATTGATTATTGTGGACCATTTCTCTTAAAGGAGAAGAAATGCCGTAACCAAGCATTTGTAAAGGCTTACGTTGCTGTATTTGTCTGTCTAGCTTCAAAGGCTGTACACTTGGAAGTAGTTACAGACCTCACGTCTGTAGGATTCTTGGCAGCGTTGAGACGTTTCTTTTCCCGCCGCGGCTTATGTCACGACATTTACAGTGATACCGGCACGAATTTCGTTGAAGCTGACCGGATGCTAAGGGGAAGACGTCCATACGCGCGAAGCGAAGTGGCATTTTAGTCCCCCTCAAGCACCACATGTTGGGGGCTTATGGGAAGCGGCAGTGAAAAGCTTTAAAACACCTTTATACCGAGTTGCCGGACGTGATATGCTATTTACGTTTGAACAATTTGATACATTAATTATCGAAATCGAAGCTACATTAAAATCCAGACCATTAACTAGTATTTCCTCTGATCCTACCAATACTATCGCCCTTACTCCTGACCATTTTTTAATAGGGGGCTCACTGACCAACTTGCGAAGTCGTGATTATTCCATGATTCCTAGTAACCGTCTGTCACACTGGCAGCACATACAGAAGGTAAAGCAGCATTTCTTGACGCGATTGAGTAAGGAGTACCTGAACGAGTTGACGGTTCGCACCAAATGGGAAAAGGCCGGTCCTGAAATCCACGAAGGGGCTGTGGCCTTACTACGATAAGACAACATTCCACCCTCACAATGGGCCCTGGGAAGAATCATAAAGTGCTATCCCGGTAGTGACGTTGTGGTACGTACTGTTTTAGTGAAAACCGCGAAATCTTCAGTTGTCCGAAATGTGAAGAAGGTGCGTTACTTCCGATTCTACCGACTAATGCTGAAGATGAACATTCATAGACTTTATAATTGATCGTATTCTCTCAACGGGAGGAGTATGTTCAAGATTGCAAAATCTTGAATTTTATTGTTTACGATACTTTTTAAAATATGTAAGATATTTGTATACTTCCTTTCTTCATTGTATATATTTAAGGCGTAAATTCATTTTAGTTAATAGCGTTGTAAAAATATGTTTCAGAATTGATAAGATCTTTTATATTGTGTAAATTCAAAAGATAGTTTCATTTTATTTTCAACTTTTGTTAAATACCTTTAAAATATCACGTTTTGCAACAATAATTGTTCTACACTTATCGACACGAGTTTACACTCATCGAATCGAGCTCAACGCTCAACAACAAAGTTAGTTTTTTACACTCATCGAAGCGAGTTCAATACTCTTGATAACAAAGTTTTACATTCATCGACGCGAGTTTTACACACTCATCGAATCGAGCTCAACGCTCAATAACAAGTTCTTATACTTATCGAAACGAGTTCAACACTCAATAACAAAGATAGTTTTAATATTCATCAAATCGAAACGTAAAGTGTCTTCCGATCTGAAGCCACCGAAATTCACAATTCACAACGTTGTACCATTTTGTAAATTTGTATATAATAAATTATTAATTTCGAGACTAATTTTGTCAAATTAAGATTATTTACCTAGTTGAATGTCCACGCCAGTTGACGAAGTTCAGCTAGAAATATAATCAAAAACAGATAGTTTTAATATAAATTTACCAGCAATTAACATAGTTTCGTTGAGTTGGTTCTCCATTGAACAATCTTGATTGGTGTTTGTTGATTGGTCCATATTATTCGATAATGTTGAAGAATTGGAGAATGATAGAGGCCATTCTAATCCTAAGAACACATTCGAAGTGCCACTCGGTTCGTTATTGGTGAAATTCAGAAGCGGGCCATCCAGAGATGTTGAACAAGCTTAAACAAAAAAAAATGTATTAAATTGATTGAGATTTGCATAATACAATTTTTTAACTCACCCTGTAAACTAACAGGAATACCAATATTAGAATTTTGTATGTTTGAATTCTTATTCAAATTTTTTTCCTGTTTCCTCCATTTAGCTCTTCTATTTTGAAACCAAACTTGAACTCTAGCTTCGGTCAGATCAATTCTTAAAGCTAATTCTTCGCGGAAAAACACATCTGGATAGTGGGTTTTATGGAACGCCCTTTCGAGTTCCTCTAGTTGATAATTTGTAAAAGTTGTCCTGTTTAATTGAAAAAAAAATTAAAATATTAAAGTGTTATTTATATTTTGATTCTGATGTAATGTATTTACGTTCCACATTACGCAGTTTTAGCCAGAATCACATGTCTTCCCCCAAACGTCACAGAACCACAGAATTAATTGAAATGTGAAATTTGTCACAGGGATAGCGAAAATTACACACATGTGTGTAATAAAAATGTTATTTGTCTTTTATATCAAATACTTTCTTTTACTAATATTGACATTTAGAACTAAGTCACGAAGCCTACGCAGAAAAAAACTTTGAATAAATTACATTAGTTTATACCTCAGATTAACAAATAAAATAGATATGTTTGTTTTCACTTTTTCCTGCCCCAAACATTCAGTCAGATTCTAAGCTCACTTGCGGACACTTCCACTGCTTTGTCATATTTACAAAGTCTCTTTAGTTGCAGGAAAAATGAATTAGAAGTTTAATTGAAAATGTGTTGAAAAGTTATGCAAATAAAAAAAGCCACACTGATTTTATGCATTTGAGTCACTACTTTTAAAATTAATTAATAATACCTGAATTTTATTTAATAAATGCACATTCTTATATAAATTTTAAACAAGTATTTGTTGTATCCTTAGATACATTTATGGTTATAACTAAAAATGGCAACATTGCTCAAATTTTCAGTACCTGTTTAATGTGTCAATAGTAATCTATTTAGTAGTTTTGTCCTTGTTTAATTACCAAATAAAGAGATGCAAATATCATCAGAGTGTAATCGATGATAATTTTAAATACGTCGTAGTATTGTAGTAAATAATGTCAAACGTGGTTTGTTTATATGAGCGCCATTACGACTAGAGAGTAAACATTTAGTTCTTCCGTTTTGATGTGTTTTTCAAGACTTTTAGTGACAAAATAAACTTTCAAGTTAATTAATTTAATGTTTTTGGATTATCATGGTTCGTCGGCGCCAAGTTTGTCAGAAAAACAGCCGAAATTACCACGGCTATGTATCTACAATACCATCCCCACTTTTTGTAATTCATTCATTTTTTCACTACTTGCGTTTAGAATTGTTGGCCGCAAAAATAAACGTGTTTATGAATGAGTAGCCCTCTCTATGTTTATTATTACTCTAAGGTTTATACTAAAACCAGAGTTATAGGATAGGAATTTTATCTGTGGTTATGACTAAAAGGAATCTAGCGAATGAAAAAATGAATATACATCAACCGTTTCGTCGTAACAAAACGCCAGTTGGTACCATTAAACGTGACTTTTTTAATATTAAAGTTACTTTTTATTAACGTAACTGACATATTGATTATATTTTACAGAAATAATTGCGTACCTACTCTACTATAGAATTGAGGTTTTGAGTACTACCTGTATCTTCGTTGCTTCCTCTTAGAACAGGAGATTCCTGGATTTCCCGCATCATCTTCGTTTGAGTTATAACTTTGAACAGATTCCGCATAATCTGAAAATTCATATGAATGTTTCAAAAAAAAACTGTTCAGTTATAAATCAACTGAATGATAAGTTTTAAAATGTCACATATTTTACAAATATGACAGATGAAGGTCATCGCGTAGTACGCAGTAATTCAATAGTTAATTTTCCTTTGTGACTGCTCATTTTAATAAGGATATGTTGACTGTATCCAAATAAAAACATTATTTAAACGTAAGGTGGTAGTTTGTATCATAGAAATACCAAAAAACAGAATAGTTCTCCCAATTTTTTAGGCAGTTAATCAATATTTAATAAATAAAATTTAAATAGTGTTTTAAATGAAACTCAACGTTTATAGCTAATTCCACAATATAATGAAAAATGTTGAAAATTATAAAAAATTGACAATTGTTTGGATACGTTAAAATTTAAATAAATCGGTCTCAAGCCTCGAGTGACATTGAACACATCGGAGTTTATGACGTCATCTGTTTCCAAACATCATCGGACGCTAACAAAAGTCTTCGTTGTGTGGTGGAACTCTTTATTGGTTTCTAAATGATTCAATCGAAATTAGCTTGTTTAATCTTTGAAAACTAATATAAACATAATGGAGAGTGGATTTATTGAGGCAGATAGTGAACAATTGACGTCACAGCGGTTTCGTGACAAAGTATAGGCGTTTATGCGCCAAATTTGAAACGTTTGTACATAATTTTTAAGGCTTTAGTCAAATTAAAAAAAATAATAAATATTTGCGGCTATATTAGGCACTAAAATCCATGATTTAAAACATTTTCCCAAAAATAGTCAACATCCCCTCTGCTTTTGTCATATTATGAAACCTCTGTGTCCACTTTCCTCAGTGTAGAATATTTTTAAAAACTATAAAGTTTTGAATTTCTACGTTTTTATCGAACTCTGTGTACAAGTGTGAATGATTGATTTTTACAAAACTACAAGTGTATGTCAAATTCTAATACCTCTAAAGATAAAAAGCAAGGAATTGATTTCTTCATATTTAAAAAATGAAAGTTCAACGACTCATAATCCAACAAAGAGGGTTATCTATACAGCCAATCAAACAAAATTAATGCAATTTGTAAAAGTTATTGAGAAAATTAAATTATGTGTGGAATGGAAGATCCCTTAATTTAATAGATGAATATGAACGTAATTTAATTTAAGTTAATTAAATTGTAGTTATCACGTTGTTTAACGTCAGTTTCAATGTTAATTCTCGTCGTGTAAATGTGCTTACCTATCTCATTAGAATCGGTGTAAATTTTTATTGTAAAATGTGCTTTGATAAGGAAGTGTGAATTTTAAATGGAAAGTATTTTTGCTACTAATATCAATAAAATTCATTTTGGAACAAAATGTTAATTTGAATATATACAGTATTAGTTACAATTAATGAAAAAGATGATATTGATGAGGTTGTATTTAAATAGAAATGAAAAGAAAACGAGGATGAAGTGAATTAAGAAAAGTTATCATTGAACTACATTATTTATACAAAAAAATACAAAACCACAGAAAACTAAAATGAGGATAAAATGAAGAAATTAAGTGGGAAACGGATGAAAATGAAAAAACTAAACACGAAAATTTTTCCTAAGATTGACTTACCGTATTTTTCTTGTTCATCGTCATCATTTTGCATTCTAGCAAAAGTACTTAATAATCCATTTATTGTGTAAGTACCATCGTTCGTCAGAGAATTCATTGTTTCATTTATTTCGTCTTGTATATTATGACTTTCGTTAAGGTCCATATTTTATCTCTAAAACAATAGACAACAAATATATATTACTAAAAAGTATAGCTCATATCATTTTTGTTTATACATATACTACAAATTTTCCATTGACAATAACAATTTCTTTAGATAAATGACACACATTGTATTATTTAACCTACTTATTCACTTACCTATTTCGAAAAAGTGTTTTGAATATTTTCCTTTGCGCACTTTTTACAATTATATTTTTTACTTTAGAAAAACTCAATTAACTAATAATTTCTTCAACAAAATGATGATTTTTGTATAAGTATTAACATTATGTTTGATTATTATTTGAGTAGTAACACTTTCATTATGATTTTCTCTTATTTTTATTTCGTATAGTTTCGACGAAAGCGCGCATATAAGCTGAAAATCTGTGAAGCCAAAAAATTACGGGAATTTAAAGTCATCGTGTAAGGATTCCCTATAAACACATAAATATTTACGGATACTTGGAAAACGCTGAAATATTTAATATTTTTCTAGGTTAAATTTAAAATGTACATTATTATCACAAAATATGTTTGTATATTATTTCTTTTGGTATTTATTTAAAAACTGAAAATTGAATACTTTATGTTCTTGAAGGAAATAAAAATGGGTTCGTACTGAATGTATCTCTAATAAAGGACATTGATAATAGATTCTAGAAAATATTAAAGTATTTTTGCGATAATCCTTCTATTTGGTGAAATTGACTTGACACACATTAAGATTTCGCGGCTGTTTTTTCAATCTGTTTGAATACACACAGTGTTGCCGCGCTTGCGAATAGGACAGTACACAATACGCGCAATTAGTGAAAACGTCACGGATGCCATTTTCTTGTTATTGAATGAAAACTAATCTTTATTTGTATGTCAATACCACAGGGCATTATTTAAAGTTTTAATTTAAAATATTGATATATTTAAGCACCCTCAAAAGTATCTCAAAAAAATATATTATATTGGTAATTTAATAAGTTAATTTGATGTTCTAAAAGATAGATTATTTTACAAAAAAGAAAATATAGAATTTTTTAAAATTAGGATGGATTTAGCTAACGTGTTTGTATTAAACAAGATAACTACCAATAAATATACGATGTACATAGCTTTGTGTTCGTTTTACTTTATTAATATAATACCACAGAATATATATTACAAATACAATAAACCATTAAAGGTCACGCATGTGGCTTTGGCAGGTCGGCCATTTTGTCTGAGAGCAAACAAAGCGGTATAAGCTCTTAGTTTGTGCTTCTAAAGTCCATTTTCATTTAAAATAAATATATTCATATGCATACTTTATCGTATTATTTATTATAAGGAACTCTCCTCTCGTTCAGCATATTTGATATGTTGAATTTCAGTTAGGTACGTTCATTAAAAGTAAATGTAAAAAATTCCTTCTACAAGTGTTTATTAATTTGAAATCAAGAGACACAAAAACCGGTAATTTGAAATGATAAACATAATTTTTAAAACATAATATATATTTAATATCTTTCTCATCATCTCTATTTATCGAAAGTA
Organism: Galeruca laticollis; assembly: GCA_963921935.1. Taxonomy (NCBI): domain Eukaryota; kingdom Metazoa; phylum Arthropoda; class Insecta; order Coleoptera; family Chrysomelidae; genus Galeruca; species Galeruca laticollis. The sequence continues at coordinate 79,709,928 of OY998177.1, forward strand.
TATACTAATATAATAGGAATAGGACCTGAACAAAGTCCTATCTCTCTCTACATGTATTCTTACATTGGCAATATATCTCTCTCTACATGTATTCTAACATTGGCAATTTTTCGGGTACTTTCTAAATCAGTTGTATGAACCTGATCTATACTTTTAGTGAAAGCTGATATTTCTAAATGAGCTCCTAATATTTCTACAGCATCTCCTATAATAAACTGTATTCTACCTGGTGAAATTATATTAACTGATCGAACGATTTTAATAATTAAAAATCTTCGATCAGCTAATATAATTTCACCAGGTAAGAATACAGTTTAAACATAGATAACCTTATCAATTTTTATTTAAGAATTCACAGATTTCTATCAAGAATGTATGGCTCAACACGTTTTTTTGATAATGCATCTAATAATTCACCCAATGAATATATACACGAATTCATCCCTGTAATCGTACATTGTCTCTTTCTCTTCCCGTTGAACATCCAGCAACAGAACGAAACGACGGTATTATCCTTAATTTATCCACACAATCTTGATTAATAACAAAATAAACAAAGGGTAATTCATATTTGTTTGCTCCCAGGCAATATGGCGGACGGAAGGTGACGTCAACCTTTAATGGTCTATAACCTCAACGGATTCCTAATATTGTCATCCAAAACATTCACCAATCCCAACTGATGATGGGCACTAAATAAGCGTGTACGTACAATTTTCCGCATTACTTCCATTTTTCTATATTAATAAGATACAAAGGAAGCGGGACATTATCAATATACATTTATAAAATACCTCAAAGTACTCCATATTATTTTATAGTTGACTGTGAATTTGAAAATAAATTTCAGTGAATGAAAAATACCGTATTCTCCATATAATAACATGACTGGCAACATTGCGAACTAGGAATTACATTTCTCCTGAATAAAAAGTTGTAAATTATGGGTCATATCATTACATTTTAAAAATAATTTTTAAAGAAATATTCCAATTTAATTTGTATTCCTCCTGATTTTTCATTTGAGATAGTAGGTATTTTTATTTAATTCATTTTTCTTAACTATATTGGATGCAATATCACTACAAGCGAGACTCCTCTCCAAATTTCAAAGCATCCGAAACCAGAAGAAGAACACATGTTTATATGAGGTTAAGTGATGGTCCCTTCCACAGATTATATATACTCCCTGCTCCCTGTCCCTTCTACAAATCATCTAGTCTATAGTTAAGTTTTGGTTGTTCAATTAAATAATTATTAATATTTTATAGTAGAATAAAACTATAAACAACAAAATGAAGATACATCTTACACCTGATAAACTTAGCTTTTCGCTATTTAGTGCTGAACAAATTCGGAAAATGAGTGTTACCAAAATTATCACGCCTCTTATGTTAGATGCCTTAGGACACCCTATACCAGGAGGTTTATATGATATGAAATTAGGTAATTATATAATTAGTACATATTTCATTCTTCTTATTAGAGTGCCATGCAGATTCCGACGTAGGCGTCTGTTTATTTTGTTGTTTTTGTTAACTGCAGCAATTTGAATGTCTTGAAAATTTTATATCCCCGTCCAGGGACTAATATTTCGCACCAAGAGAGTTTTTTTCTTCCTATTCCCGTCTTTCCTCCTTCGATCTTATCCTGAAGACAAGGTTCTGCAACCCATAACGTTCTCCTGTGATAATATGTCCTAAATAAGATATGTTTCTCCGCTTTATTACTTCATAAAGCTAGCGAACTTTCAATTCTGCTCTTCAGAGAACCAACCAGAATAAATTTTACAGAAAACAATTAAATGCTACCTGAATGTCAAACAGAATTCAGAAAAAATAGAAGCGGTGAGGATAATATTTTTGTTTTATCTGTACCTAATCACAAATAACTAGCTACGTCTCCCAGGTAGAAAATTGTTTACTCTGTTTGTAGACTTCAAAAAGGCATTTGATTCACTGAACTATGAACTTCTTTGCGCTAAAATTATTAGAATACTTAAACTAATGTATAGCTCTGTTTTATCAAACAACAAGGTAACATGTCAGAGAGAATAAAAATTACAAAAGGAGTTCTGCAAGGGGCTTCAAGCCCACTCTTATTCTCTCATTTTATCTCGGACATCAATTCTTTTTTCAAAGAACACTGTGCTAAAGGGATCACGCTTTTATATGCCGATGATCTGGTATTGTTTGCCGAATCCCAAATAGAACTAAGATGGAACCTGCAAATTCTTGAATTTTATTGCTATTACATCCTAGATATTTAATTTGCTACACTTGCTCAATATTCTCCCCATTTAACTTTATTATTGTGGTTCATGGAATATCAGTTCTACTAACGACCATAAACTTTTTTCTATATTGATTTTCATGCCCAATCTGGTACTTGCTTCATCCAGTAGTTCTTGAGGAGCGTTTGCATTGTCTGCGATTTTTACAGTATCATCTGTATACTAATATTACTAATGAGTATCCCATTAATTTTAATGCCTATAGGGTTATCTGAGATTGACTCATAAAACACTTATTTGGAGTAGATATTAAATAACATATTTTACAATCAATATAAATTTAGTTTAGCTGCATATTATAAACAGAAATTTAGAACTGAAACGCACAAATTTTACTTTCAGGGCCATATTCTGATCAGGGTGAGCTATGCGGCACTTGTAATAAAACGTTTACAAACTGCCCAGGACATTTTGGATACATTGAGCTGCCTTTACCAACAGTAAATCCTTTATTTCATAAAATTATAGGAATGATTTTGAAAATATCATGTTTATCATGCTACCACATACAAATACCAAGTAAGTATTAATGAATACTAATATACAGAATATGGAATGTTAATTAAATATCATTTATTTTAGCTCATATTAAAAAGGTACTGTGTATTCAAATTAAACTTCTTAATTGTGGAATGATAACGGAAGCTATGTTAGTTGAGTCGACAATATCACAGTTAATAGAAAAATACATAAACTTTGAAAATATTCCTATTGATAGTATAGGAAGTATCTTAGAATATGAAGAATTGGCGGATAAAACATTAAGTAAGACCAACATCCTCTAAAAATTCAGTTTTTTGTTAATTTCTAGAAATAAGTTGTATAAAAATGTATCGTCTGTTTTAGAACAATTGGGTGGGAAATATGTGATTAGTCAAAACACCGAAACATTGCGGAATTATTTAATTAACCAAATGTTGAAGGAAGGTAAGTCAAGAGCTGTGTGCATGTTTTGCAAAACTGGGATAGAAAAGATACAAGCTTTGAAGAATAAAATTATATTAATCACAAGAAAAACAGACTTGTAAGTACCATATAGATAGATTTTTAAACAAATAGAAGTTTTTAATATAACAGAAATTAAACTAAAGTTTTTCTTTTATTATCTCCTAACATATTCTCATCATTCTTTCAATCAATTTCTTGAAATAATCTTCATGATTAAGATGGAGGTTTTATAATATTCCCATCTTTTTTATTTTGTTTGAAAAGATTGGTATAATTTAGACAATTTTTTATGATCGTTATCTTGTCAAGGACTGAATGTTTAATAGTACATATTCGTGAAGTCATTTTTTCTCTTAACATAGATTAAAACAGAAAAGGACACTTTGTCCAGATTTGTTATGTGGTTTTACAACTCCTTATGTGTTTTAGCTGACTTCACAATTTGCTTCCTGTCTTACTTGTCATAAGGTGCTACAGCTCTGAGTGGGTCTTGGCCTCCTCAACTATAGACCTCCACAGCATCTTGTCTATTGCCTTTGAACTCCATCCTGAGACTTGCATGATTTTGAGATCATCTGTGATGTCAATCCATCTCTCTTCTCTTTGTGTTGTAAACTTTAACATTTGGGTGCCATTCATATGTTGAATATGCTCAAACAATTGGATTCATTGTACTTTGATGAAACGAACAATGTCTTGAGTTTGCTGTACATCAGTAATTTCATTGTTGTATTGGATTCTCCATTCATCTCCCACTCTACAATTGCTTTACTTTCATTTTGTTACGTTCTCAGATCTTTACTAATATTGTCACTAGACTGGAGCCTCGAATATTATCACTTGGAGCTTCTTCCCGTGTTTGTTGTTTTACAGGCCCAGCTTACTGCATATATTTTGCTTCATGAATGATGTTTGGGGCTTTATAAAGATCTTATTTTCCTTATAGTATTCAATATTCCTCTGTGTGTCTTTGTCCGTAACTTTCAGTAGAACTTTTCTTTCAAATATTTTGAGACGTTCATTTGTACACGTTTTGCAACCATACATAATGACAGGTCTGATGATGGATATTTTGGACGATCTTGTTAGACTATTTGATGTTTTCAATGCCTCTAAACTGACGATTGCCGGCTCGAGTCCTATTGTTTATTTCTTCTAGTCCCTCTGCGTTTTCTGTTAAAAATGTTCCTAAATACTTTACTGTTTAACTCATTATATTTGTCCAATGTTATATTCTGTCCAACCCTATCTCTGGTATGGTTATTTAATAGAAAACATATTTCCTTTAAAAATAAACTAGTATTAATAAGGATTTTAATTGTACAAAAATTATTTAAATCTGTTCACCTATTTTTTGTTAGTTGTTTAATGTTGGTATACATGTGACAAATACTATTGTATACTATTTTTTTAAAGAAATGAATCAAATACAATAATGTCTCAAAGAGTATCTGGCTTAGAATCAAAATATGTAACACCGGAAGAATCTAGACAGTATATGAGAAAAATTTGGGCAGCTGAAAAAGAATTTCTAAAACATCTGTTGTCAGTACTTGACGATATCGATATTGAACACCCGACAGACGTATTTTATTTCGAAGCTATTCCAGTGCCACCACCAAATGTTAGACCAGTAAGTTCCAATAAAAATATGTATGAATCTTTGATATATTTTATATTACCTTTCATTTTGATGTATTATCAGATACAAATCCCAGATTTTATTACTGTGAATCACGAAGGCACCTCTTATCGAATCTTTCTCTTCCTCGATGACTATATAAAAATAATAATATTTATTGGTATTAGCATACAGCAGATGGATATACACGTCAGTTTTAAATGTAAAAGTTAATCGAGTATGCAGCATACGCTAAGACATTTAAAATTAAGATTTATACATAAAGACACAAAGTATAACATTCACATTTACATATTAAGATTTACACATAAATAAACTGAATAACATTTACACATGAGGTAAAAGACTATGGGCCGATAATTTGAGTAAATGAACCCTGATATACAATTTGGGGTGAACATGCTATGCCGCTATGTACTCAAATTATTTCCACTGTCAAACTAAATAAAATTTCACCTAATATTTGTTTCAAATAATGTTTGGCTGAAATTATCATCAATAACTCACAAATTAGGGCAATTAGGTATAGGGAATGCTTAAGAAATAATAAAGTGCCATATAATACCATTTCATTACGATACTAAAATACAGGGTGTTCCATTTACGAAAACCCAGTAAATGATCCTTCCGATTTATGACCAATCCTGTATATAAAAAACGAATATCCCGCTATGTTAATAATATGGACAATAGTAAACTATATCAAAAATCGTTTGAACATAAATAGATTTCTTGATATCAAATCTATACAATGGTGGTACAGGGTGTTGATGTTACTAGGAAATTACTAAAAAAGTGCTTATATCTTTTAAATTACCTCGTATAACATTGCAATATCTCATATCGCACAAACAAGAAAATCGAGGGGAATAAAAAATGTGGAAATATACAGGGTGTTCCATTTTAGAAAAGATAAGTTAGGTGCATCCTGCCATTGTGGGTGGCCCTGTATATTTGAAAATATTTTCAAAATATGGTCCTTTATATGGCCTAACTTTTATCTAAATAAAGCTTGTTCGTATCTCTCACGACAAGTGAGTAATTGGACTTCCTTGCACTAATGCCGCACCCTGTATGTAAGATGACTATACACTAAAGAATAGTACACACTAATGAGGGTATTCAAATTCGATGTTTTCTTCAGTTGTACAATGACATAAAAAGCTGAATTGACTTTCTTACTGATATGCTCTATTTGTTTGTCCCAGCTCACAAACTCATCCAAATGAACACTCAGAAATTTAATTTCAGTTACACAGGCGATATCAGTCATAGTGATGCGTGAAATATTTCTCCTGTATCTAAAGTTCACATATGTTGTCTTTTCAAGATTTAATTTAATCGAATTTTGACTACACCAGTTCTGGGATGCGTTTTGTTTTTTGATACAATTTCTCAGGAGTTTGTGCTGCAACCACCACCGAGGAATCATCTGCATACATTATTAGTGTATCATTAATGCTTTCATGTAGATCATTAATAAAGATAAGAAACAGAAGTGGTCCCAGCATAGATCCCTGTGGAACGCCCATATCAGTATCTACTATATCAGATTTCTTGTCTTTTATCTGAACATAAAACCTTCGCTCATATAAATATGACCCTAGTAAGTCAAGCATAGGACCTCTTATGCCAACAGAGTATAATTTATCTTTAAGAAACTTAATATTAAGACTATCAAATGCTCTAGTGAGGTCGAAGAATACTCCCGCAACTGCCTGACCCTTGTCTAAATAGTTGTACACACTATCCATATAATCAATTACTGCTCCTTCTGTCGATCTTCCTGAACGAAAGCCATGTTGATTGGGGGACAGAATGCTGAATTTTCTTCTAGGAAATGTGTGAGTCTACTGGGATATATACGCTCAAATATTTTTGAGATGTCATTTAACAGTGAAATTGGTCTATAGTTATCAGCACAAGTATCGTCCAGTTTTTTATAAATAGGAATCACTTTACTTAATTTTAGGTCATTAGGAAAGATTCCTGTTTCGAAAGTTAGATTGATTAGGTAAGCCAGTCGCTCAGAAATTACGTATTTTGTATGTTTTAGCACTTTTATATTTATTTGATCATCACCCACCGAGCTATCATCCTCCTGCTATCATCATTTTGCAATAGATACAAATTCATTATATCAATAAAAAAATTTTATATCCATTATAGACATTTTTTTAATCACGAATGTTAATTTAATTAGGTAAATTTCGTGAATGGTAGAGTATTGGAGAACAAACAATCAATAGGATATAAAAACATTATACAGAATGTAATATTATTAAGAACAATTATTCAAGTGATTCAAAAACGTGATGATGTGGGAAGTTTAGTATCCGCAGAAGCCAAGGTAAAACTCAACGTGATCAACTTTAGATTTAACCGTCTAATAAAGTATTTAAACTTTTATAGGCAGCATATAGTTTCGCAAGAGGAAATACCCCGGTGGAAAAGCTTAACTATTGTTGGGAAGAACTTCAAAACGACATTAACGGCTTGTTGGACAAAGAAAATAATCGAACTAGAGACGGAGAGGGTCTGAAGCAGGTAATGATAACATAAAAATAAATTTTTAACTAACAATTGATTGTACGATTATTTTTCTTTAGATTATCGAAAAGAAGGAAGGTATAATACGTATGTGCATGATGGGTAAACGTGTGAATTTTTCAGCTCGTTCAGTGATAACCCCAGATCCTAATCTTAATATTGATGAGATCGGTATACCGGAAGAATTTGCTAAAAAACTAACGTATCCGGTTGCCGTAACCCCTTGGAACGTAGAAGAATTGAGGAAGATGGTTTTGAATGGACCAGAAGTTCATCCGGGGTATGATTGACATTGTTAGCTATCGATGTTTGTTTCAACCGAGTTGTTTTTAGGGCTGTCATGGTAGAGTATAATGGAACAGTGAAGAGGATAAATCCCAAGAGTGTGCAACAACAACAAAGTTTACTTAAATGTTTGTTAACGCCGGACGATAAGGATAATGCTCAACAGGGAGTTCGAATTGTAAGTATTAATTTTTGTAATTAATTAGTATTTGACATTTGTCTTTTGATGGTGTAATTCTGAGTATAAACTGCCATTCTCACTTTTGTTTTGTTATCTATTAAGTTTTTTTAGGCTTAGTCTTAACAAATAACAAAAATATAGGGAAAATTATATAGCTTAGTGAAGAATCTGTACACTATTGTCTTTGTAACAATGAAATTCAGTTCGAATCACACAGTTTTTGTATAAAAATTTTCTCCCATAATAGGCAATAACAATTGAAAGTTGGTAATTTATCATGTCCAATCCGTATTTACCAGTATCTCTTAGTCTAACAGATACAACCCCAAAATTTTAAATGGGAAATATGAACCTGTGATATATTATTTGAAAGATCTCTTCTTTATCTATTCAAAAATATAATTGTTTTCAAGTTCATTGTAAAAATTGACATAGAAACAAATAAAGTCATCTGATTGCCGAAATACACTACAATATCCTCAGAACTTGTTACAGTATACTCAAAACTTATTTCCCGTTTATGTTTTGATAATAAGAAAGTGAGCATAATCCATAACAGTGTTTTTTTCTATGGTATCTATTAAAAATACATTAAAAAGTTACAGAGACAATGTTAGTTTGTTTAAAACGCTTTGTCAAATTGTTTATATATTGCCGGTGTTATAATTATCGTTAATAACAATTAAAGGAAAATGGTTAGATTAACAGAAAGGCATAAAATAACAGTTTCAAATTATATGTGATGCTTGAGTTTGAGGAAAACCCACACACATCGAGTAGACAACCATCCACAATATTAAATGTTAATCATACATCAATACTAAATATATTAACATAAAACGCATATAAAATGCTACTCAGACGCTCATGGAAGACGATTTTGATAGGAGAACTTATTTTTGTGAGGGAATGATGGACATGTTGGTAACAGTTTTATCCATTTAGAAGACGTTGTGTTTTCTGAAGAGTGCAATTTTTCACTTAACGGTCAGTATATTAAAACTATTGATTTTTATCGTTAAAATGCTTAATTAAATTTTTTAATTTACAGTTTACAATTTAAATTAGTCATACGAAACTTATAATTAAACCAATTGCCCGACCAAAAAAACTGTTTTAGTAAGATCCAATGATTAAAAAACTGTCTTGATGGCAAAGAACCTGCTGGCCAACATGCCAAAGAAGCTGCCTCGCTTACCACTTTGACTACAATCCAACTAAGCGAAGACCTGAAATCCTTATTCAAGACATTGCCCCGCAATTCCTAGAAAATCAATTGGAGTAACAGAAATTCAACTCATCCTTGGCCATCTACCACTCACCAAGTTTTGAAGATATAATGCACGGATTGTTAGATTGCAAATTTGTCATACAAGATTGACTCATGGCCACTTAATGACCTCCGAAAATAGCTGACCTACCACCCCTGCAATTGTTCTGTTACCGTTAGGTGTTTAACGGTTTTTGTTGTTATTTAGGGTTATTGTGAGTATTGTTACATATGTTTTATTTTTGACATAACACCAGGATCATAGAATAACATTACATTTAGCTTTTAACATCGACGATTTTTATTTTGCCGTTGGCATCGGTATTACGACAGTGGAGAAAACCGATGTACTGCGCAGAATCACGAACTATTTCTTGAACAATATATTGTACAGTATAATACAGGATAAATTTGCTGACAAACAAATTGTCGTTCGAGATCTTGTACAAGAAATTGAACCAAATCTTGTTCAAGAAATAGAGTAGTCTAAAACGACTTTAAGAAAGTTCCAATTCAAAAAAATCTCTAAGCAGGTTCCAATTATTAACAAAACTGTCTAAGGCCAGTATTACACTATCAAACGCATTTGATAAAATATTTTATAAAATTTATTTGATAAAATTTCTTTTACGATCCCTAATTTCCGTTTTACATTACATGTACAAAATTTGACAACAAAATTGGTAGTAGAAGTAATAACAATGAACAAACAACGTTTTTCGCTTGTGCCACTGCAATAGGTGCTGTTATGTGCAACACTAAAGTTAAAAAGATAGAAAAACACACAACGTCTTTGGGAGAGACCTTGGGTTAAATTGCGTGATCAACAAGTTATTCATCAAACCCTACTTACAGAATTGCAACGTCAAGAATTGAAGAGTTACAATAACTATTTAAAAATGGGTTAATGTACATGTAGCTTCAAAAATACCATCGAGGAATGACTTATGGTAATTCTTCGATTTTTGGCATCAGGGGTCGGTTAAGCAAGTCTACTATATGACAGGACAACCACAATGTATCTTATCAGGAATAATTCCAGAAACCTGTGAATCCACAATAATTGTATTTACGGTTTTGGCTATTAATCTAATCTAATCTTTTTATAATTTTCATTTACACTATTACACATATCACCAAGCCTCATATTTAGAAATTATTAATTTGGTTGCAGCAATTGATCACACAGACTTCCATCGTAAAATAGAGCTAGTGCAAACCATTTACTCCACAGCCAGCTGTTTTTATAAAAGATCTTTTATAAAACTGTGTTTATTATACTGTACAATTTTCCATCAAATATCTTTTGTCAAAGATCTTTGATAGTGTAATACTGGCCTAAGATGGTTTCAATAATTAAAAAAAATGTCCAAGTTTCAATTATTAAAAAAGTGTATGCGGGTTCCAATTATTAAAAAGACTGTCTAAGAAGCATCCAGTTATTAAAAATGTATCTAGTAAGGTTCCTATTATTAAAGAACTAATAAGGTTCCAATAATTAAAAAACTGTCAAAGGATGTTTCAATTATTAAAAAAGTGTCTAGACAGGTTCAAAATATTAAAAAAATTTCTAAGAATGTTCCAGTTATTAAAAAACTGTCTAGTAAGGTTCCAATTATTAAAAGAACTTAGAAGGTTCCAATTATTGAAAAAACTGTTCAAGGAGGTTTCTATTTCTAAAAAAGTGTCTAGGCAGGTCAATTATTAAAAAAACTGTCTAAGAAGGTTCCAGTGATTAGAATAGAAAAGTGTCGAGGCAGGTTCCAATTATTAAAAAGACTGTCTAAGAAGGATCCAGTTATTAAAAATGTATCTAGTAAGGTTCCTATTATTAAAGAACTAATAAGGTTCCAATAATTAAAAAACTGTCAAAGGATGTTTCAATTATTAAAAAGTGTCTAGGCAGGTTCAAAATAGGTTTCAATTATTGAAAAGACTGTCTAAGAAGATTCCACTTATTAACAAAATTGTCTAAGAAGGTTCCAATTTTTTTGAATTAACTTTGCCTTGTCTTTCTTTTCGTTAACATCTTCAATTTTTGCATATAGTTAGTTGTCCTTGTTCTTAATCTTCTGTTTAACATCATTTCTGCTGAAGATATTTTTGTCTTTTAGGGGAGTACACCCAGTACCGGATTTACGAATTTGCCGTCCATGGGCCCAAATAATTTCGGCGCCACCACAGCCTATAAACATAAACTAAAAAAAAGTAATCTATGTTTTTTTTCAAAGTAAGATTGTAACATCAAGAAATTGAGAAATCAAAAACGATTCAATGATAAAATTGTTTATTGAGAGCTAAAACATTTAATTCATAGTGAAATTTTTCAAAAAGTTTAATCTAAAGTTTTCAGAATTTTTTACGCCTAGCTTTAATATTAGCCAATGTATCAATGACATCATTAAAGTCAAGCTTACACGTTAAGCCATTTTGTATGGCTACAACAGCTAAGTTAACTAACCTTTTCTGACCAACAGTTGATTTTAAATAATTCTTTACTCGTGAAAGAGTAGAAAATGAACGTTCCACTGCACAGTTGTTGGCTGGTGTACACAAAAACATCTTAAGAGCTACACTTACATTTGGATAAGTCCTGGAGATAATTAAGATTTTTTTACAAGCTACAGAAAAATGATTTCTGCCTTTACTATTTAAACAGAACTCACCAAATGCAGGGCAATCTCCAATTTTATGCTTTTTCTTACAAGTAGTATAACCAATAAAGTCACTTTTGATTTCACTTCGGGTGTTGGATCCATGATTCTTCTTAAATGCTCCTTCGATTTTTGAATGGCATCTACATTGCTTGAATCTTGTATGATTCTTGCCTGTTTCTCACATTTCTGAAGCTACACTTCACAAACAATGCGATCCTTTATGAGATGATCTTTCAATTTAGCAAATTCACAAGAAGCAGTCTTTATTTGTAACTCTATTAAAAACGATTCAAATGGTTCATTTTCTCTTTGTTGAACAGCAAAAAAATTGAAGCTTTCCACTGTTATGTTCTTTAGAGGTATACAAAACTTCAAATTTTGCAGCTTCATCAGCAGATGTGAATGTAAAATTATCCATTACTTCCAGACCAGCTTATCCAAGTACATTTAAAAGTATTGCTATCTTACGCTTAGCACTTGCCTTGTCTAGATCGGATGCTTCCATATAATTGTTAAAACTTTTATCCGTCATTTCCATTCAATATTTTGGTTGCCTTTTACTTCAATTTGCGGTGGCTTATGAAATTCCATTTTAACTTTTAATCCTACTTTTCACTTTTCTGTTACAATACTTTCTGCTTTTCTTTTAAAATTGATGTCCCTTTCTATTTTACTACTTAAACATCAATTAATACTTTGCTTCTCACATCATGTAATATTTCTACCAGTTATTTATTAAAGAAAATGCGTTATTTAGTAATAGCACATGTTTGTTGAAAGGTCTACAACATAATGGGGAGTAATGAGGGTTGGAATGCTAGTGCTGCCATCTCTACTCTTGAAGTGAGATTGCACGATCATAGAACTATAAATCTATATCATTGTTATAACTATTACAGTTGACCTTTTTAATATCAATACTTGTACTCCGTTTTTTTTATTTTTACATTATGAACAACTAAGTATTACATTCTAGTTTTTGAGTATATTGTAGCGAATTTGGATAATCACATGATATTATTTATGTCTATATTAATTTTAACAATATACTTGAAAACGATAACATTTTTGAATAGAAAATGAAGAGACCTTTCAAACGATATATAACAACCCCATACTGCGTATTTAAAAAATAGGGGTTTGTACCGGTCATTGGAAGGTAGGGATGGCATTTTCACATTGAAGAATGTCAATTTATGATATAAAATTGACGTGCTTCGGGATTTTTTATTACTATGTACAGTAACTAAAATTAATGAGACGTACTGCGACATTTGACATCCTTAAACATGTTTTTTTACTGTTTAGGTACACAGACATCTTTGTAACGGTGACATACTACTATTAAATCGGCAACCCACTCTACATAAACCCAGTATAATGGCACATACAGCTCGTATATTGAAAAGTGAAAAAACGCTAAGATTACATTACGCCAACTGCAAAGCTTACAATGCCGATTTCGATGGAGACGAAATGAACGCTCATTTCCCTCAAAATGAACTTGCCAGAAGCGAAGGCTATAACTTAGGTAAATAATAATTCCATATAAGTTGAAATATATTCATCAATTTAATAATGTAACGTTTATTTAATTTTTACAAGTTTTTTTTCCAATTTATCTTCACATAACACAACATTTTATGTATATTAAATCCTTATAAATTAATTTAGATTAACAACATTTATCTTGACATTACCATACTATTCTTCTGAACTGTCTGTTCCAGACCTGACTGGAACATTATAGATGCTTCCAGATTCATCCAGGCCCAAGCGGCTGGAATTTTCTACAAAATGTCACTTGACAATAATTAAAACTCGGATTTATAGGCAATATTTAAAAAAAGGATGTTATAGGCCAATACTTTTATTAAAATAGTATTATAATTTATTGTAGTGAATGTATCGAACCAATTTCTTGTACCTAAAGATGGTACTCCTCTGAGCGGTCTAATTCAGGACCACATGATTGCCGGAGTACGGCTTTCGTTGAGAGGAAGATTTTTCAATAAGTAAGTATATTTATAAACAAATTATTTTAAATTCTCTCTTTATACTGTATTTTATTTTCAGGCAAGATTATCAACAATTGGTGTACCAAGCGTTATCGTTCAAAACTGGTAATATCCAACTTCTGCCTCCAACAATAATTAAACCTTGTCTCTTGTGGTCAGGCAAACAAGTTATATCTACTGTTATTATAAATATTGTACCCGAAGGAAGGAAATTGATCAGTCTCACTTCTACGGCTAAGATTTCTCCTAAAGTGAGTACTAGTTTTATATAATTTCAATAAATGAACAAATTCGATTTGTTCTTCTACAGAATTTCACTTTTTGTTACTGTTTTTGCCTCATTCGAAATATTTTTCTGACATTGACAGCAATTATTAAAAAAATATTCTTAGAAGTTTCCAATTATTAAAGAAAAACGGTGTAGCAACGTTCCAATTATTAAAAAAGTGTCTAATAAGGTTCCAATTATTAAAAAAATGGCCTAAAAAGGTTCCATTTTTTAAAAAAGTGTAAGAAGGTTCCTATTATTTAGAAAATCCTCTAAGGATGTTCCAATAATTAAAAAAAATGTGTAACAAAGTTACAATTAATAAAACAACTGTCTAAGAAGGTACCAATTATTTTAAAAAATCGTCTAAAAAGGTTCAAATTATTAAAAAAGTGTGTAGGAACGTTCTAATTTTTAAAAAAAATCGTCTAAGAAGGATTCAATTACTAAAAAAGTGTCTAAGAAGTTTCCAATTATTTAAAAAATCGTTTAAAACGGTTTCAATCATCAAAAAAGTGTATAGCAAGGTTCCAATTAATATCAAAAAGTGACTAAGAAGTTTCCAATTATTAAAAAATCGTCTAAAAGGGTTCCAATTATTAAAAAACTGTCCAAGAGGGTTCCAATTAATATAAAAATATATAGTAAGGTTCCAATTATTAAAAAAAAGTCCAAGAAGGTTCCAATTATTAAAAAACGTCTAAGAAGGTTCCAATTTTTATAAATGTGTTTAGGGAGGTTCCAATTATTGAAAAAATCGTCTAAGAAGGTTCCAATTATTGAAAATGTGTCTAGTGAGATACCAATTATTAAAACAAGTATCTAAGAATGTTCCAATTATTTAAAATGTATGTAGAGAGTTTCCAATTATTAAAAAAATGTGCGAAGGTTCCTATTATTAAAAATATTGTCTAAGAAGGTTCCAACTATTAAAAATGTATCTTAGGAGGTTCCAATTGGTCTAAACTGTTTGAGAAGGTTCCAATTATTGAAAAAAAATTGTCTAAGAAGGTCCCAATGATAAAAAATTGTTCTAGGGAGGTTCCAATTAATCGAAAACTGTTTAAAAAGGTTCCAATTGTTAAAAAAATGTCTAAGAAGGTTCAAAATTTGTCTGTGTCTAGGGAGGTTCCAATTATTAAAAAAACTGCCTAATATGGTTCCAATTATTAAAAATGTGTTTAGGGAGGTTCCATTAATAAAAAGTTTATAGGAAGGTTCCAGTGAGAAACTGATAAAACGTGATAAAACTGTCTAAGAAGGTTCCAATTGGAGATTTTTGGGGGGTTTCTTTGCCGCAAAATTGTTAGATGAGCTATATTTTATAGTGGACTGTAATTTTATCTGTGTTCAATGCAAGTTGGTGAAATAATGTCATGTCGGTTAACATCAACAAAAAACATTTGTTTACAATTTTTTCTTCAACAAGTTGATCATCGAAACATAAAACTTCACAGCATTGAGATTTATCTTTCTCGTAAAAAACCAGGGCAGTTATAGTGAAATGAGTAGATCTTACCAAATTACTACTTGGTGGATTCTTTACTGCCTTAAAGATCACTTCACTAGTTAGCGCAATGTAATTTATTTGTTTGAAATATTGGCCTTTTGGAGCTGAGTGAAAAAGATTTAAAGGCAACATACATTCTTTGAGAACGACATACCCACACGGCAGTTCGTTAGCGAGTGCCTGTTTTTAGCGAACTGTTCATATGAGGCGGGAAGGGAGCTACACCTAATGGATTTCCATCGAAGTTTCTAGGCTAGAGCATTTGAAGTAGAGCGCTTTTTATTAATTAAATTATTTGAGTGAGGGTAGCATGTTTGAAAATAAAATTAATTTGTTTTCTGAACACCAATTATAAAAAGAAAACTATAAGGTTCTATTATTATAAAAGTGTCTAATAAGGTTCCAATTTAAAAAACACGTCAATGAAGGTTCTAATTATATAAAAAATTGTCTAAGGTTCCAATTATTAAAAAACTGTGTAGCAAGGTTCTAATTAATACAAAAAACTGTCTAAGAAGGTTGCAATTATTAAAAAAGTGTCTGAAAAGATTCCAATTATTGAAAAAGTGTGTAGCAAGGTTCCAATTAATAAAAAAACTGTAAGTAGGTTGCAATTATTTAAAAAATCGTCTAAGAAGGTTACAATTATCTAGAAAATCCTCTAAGAAGGATCCAATTATTAAAAAAGTGTGTAGGGAGGTTCCAATTAAAAAAAAACATCCAAAAAGGTTCCAATTGTTAATATTATTTAATATCTATTGTATAGGCTTGGCAATCGAAACCTTCAAGAATATGGAAAGCAGGCGGTACTGTATTTTCTAATGACAAAATGATGAGCGAAGCCGAAGTAATAATACGAAATGGTGAATTACTTGTCGGAATTTTAGATAAAACCCATTACGGAGCAACACCTTACGGTTTGGCACACTGCATGTACGAGGTAATTATAATATAACCAACAAATTACAGTTCCAATTGTTTATTTCGGATTGATTCAACCAGTTTTACCTAACCTCAAATTTCGTATGATTCAACCTAACTTCAATGTACTAATGTTTGATAAATGGTGTTGATTGTTCCTTAACGTTTAAGTTGTACGGCGGCGCTTGTGCCACTAGATTCCTATCATCTTTGGCTAAACTCTTCATGAGATTCTTGCAACAAGAAGGATTCACTCTAGGTGTACACGATATCCTGACGATACCGAAGGCTGATTCTAAGAGACGGAAAATAATAAAAGATTGTAGGACTGTCGGTAAAGAAGCCGTAACGAAAGCATTGGATCTACCAATGGAAACGTCTGATGAGGAGGTCGTCGCGAAAATAGAGGAACTGAGTGCGACCGATTCTAAAATTAGATCGGTAATTGACAGATCGTATAAATCCTCATTGGACAGTTTCACCAATGAAATCAATAGGTATGTATATAATTTGAAATAATTTTTGTATGGATAATTACTGGTTTAGTGAGTCTAGTGAAAACTTGAAGGAATCCCAGATGAAGGAGGTGAACAGTGTTTGAAAAAACGGTTTATTTAACACTGAAAACATTTTACGCAAACTTGTTAACAAAGTATTCTCCTCATCTAGCTAGAACAATATATTGTTATGGAAATTTCTATTAGACAATATTTACAAAGTAAATTATTTATTAAAATTTTTAGTATATATAAAATTTGATCGAATTACCAAAAATAACAATTATAAAAAACTTACCTAAAGATCTTTGGTTTAGACGTCAGATTAACACATAGAATACATATGTTTGTTTTGACTTTTTGATGCCTTAAACATCGATACGTATTCTAAGCTCACTTGCTGACACTTCCACCGCTTTGACATATTTACAAATTCTCTTTAGTTGCAGGAAAAATTAAATTCGTAATTTAATTTAAAATTTATTAAAATGTTATGCAAATAAAAAAAGTCATACTAATTTTTGCATTAAGTCGCGGCTTTTAGAAATACTTGAATTTTATTCAATAAAGGTATATTCTTATATAAATTTTAAACCAGCACTGTGGTCAGTGCTCAAAAGTTCAGTACCTGCTTTATGTTTCTGGGGTAATCTATTCAGTTTTGTCCTTGTTTAATTACCATAGAAAGAGAGGCACAAATATTGTCAGAGTATGCCCCACGATAATTTCGAAGGCACTGTAGTATTTGTACTAAATACTGTGAAACGTGTTTTGTTAATTATGAGTAACAAGTAAAAAGTTTGTTCTTTCATTCTTATGAGTTTTTTAAGACTTTTAGTAACTTTTATGTTAATTAATATAATATTTTTGTATTATCATGGTTCCTCAGTGCCAAGTGTGTCAGAAAAACAGCCGAAATTAACAAGGCCATGTATCCACAACACCATCCACACTTCTGGTAATTCATTCAATATTTTACTATTGGCGTTTTGGATTATTGGCCGCAAAAACGTGTTTATAAATGAATAGCCCTATCTAAGGTTTATACTCTTTAAAAATTTTATTAACAAATATTTTTTCAAATTTTCTACTTTTGACCCCTATCAATCTGACGATGTTCTGTGCATTCCCTGATACCGCCTTAAGAATGCTTTCCACTTCTCAACTCTTAACCTCTCTAACACATTTTCCTTACTCTTTCCAGTTTACTATCTTCAAATGCTGCTTATCATTACTTTTCCTTCCAACCTATCTAATATGCGAGAAAAGTATTGATTTACCCCAGAAAAACTTGGAATTTTGGAAAAAAAATTGAATTATTTTTGCGTTTTTCACCAAGAGAAACACGAAAAAACTGTTTTTAGAAAAAAATCCTGTGTATGTCGTCGGCCACTTTTCGTAACATGGTCTTGTTATAGCCACCGTAGTGCAACAAGTCACCTATTTTATGATCGAATGTTGTTCACGACATCTCACAGATGAACCCTCTTGATTTTCAGCAGATTCAGTACAACGGGTGCTATGATACTTGAAGTAGGATATTTTTGTAATTTTTCGAGAAATTAAAGTTTGTTAGCATGATACAGCCTCCGGAGTGCAACAAGTCACCAATTTTATGATTGAATATTGTTTAGGACATCTCACAGATGAACCCTATTGGTTTATAGCTCACCAGAGCCAGTACAACGGGGGCTATGGTACTTGAAGTATAACATTTTTGTCATTTTTGTAGAAATTTCAGTTTGTTAGCACGATACAGTCTCCGCAGTGTATACAAGTGACCAATTTTATGATTGGATATTCTTCAGGGCGTCTCACAGATTTACTTTATTGATTTTCAACTCACTACAGCCAGAACAATGGGTGCTATGGTACTCGAAGTACCAAATTTTTGTCATTTTTTGAGAATTTTCAGTTTGTTAGCACAATACAGTCTCTGGAGTGTCTACAAGTTATCAATTTTATGATTGGATATTATTCAGGGCGTCATATAGATGAACCTTATTGATTTTAAGCTCACTGGAGCTAGTATAAAGGGTGCTATGGCACTGGAAGTGCCACATTTTTGGAGAAATTTTGGGTTGTTAGCACGATACAGCCTCCGGAGTGTATACAAGTGACCAATATTATAATTGAATATTTTTCAGTGTGTCTCACAGATGAACCTTATTGATTTTCAGCACACTAGAGCGT
This sequence comes from Galeruca laticollis, assembly GCA_963921935.1. NCBI lineage: Eukaryota > Metazoa > Arthropoda > Insecta > Coleoptera > Chrysomelidae > Galeruca > Galeruca laticollis. The sequence continues at coordinate 79,729,161 of OY998177.1, forward strand.
GTACAACATATATACTACGTTTTTGGTTATTTTTGGAGAAATTACGGGTTATTAGCACGATACAGCCTCCGAAGTGTATACAAGTTACAATTTTATGATAGGATATTGTTCAAGGCGTCGCACAGAAGCGGAAAAGTTAGTTTTGATCTTTAAAACCGTTTATTTTACTGTCGCCTTTTCAATATTTTTATTTATTTGATTTCCTTATAAATGTTTTTAAATATCAAATCGATCTTTCGTGACTTCGAAATTGTCTGTCATCCATAATCGTTTCTTATAATAATTTTTTCAACCTCCTAACAACCATTTTCTAAGCAACCATCTCCCAATAGTATTTTTTTTTTAATTTCCACTACAATATATTCCTGTTTATATAGCACATACGTGTACAATGAATTTCACTTTGTTTGGAACAATAGTTTGTCTAACAGATCATTTTTCGGGAAGTTTCTTAACAATGTGTTCTCGTCTGGCTTCAACAAAACATATTCCAGTTTATATAGTATATACAGAGTGTCAAGTGAAAGAAGACACTTGAAATTTTAGGTTTATTATCGTTTGTGATGTAACAATATGTTTGAAGTATAATTAGGTGAGAATTTATAGGTGTATATCTGAATTTTTTTATGGAAATTCAACCTAACAAATACTATAGTGGTTTTGGAGGAAAAAAGTGTCTAGGAAGGTTCCAATTATTAAAAAAACTGTCAAAGGTTCCTATCATTAGAAATGTGTCTAAGAAGGTTCTAGTTATTGATAAAAGGCTCTAAGAAGGTTCCAATTCTTAAAAAAAGTATCTAAGAAGATTCCAATTATTAAAAAACCGTCTAAAAATGTACGAATTGTTGAAAAACTGTTGAAGAAGCTTCCGACTATTGAAAAAAAATGTATATTGTTATTGAAAAAATGTATTCAAAAGATTCCAATTATAAAAAAACATTGTGAGGTTCCCACCATTAAAGAAGTGTCTCAGAAGATTTCAATTATTAGAAGTGTCTAAGAACGTTCCAGTTATTAAAAAAGTATCTCAGAAGATTCAAATTATTCAAAAACTGTCTAAGAAGGTTCCAATTATTTAAAAACGGTCTAAGACAATTCAAAGTATTGAAGAGACTGTATTAAAAGCTTCTTATGATTAAAAAAGAAAATATTCCAATTATTAAAAAGTGTCTGAAGTATTTCCAATTATCAAAAAAGTATATAAGAAGGTTCCAATTATTAAAAAAGTTTCTGAAAATATTTAAATTATTAAAAAACAGTGAAGAAGGTTCCTATCATAAAAGAAGTGTCTCAGAAGGTTCCAGTTATTAAAAAACTGTCTAAGAAGGTTCCTATCATTGAAAAAGTGTCTCAGAAGATTCCAATTATTAAAAAAGTGTTGTTAGAAGGTTCCAATGATTAAAAACTGTCTAAGAAGGTTCCTATCATTAAAAAAATGTCTCAAAAGATTTTAATTATTGAAAAAGTGTCTAAAAAGGTCCCAATTATTAAAAATGTGTCGGAACAGGTTCCAATTATTAAAAAACTGTCTAAGGTAGTTCCAATTATTAAAAAAGTATATAAGATTGCAGTTATTAAAAAAGTGTCTGAGAAGGTTCCATTTATTAAAAAACTGCCTAGGAAGTTTCCAACTGTTGAAGAAACTGTCTCAGAAAGATCCAATTATTAAAAAAGTTTCTGAAAAGATTCAAATTATTAAAAAACAGTGAAGAAGGTTCCTGTCATTAAAGAAGTGTCTCAGAAGATTCCAATTATTAAAAAAGTGTCGAAGCAGGTTCCAGTTATTAAAAAACTATCTAAGAAAGTTTCTATTATTGAAATAGTGTCTCAGAAGATTCCAATTATTAAAAATGTGTCTGGAAAGGTTCCAATTATTAAAAAAGTATATGAGAAGATTCCGATTATTAAAAAGGTGTACAAGAAGATTCCAGTTATTAAAAACTGTCTAGGAAGGTTCTTATCGATAAAAAAGTATCTCAAACGATTCCTATTATTAAAAAAGTCTCTAAGAAGGTCCTGATTATTAAAAATGTGTCGGGAAAGGCTACAATTATTTTAAAAACTCTATTTTAGTTTCAATTATTAAAAAAGTGTCCCAAGATTCCAATTATTAAACATTTTTATGGATATCCAGCATTACAAATACTATAGCCATTTTTGGCAAAAAAAATGTTATCTTCAATGTGCCTTAAGGATGTTTAAATGATATTGTCAATTGAAATGTTCGTCCCAATTCTGTTTATAACAGTGTAAAAACACGGGAAGTTGATATAAAAAATTCAAGCAGAGATCAAAATAATTGTAGGATAAACTGTATTTCTGAATGGTTTTTAAATGTTATTCACTGCTACATAAAAAGGTTGTTTTCTTCGATAGGTGTTGAAAGAAGGGCCCCTTCGTAATTTTAAGTAACGTTTATAATAAATAAACACTTAAAATTACAACAAAATTTACAAACAAAACATACTAGCAAGGTAGAACAACAAAAATGTCCACAGCCAGTTGAAATAGTTGGATAGTTACAGTTATTGACAGTTTCTAAAATGCTCAAAAATATATATCTCTCCAATTTCTATTGAAAGACACGCAAGCACTTCATTTTATTTGTGTTGTAGCACAAGAGACATATATTTAGAAGTGTATAGTTTTTGAGAATATAGTTTGTTGTTGTTGATAGATAAGCGATCTTAGCGAACGAGTGTTGAGGGATTATCGAAGGTTTTAAGACGAGTGTTCGCTGTTGAGTGTCAAATATTTTATATTTTTCGTTTAGTGCCCTATATTTTTCTGTCTCAATAGGAGGCACTTCAGGTCGACTGAATTTACAGGCGCTCGGTGTTGCCCTTTGTGAAACATCGCCCTTGATTTCCGCAACTTGCAACAATAATGTTAGAGGTTCATATAGATGTTATCGTACAAGCTCTCGTTTCTGAATTGCAGGTGTCTAAATTAGTTTCGGAATAAATTTCATGCTAAATTTTCCTTTTTATTATTACTTGTAATTACTTTTTAGAACTTGCTTACCAGCTGGCCTTGTATGCAAATTTCCTCAAAACAATCTCCAACTAATGGTCCAATCAGGCGCCAAGGGTTCGACAGTGAATACAATGCAAATTTCCTGTCTGCTCGGACAGATCGAATTAGAAGGAAAACGACCGCCCGTCATGATATCCGGAAAATCTTTACCCAGTTTTCCCGCCTTCGAATTTTCGCCGAGGGCTGGAGGGTTTATAGACGGTCGCTTCATGACCGGTATTCAACCGCAAGAATTTTTCTTCCACTGCATGGCCGGACGTGAGGTAAGTAAAAAAGTTTCACAATCATTAGTTAATAAGCTGGGCTAAACTTTGTCTAGCAGTGGAGGAATTTTAATGTAGCGTTTTATAAAATTTTAGGGTCTGATCGATACAGCTGTCAAAACAAGTCGTAGTGGTTATTTACAGAGATGTCTCATTAAACATTTGGAAGGGCTCAAAGTTAGTTATGATATGACAGTTAGGAATAGTGATAAAAGCGTTATACAGGTAAAGTAAACAATAATTTTTGGATAAGTGTCTTAGTAAGTTTCAAATTATTAAATAAACTGTCTAAGAAGGTTCCAATTGTTAAAAAACTGTCTGAGAAGGTTCCAATTATTAAAAATGTGTTTAGGGAGGTACCGATTATCAAAAAACTGTTTGAGAAGGTTCCAATTATTAAAAAAACTATCTAAGAAGGTTCCATTTATTAAAAAAAGTGTCTAGGCAGATTCCAATTATTGAATAACTGTAAGAAGATTCCAACTCTTAAAAAACCGTCTAAGAAGGTTCCAATTATTAGAAAAAAAATTAATTCAATGATTAAAAAACTGTCTGAGTAGGTTCCAGTTACTAAGAATTGGCTAGGAAAGTTCTAATTATTAAAAAATATATGATAAGGTTCCAATTATTAAAAAACTGTCTGAGAAGGTTCCAATTATTAAAAAAACCGTCTAGGGAAGTTCTAATTATTAAAAAATTTTCTAGGATTGTTCTCATTATGAAAACGCCTGAGAAAGTTCCAATTATTACAAAGTATCTAGGGAGGTTCCAATTATTAAAAAACTGTATATGAAGTTTTCAACTATCATAAAACCGTCTGAGAAGGTTCCAATTATTAAAAAATTGTCTAGGAAGGTTCTAATTATTAAAAATAGTCTCAGAAGATTCCAATTATTTAAAAAACTGTCTAGTAGTAGAGGTTCTAATTCTTAAAAATGCGTTTAGGGAGGTTCCTATTAGAAACTGTCTGAGGAAGTTCCTATTATTAGAATAATAATAAGTTTTAAATTATTTGAAAACTATCTGAGAAAGCTTCAATTATTAAAAAATTGTCTAGGAAGATTCTAATTATTAAATAATGTCTGAGAGGGTTCCAATTATTAAAAAAAACCTGTCTAATAACGTTACGATTATTAAAAATGAAGGTTTCAACTATTAAAAAACTCTGAGGAGGTTCCAATTATTAAACAATAGTCTACGAAAGCTGTAATTATTAAAAAATAGTCTAGGAAAGCTGTAATTATTAAAAAAAATGTCTGAGAGTAAATAATTGTTTAAGAAAGTTCCAATTATTGAAAACTGCCTGATTCCGATTATTAAAAATGTGTCTAGGGAGGTTCCTATTATGAAAAAACTCGATGGTTCCAATGATTGAGAAAGTGTTTAAGAAAAGTTCTAATTATTAAAAAACTGTCTGCGAAGGATCCAATTATCAAAAATGTACCTAGAGAGGCTCCAATTACTAAAAACTCTCCGAGAAGGTTTCAATTATTAAAAATTTGTCTAGGGAGTTTTCCAATTATTAAAAAACTGTGAAGATTCCAATTATTGAAAAAATATCTAGGAGGGTTATAATTATCAATGTGCTTATTTATTTAATGAAAAATTGAGGTTTATCTACATGGGATTAACGGTAGGATGAATTTTCTATTGTTTTATTTTAATTTTTGTAGTTCATGTATGGGGAAGATGGTATGGATATATCCAAAGCGCAATTTTTCAACGACAAACAAATGAACTTTTTAGCTGAAAACGTGAAAGTTATTGCTCAAGATGATGTTTTGACACAAGTTAAAAGTGACGAAGAACAATCGAATATAAAAGAATATGTAAAAAAGGTAAATAATATTTTAATTCTTCGTTTGTTTATATTGTTATAATAGTCCAGTAACTGAAGGGTCAAACCTGTAAATAAATCTGGCATGAGTACCCACATAGCGCAATTTGTAGGTCATCGCAGGTGTTTTAAAGTAATAAAATCCTTTACGCGTTGTAGGTAACGGAAGGGGCTGAAAATGGGCCCCAAAACCTGGAAAAACAGGTTTCCCGCTAATATATGGCTAAATATGCCTTTCTCTTCCCATTTTTACGCCACTAGCATTTGAAGCTATTTTTATTTGATTTTGTATTCCTCAATAGTTTTCACGTGAAAACGCATAACCTTTACATATAAAAAAAAAATGTGTAGTTTTATAGATATTTAATGTTTTTATGAAGTCTGCAAGATCACCTTTTAATAAAAAAATATTTTTCTTGAATGTTTTTTAATAACTATCAAACTACTAATGGTTAGAATATGTAACAGGAACTAATTTGTGAAACAGTAACGCATATAAAACATTGAGAGAGGATTGTTGAAAATACTTTTCCAAACTTGTGATTTTATTAACAAAAGAATTAATGACAATAAAAAATAAGATGATTACAAAGTTAAATAATATCCCATTCAAACATAATTTTTAACTAAGCAGCCAACAAATTACAAAATATGTTCAAAATTTTGTCCATTTACATTTACACATAATCTGCAACGTTTTCTCATTGAAAATCGCATACCTTGGAAATACTGGCGATTGCCGGAAATCATTTCTGTAGCTGCATGGATTGTTGCTTTCAGTTCCTACTCCGTTTCAACTATTGTATCGTAGACTAGGGACTTCATGTAACCCCACAGAAAGAAATCGATTTGATTTAAATCCGGTGACCTCGCAGGCCACATATTGGGTCCACCTCGGCCTATCCAGTTGTTTCTGTATTGTTGGGTTATAAGTTGTCTGGCCGTTAGAGAATAATGTACAGATTCCCCGTCGTGCTCAAACCATACATTATCCATATTCGCCCTAATATTTAATGGTACAACGACGTTTAATAAATCAGGCAGGGTTTCTCTCAAAAAATTACAATAAATATTACCATTGAGTTTATTAGGTAATAAATATGGACCCACTATACAATCTCCTGCCTGCCCACACGTTAAGCTAGAATTTTTCCTGAAATCGATGTTGTCGAATGACATATGGATTTTCGTCTTCCCATACGTGGCTATTCCTTGAATTAAAAATTCCTTCTCGTGGGAATTTGGCTTCATCAGTAAATAGAACAAATTCGGTCAAATTCCTATTTTCTAAACATTTTTGGGTGTACCAATTGGCAAACTCCACTCTTTGAGGACAATCTGTTGGTTTTAGGGCCTGAACTTGGGTATACTTATAAGGATACAACTGCTGTTCATGTAAAATATTCCACACAGTTGAGTTACTTACATTTAAAGATTTGCCAATGGTGCGAGTGCTTAAATCGGGTCTATTTTCAATACGGTCTAGAACAGCCTCCTCTAATTGCACAGTTCGTTTTCTACCGCTACCTTGTAATTTTGAATTTAATTGTCCAAATTCTCGCAATCTCCTGTCAATTTGAGAAAATGTGTGACATGGAAATCTAGGTCGATTTGGATATCTTTCTCTATACCGCTCGGAACGTCTACCATTCTTTCTGGCTTCCCCGTATATTAGTTGCATATCAGCCATTTCTTCAAAAGTATAATCCATCATAACAAAAAGTGTGAAAGTTGCACAAACCAATTTAATTATAAATAATTCATTTTCGTTTTGACGTTAAATAAAATGACATTTACCATTGCATTATTGACATCCATAGCCTACTATATGGAGGAGGCACAGATAGCAAGAATCCATGCAGTTACAGAAATTATTTCCGGCAATCGCCAGTCTTTCCAAGATATGCGATTTTCAATGAGAAAACGTTGCAGATTATGTGTAAATGTAAATGGACAAAATTTTGAACTCTTTTGTAATTTGTTGGCTGCTTAGTTAAAAATTATGTTTGAATGGGATATTATTTAACTTTGTAATTATCTTATTTTTTATTGTCATTAATTCTTTTGTTAATAAAATCGCAAGCTTAGAAAAGTATTTTCAACAATCCTTTCTCAATGTTTTATATGCATTGCTGTTTCACAAATTAGTTCCTGTTACACATTTTAACCATTAGTAGTTGGGTAGTTATTAAAAAACATTCAAGAAAAATATTTTTTTAATTTTTTTATTCATAAAAATATTAAATATCTTGAAAACCACAATTTTTTTGATATGCAAAGGTTATGCGTTTTTCACGTGAAAACTATTGAGGAATACAAAATCAAATAAAAATAGCTTCAAATGCCAGTGGCGTAAAAAATGGGAAGGGAAAGGTGACATATTCTTCCAAATGTACACCACTCAATCAAGAATTGAAACATGTTTTTCCATCAAAATATACACTTTTACAGTTAAAAACAACCTGCCAAATGTCAGATCAATATATTCATCCATTTTAAAGTTATCAAATTAAAACATGGTATTTTTCATAACTTTAACACACTGTATTTCGAAAAGTGAATGGGTTGGACCCCTCAATCCCTCTATCATCTTGTCCAATTTTACGAGAGATATCTACATGCAAACATTGTAACTGTCATTTGAAAACACCCTGTATAAGTTCTAGAGTTAAATTCTACAATTATAATAATAACAATATTCAAATCACTTATATTTATTTGTTATTATTAGACAACGATTATTTTTGTTGTTTTCAGATTGCGAAATGGAAAAAAGAGCACGGCGACCCTTTTGAATACCAGAGGAAGAATCCATTCACCCTCTTCGTCAAATATGTCAGACAAAGAGTAGGTGATAAAGTGACATTAGGTAGAGAACGGTTAAATCAACTTTGGTACGAAATGGCTGATGACATAAAAGAAAGGTAGATTATTTCATAACAAATTTTATATTGAAGAATTAATCGGGTAACTACAACAAATGTTACATCTGTCTCCCCCCTCCTTCCATCAAGAATATTTATAAACAATTTCTAAATAACGTCTTTACTGAAAAAATATTCACAAATTGATGAAAAAGTTGGGAACATATGGAAAACTTTTTTATTGTTAATGTTAATTTGTGGTGAGATGATCACTTGAACAACTTAAACATTTTGGTTCAATATTTGTTTCGTTACATTCTTTTGAATTATGAGATTGATTGCATTTAAAACATTGGGGCTTGCTTTTACATTGTCTACCTTGATGACCATATCTTAAGCAGTTGAAGCACAATATAACTTTTTGTATGTTTGCTTCCACTTGTTTCAGAGAGAGAGGAGAGTTTGGGATTTGAAAGTTATTACTCAAGTTTTTGTTGAGACATACTCTATATTATTTTCATTTACACATTTCCTGTTTAGTCTCTTAACTTCTAGTACTTGAAATTTACAATGCATGTCATGCATTTTTATTTTATTTTTAACATATTCTTCGCTAAATTCAGTAGATATATCTCTAATTATGCCTTGACGTATTAATAGAAATTTTGGGACATATATTTCTAAATTATTTTTAACAAAAATTTTCTTTTCTTTTTGATCGATAATATAATTTGATGATTTGTATTCTTTAAATTATTCTTATTTTATTTCTGCCAATGGAATCGATACTTGAGATTTTTTCGTCAAAATGAACAAGATTTGAAAGGATGATATCACCTATTTTTAAAGGATTTAATCTACCTTTAAATTCGCTTGATTTATTTTCAACACATACCGGGGGCCGAGGTCAGATTGTTGATATAGAAAAACTTGTTTAGGTTTTTTAATTTGTAAGCTTGGCGATTTGTTTTCTAATTGATCTTTCTCGTTTTTATCATTATCATTTGTTTGGCATGATAAGGTTGAAATTGAAACTATTTTATTACTTATCTGAATATTTTGTTCTTGTGATGTAAATCCCTTGAATTCATTTCCAGAGACGTCAAGGAAATCTGTTTTATCGTTTGTATCCATCACAACATTCTGGTTTACGGGGGGTTGACCCCCACTATTAGCACTCATTTGAAACTTATTTTTTGGGAATTTCTCACAAACTAATGTTTTTCTCCTACTTTAACAAACCAAATAACTAGTTTATTCAAATTGTTTAAAGGTATAAGATTTAAATTTTAGCACTAGATCGAACGCACGTGTGTTTACAACGAAGGAATTAATCTAACTGTGTTTAAAATCTTTTTATTATTTTATTTCAACTCTATATTGAAATGGACAGTAATAGTCTTAGTTAAACTATATTATATTCCACCTACAGCTCGTAATAACAGTTATTAATATCGAATAATAAATTTTAACTCGTTATTTGATATATTTTTGAAAATTTCAGTTTCAAGGAACAGTGTAAGAGTTGTCCAGATCCTGTTGAATCTGTATATCAACCTGATGCAAATTTCGGTGCTGTAAACGAAAAAATCGAACAACTATTACGCTCCTGTAAAGGATTCGATAAAAAAACCAAAAAAGAATTTCAAAACGTGATGAAATTGAAAACGATGCAATCGATGTGCGCCGCAGGAGAACCCGTTGGACTTCTAGCTGCACAAGTAAGTGGTTTACGTTGGCGATTCAATTGATTTGTACAAATTATCTTGCTTTATAGTCCATAGGGGAACCTTCCACTCAGATGACACTGAATACGTTCCATTTCGCTGGTCGAGGTGAAATGAACGTTACTTTAGGTATACCCCGATTAAGAGAGATCCTGATGATGGCGTCGAAAAATATCAAAACGCCTTCTATGGAAATACCATTTTTACAAGTACCAGATTTAGAATACAAAGCGAATGAAATTAGAAAACTGTTAACAAAAGTCGTACTTGCTGACGTTTTGGAAACCATAGATGTTACTGCTGAGCTACAGATCAAACCATCCAGGTATTTATCTCAATAATAATGTAACGTTTTTCTTATTTATTTATATACTTTATCCTGATGGACGGGACAAATTTATACACATGGTATATTTACTTACTTTTAATTTATTTACACACGGTATACTTTCTTACTCTAAAAGCTATTTATACACTGAAATTCAACTAATTTATATTTTAAATATAGTATTCGCTATTTTATATTCATCGTCCGCACACTACTAAAATAAACTGAGAACTGACTGCATCTCGACAGGCACTCCCTTTTATATATCAAAATCCGTTTGGAGAAAGTTCTCTTTCTCGAATCCGGATTTTTAATAAAACGACCCCTTTTCTAGATGTACCTGTGCATTCGCTAAATTTTGAACATTCTACACCAGTGTGCGATTTCGTAACAATAATATAATGTTGAATGTTAATAATCGAGTTTTAATGTGATCAGAATCATATTTATAATTTTTTTTAAATCTCTTACAGTTATTTTTTTACTATTTTAGGCAAAATAAATATACAGTGAGGTTCAATTTTCTACCGAAAAAATATTACAGCAATGACTACTGCGTAAAACCAGTTCAGATAATAAACCACATGAAAAAGAAATTCTTTAGGGATATGTTTGCGAATATTAGAAAAATTAGTAAAGTAAATTCGAACATGTAAGTATTATTTATAATAATTAATATAATAATTTGTGTTCTCTAGAATCAAATATAATTATATTGGGTGATTGTTCTGAATTTACGCTAATTAACGGATGCTACAAACACTATGGCAACGTCTAAAATGTATTTCGACCGCTCTCTGTCAGTTACCATGAACAAAAAAAGCAAAAAACCAGCATTTAACAATCCAACGATTAACACGAACATTGTGTTTTTATATTGTAGCATTTTTTGTTGTAAAAGTTATCAACTACAATAAAAATCATTGTTAGTTATTGAAATAATTTTAAATCAAACCATCATCAAAACATTGAAACCGTCATTAAAACATTGTTCTTCGAGACTGATTCAGTGTATTTTTCAAACATAATTCAAGAGCATTTTATTCGTTAGCGTGAATATCAATCCATATATATTCAGTTGCTGGCAGTCATCGGGTGAAAAACAATCAACAAATCTTAGTTTTGAATGCAGAGAAGATTGGAGCACCTTTAAATACCAGATAAGCCTTTAATTAAATTTATTTGTTGAATTTAAGAAGCTTCTGTTCATGTCTTATTAAAACCGCATTTTCTTGTTAAACGTAATCGTTGTTAGTGCTTCCCCACACTGTATTGTATGCGTTGGCATCACAACCAATTATGATTAGCAGGCATTTGCTGTTGCAGTGTCTCACTAGCTCTTGTACTTCCTCTGGCGGTGTCATCGGCCCGTCTCCAGTGAAGTTGGCAGAGGCAATGCTGAGGTGAACCATGATTGGAACAAAGTCCCGTGACACGTATTCTGAAACATATATATTTAATGTTATTCCTTATGACTACACAAGCACGCGGAGATACTTGCCTTTGTTCATAAATCAATTTAGAATCCTTGCATGTCAAATCTTGGATTTGGCATTCGTTGTTGATCCATGGTTCTTGGATCGGTATAATACCCAGCAATCTCGACTGTAGCTCCTTTCGTGTGATGTAGGTTAATTTGCGCTACGTTCGTGAAGGTGAATTATTATGGATGAGGGAAGTCGAGTTATTCAGCCTCTATTCATCCCCCTCCTTTATTTCTCCCTGTCCCTCGACAACCATGGCAATATCTTCCCTCGAGTTCGAGCAGGTTTCTTGATCTCGAGTCAAACCCACGACCCCCACGCAACTCTGCCCAGTTTCCCGGAATGCAGAGGCAATCTTCGCATCCCTAGTTGCCCCAGCAGAGCCGGAGGAAATCTCAGACTGGCCCAAGGTCAGGCTGTCGCCTTTCCCCCTTTTTCGCAGATTCTGGATGTGGAGGTTATCTCTATGTCCTTTGGATCCTAAGCAGGGTTCTCTACTTTTCGCAGCCCCGTGACAGGGATACGCCCAAAACGGAGGTTTAGCGCGTAACCTGCCTTCAGTGTCTCTCCAGATTGGTGATTGGTCCCAATCATGTGTATAGTTCCCTTTTCCTCTTTTTTAGAGTTCAGGATCTTCCAAACCCCAGTAGTGAGGTTGGAGTTCTGAACCTCGACAAGTTGGGAGAATATTCTCCAATTTCATGGCCAGGCTACTTGGAAAGAACACTGTTATGGTGACCGGCTTTGGAATGTCATCTCCACTTCGAGCCACCAATTCGGGTCCTTCCCAACAGTTTAATTTCGGCGCTGACCTCATGAGCCAGTCTGCTGATACTTGGGACCCACAGTTCACCAGGATCATTCCAGGGGCCCAATTCTCGAGTCTGTAGGAATTTGTTCCTATAGGAAAAATCGTCATTTTCCATCGGAATTTTGAGATGGTGTATTCTCGAAAATAGTATTGGAACATATTCCAACACAATCTATAGGAATCGCTTCCCATGCTTAAAACTATAGGAATCAGTGGTTTCCCATAGGAATATCACTGAATAATGTCATGGATGACATTTTAGTCCTGTCACAGATTTTACTCTGTTAAATTTTACGAATTCGTTTCGAATTCCGGGATTATGGCGAATTTAGATGAATTAGCTCAGCTGGATGCTTTGCAAAACCTGGAAGTGGCTGAAGTACTTGCTCGGAGGCCAGGGAGACGGTTCACCCCTAGAAGAGATCCATTTCAGTATTTATCTGAAAGTGCATTCATAAAAGTGTTCCGGTTATCCAAAGCAGTTACAAGAGAATTGTTGGAAATGTTGGACCCTTTCTTGGAACCGCCCTCAAGGAGTTCAGCTTTGGACAAACAAACAAAGGTCCTCATCGCATTGCATTTTTTCGCATGTGGAAGTTACCAGACATCAGTTGGACTGAACTTATATATTGGTGTTAGTCAATCATCTGCTAGTCGGTGCATTAAAGAAGTAACAAACGCTCTGAATGAACATCAAATTTTCAATCGATGGGTTAAATTTCCACAAACCCTTGAAGAACTGCAACACATTCGTCAAGAGTTTTATGATTCCTTCGGTTTTCCAGGCATTATAGGATGCATTGACTGTACCCATGTGGCAATTTACCCTCCTCCAAAAAATGATTTATTGTATCCTGAGCATATATATGTTAATAGAAAGAACTATCATTCCATCAATGTTCAATTAATTTGTGACGTCAAAATGAGAATAATTAATGTAAATGCAAGATATCCAGGAAGCAGTCATGACAGTTATATCTGGAGCAGATCTCGAGTGCAGGAGGCTGTAGTGAATCTGAGTAATGATCATCCAGATTTATTCCTCATAGGTGATTCTGGATACCCCCTAAGGCCGTGGTTACTGACACCACTTCCAGATCCTCTGCCAGATACACCTGAATTTCGATTCAACAAGGCTTTCAAAAAGGCAAGATGCACTATCGAAAGATGCAATGGGTTATTGAAAATGAGATTCCGATGCCTATTGAAGCATAGAGTACTTCATTATACACCAAATATGTGTTCGAAAATTATAAATTCCTGTGTGGTGTTGCACAATATTTGCATCGAAAATAATATTCTGGATGTAGATGAGGATGAGAGAGATGAAGATTTTGGAATATTTGAACCTTTGCACTTCGTTGAACATGGTCTTGATAGACAAAATGATGAGCTCATGAGGGCAAGAAATATACAGACGCACATAACTAGAAATTATTTTGCCTGAATGTTATTATTCGAATAAATTTTTCATTTTTAGCAATTTTTGTTATTATTTATCTGGAATGGAATTAAAAAATCACATAACTTTAAAAATTGTATACTCGGGGCACAAAATACCAAACATTAACTCAACATAAACATGAAAAACAATTATTACCTAACAAAATTTAAAAAATAAGTCTGTCTATTCCTATTTGTTTTGTAAGGACTGTGAAATGTTTTCTAATGCTGTTGCTATTCTCTTTCCGATAACCACATTCTCCTTCAGTATTTCAAATTTTTTCTCATAATATTTTTTTTTAATCTCAACTTTTTCAGCAGCTATTTTGCTCAAATTTTCATTTGCCTTCATAAAATATTCTAGGCGTTGTGTTGCAACAGGCTTTCTATTCTTCCTTTTCATAGGCTTATTTTTTCGTTCATTCATTTCTACATCCATGACCTCATTTCCTCCAATATATGCTTCCTCATGATTTTCAGCTTCAACTATTTCAGTTATCTCCACATTCGTTTCGACAGTATAATTTTGATTTTCCCCTATCTATAATAATATGAGTTGATAAAAATTGAAAATATTATAGGAACATACAAAAATGACTTTGGATTCCTCAACCTCTGCATCGCCTTCCACTGCTGTTGCATCTAAAATTTTTAAAAGATTTTCTTCATATTTTGTCAACACAGTGTTTGTAGGTGGCCCTCCGCCTGTGCTCTTTACATGCTTTTTTATATCAGTATTTTTTTTCTTAACGATTTTCTTCATATCTAACGAAAATCAAGACTAATGAACTATCACAAAACGTTTTATCATTGTCACCTACCCTTCGCCAGTGAATCCAGTCTTTCTTTGCCCCGGGTATTGCATTCAGCTTCTCTTCTATTTCTTTCCACTGATGCTGAGAATCTTTGTAGGTGAAAAGTGGATGAAATTTACCTTTTCGGAGGTCTTCAGCCGCCTCCATCAACTCAATGAATACTTTTTTTTTTGCCACCTCTTTGCCCTTTTTTCAAAATACTTTTATCTATTTTCTAATTCTCTACTCAAAATTCAAATTCAAATTGACAACTAATGTCAGATAACGGAGTTCTTTCAAATGATTATTGCCAACATGACTTACTCATATTTCATTGGTCTATACGTTTAATCTCATGAAACTATCAACGAAACACTGTACTTTCAATTCTGTAGGAAAAACAGTTCCACTTGGTTCAAGAATACGTATCTGAGAAATTTAGTTTTCCTATGGAAACTGAAAGCATGGGAACATCTTCCTATAGGAAAAAACTCCTACAGACTCGAGAATTGGGCCCCTGAGAGGAAATGAATGCCTTAGAAGTGGATCCCATTCTCCTTACTCTGGCACAACTCTTCCACCAGAATGTTTTCCAGGGTGGAGAGCTGCTCTGCTCTCAGGAGGACCCTATGGTAATCCTTGGGCATTATTCCCATCCCGAAGCCTTCTCTGTTTTAACAGCTGCCGTTGCAGCAGTTTTTGGTTGTTTACTAAAAGGACGATTCCTAGGAGTGATGATAGTGAATAAGGTGTCTTTCTTTTTTGCTTCTTTTTGGCCCCTAACCCGGACGGTATCTGGACAGCGAAGTCTTCTTGCATAATACTTTTACTAGCTTCCACCAATAACTTTTTTTTAAGTTCCAGTTTCAAACCTAGATTTTTCGAAAACTGTTTTTAGTGAATCGACAATTTCTGTGGCTTGTTGCAAATTCTGTTGGTCTGATTTAGGTGACCTATTTAAGATTTTGTTCATTAGAGATTGAAACTATGGTTAGTGTTTACTTTAAAAGGCGGGGAAAACTTCTTTGCTGGGTCTGCAGACCCAACAAAAAAGTTTTCTAATAATGTAAGAGGTATTGGTAATAATTCAAATTATCTTTTCAGTGATTACGAAAAGAGGTCTATAATAAACAAAAATCGTCATTCTCCACAATTATATGGAACCGTTAAATTACATAAAATAACGAAACCAACTAGACCTGTAGTTTCTTATGTTAATACTCCTAATAATATATTAGCCAAAAAAACTTAACAATATACTTAACAGTTACGGATATACATCTAAATACTCCATTAAAAACTCAATTGAACTAATCAAAAAAATTAAAAGTATTCAACTTGCAAGATAACTCTAAACTCATTTCATTTGATGTTACCAGTATGCTCACTAAAATTCCTCCTAAAGAATGTCTAACACTTGTAAGAAAATTACTAGAAGATAAAAATATTAATACAGGAATAATTTCAGATATACTCAATTTATTTGAAGTATGTATTAATCAGAATTATTTCACTTTTGACAATAGGATATATATTCAAAATGAAGGTTTACCAATGGGAAGCCCTATATCACCAATTTTGGCAAATTTTTTTATGGACATTTTAGAAAGAAAAATCTTTGTAAGGAATATTTCAAAAAATATTTTGGTATAGATATGTAAATGACATATTAGCTTGTTTTATAGGTAGTAACCACAATTAGATATATATTTCAACCACATTAATAATTTACACCCAAAAATAAAATTTACATTAGAAGTTGAAGAAGATAGATCCATCAATTTTCTAGATTTATAAATTCAAAGAGTCAATAATGTACTTGATTATTCAATTTACAGAAAACCAACACTGATGTGACTATTCCATATAGTTCCAATCACCCCTTGTCACACAAATTAGCAGCATATAATTCAATGATACATAGAGCATTTTCAGTTCCTATGAACAAATGTAATTTTGATAGAGAGGTTAATACAATTAAACAAATACCAACATCTAACGGTTATCTATCACATATGATAAATAAACTAATTAATAAAAAAGAGGAAACAGTGGCATTACAATTAATATGTCCTAAACAAACTAAAGAAATAAAAAGTTATAAAACCATCCCTTATGCAAGAAATATTTCTAATAATATTTCAAAGATAATATCTTTAGCAACAAATGCAACACTTTCTTTTAAAACAGAAAGTAACGTAAGTACAAAATTGTTAAATGTAAAAACAAAAATATCAGCATTAAAGAAATCTGCTACATATAAACTTGAATGTCCAGAAAGTAATGCTGTCTATTTGGGTCAGACACTTAGAAATTTTGAAATCCGATACAGTGAATACTTACGAGCATACATATTGAAACAACCAGATAAATCCCACTACGCAAAACGTCTTCTTGACACCAATCATTTATTGACACCTAACACAGAACTAGAAGTACTACATATTTGTGATAAGAAACAAGAACTGGATTTCCTCGAAGAATTGGAAATTAGAAGGCACTTAAGAAACCCACAATATGGAATCGTCAATGAACAGATAAATCTAGGGAGCTCTCCACTTTTAAACTGTCTTCTTAAGTGATAACTGTAAAGATCATGAGATATAGTTTTCCTGGTTTTCGATATCACAGTTATACTGATCTTAATTGGGCAAAAGGATATCCAGGATATCCCCATAGGGCTAATAATATCTAAGCTTTAGTATTTGTAATATCATATCTTCTTCTTTTTTCTATTAACATATATTAAGTCAATCACTTCTTGGTCTAGACAAAAATAATTATTAATCATCAGGTAGGCATTAAATGATATGTAACTTCTGTCATTCTGATGATGATATTTAATATCGAAACAATTGTCAATTTCTTAGAGTTTTTAACATTTTGTTAAATATTTTGTGGAATTATCTAGAAACTGTAAGTTTCATTTAAAACACTATCTATGTTCTATTGTTTTTTACGTTTTTCCGCTTGAACGTTTCTTAGTATCTTCATTTTTATTTTCACCACAACTAAGAAATGGTCCGAATCCACATTAGCGCCTCTGAATGTACGAGTATCGTCTACTGTTTCCAACCATTATCTTGATATGAGTGCGAGGTCTATCTAATTCTATTCATTGGAGCCTGGTTTTTGTCCATGTCACTTGATGCTCCTTTTTGTGTCTGAATTTGGTACTTATTATGAAAGTGTCGGTACTTATCCCAAAATTGCAAAGTCTTGTCGTTACTCCTGTCGTGTATCGTTTCTTTACCTGCAACATTTTCGTTATATTCCTCCTTTCCGATTTGTGCATTGAAGTCTCACATAACTAGTTTCATGTCATTTCTAGGTGTATTCTCCCAACCTCTTGCAGCTTGTCATATAATTCTTCTTTGTCTTCACTATTTGTGTCCTCTGTTGGTACGTAAACATTTATTATTGTTAGATTTGCTTGCTCATTTTCAATCCTAATTGTTGAGATTCTTCCACTTACTGCTTGGAAGGGCATTACTTTGTTTCTTAACTTTTTATTCACCATAAATGCTGTGCCATTTTTCCCCCATGTAATAAAGTTTGTATCCTTCCTTATCTATTCTTCCATCACCCTTCCATCTTATTTCCTGCAGTGCCAATATCTCAAGCTTGTATCTTCCCATTTCTCTAGCTATCTCATTCATTTTACCAGCCGACGAGTTGGGTTACGTTGTTTAAATATGTGCTCCAACTGCCATGGACAGGGTTGCCTAAATGCACCACAGGAAAAAATAATAAATGAAGAGGATCAAACAAACGAGTAAAAATCGAGCTGTTAGTGGACTAGGCCAATACATTAGCCGCTGTTATAGCAAAATTTTAATATTAGATTTAAATTATTTCATTTTCATAGGTAATATTTCTAGACTATGAAATTATGTAAAATCGCTACAATTAAAATCATATTTTAACAGGCTGCTAAAAACTAACCCTAACTTTGAACGATATTTGCGAGAAAACAGTAAGAAATAAGTCAAATGTTTATAGAAAAGTTTTTATGCAAAATTTCATTGCCAACAATATTTATTACTATGATTTTCACGGTTAAGCAACGGGTTATGATTGAGGAAAACCGGCGCAAAGTACGATTTGGGGTGGGTGGTGCGAACTAAGGGATGTTGCGGACAATATTCGGGGGTTTCGGGGTTTTGTTACTACTCCTATATGTGAACAGATCCACGTTAAATGAAAACTTTATATTTTTTTTTCTAAAAATTGCTATTGCCGTGTACTAATTTTTCGGAAATACCAGATGTGTACCTACACTGTAGAAGGGGATTTCAAAATCAGTCACAATGCCCATTGTACACATGTTTTCCCATTCCGTTAAGATGTGTTTTTACGGCTTCCTTAATGTCATCTGAATCGCACGGAAAACCCCAGTCTGCAGCGATACTTATGAATTTGTCAACTGATAGGGCCGATTGGGCTCCAACCGATTTTACGTGCAAGCCGTTAACTTTTCAATATAAAGTTATGTAGGGAATATTGAGATGATCACTTGAATCTCTTAAGTTACCATCCTACCTATATAATTGTAACGCACGTTAGAGTGATTCTTCATCGTAGTCTCGATATTTTCGACTTCCTGACTTTATTTGTATAATAGTACCATTTTCAAGTAGCCCCGGAAATGACAAGAAAAAATAAAATGCTTCACTATTGGCTAGTAAAACATGAAATATATGTTTTGACGTTAGGGTGTCAAACGGAAATACTAGTCTCTTTCGATAAAAAATGGGGTTGTGTTATTACTCATATGTGTCTTTGTGTAATAGGAAGTATACAGGTATATAAAAAATATATAAAACTTTTTTTTAACGCTACACAATCAATAATACAGTACAACAAACTTCCCGCTTATCATCAAATCAACCAACCAACAGGTGTCGACACACTCGCCTTACATACTCACTTTATATTTCACACCAGCTGCCGGTAGCAGGTGACTTAAACAGTGGCGGCTGAAATTTTCCAGTTACCTCGCCGTTGACAAGTAGCCCCGTTATCAATTTTACACATGTTGTATTTTGTGTTTAAAAACAATTTGTATCGCCCTCTTAATCAGATTTCGAATTAAAACATTTTTGATCCCAGAGTTATGATGGAAGACGACAAAAATAAAAAATCGACACCAAATACCGAGGACGATAACGAAGATCAAGGTGAAAGAAACGAAGAAGCAGACGAAGACAGGAACAGTTCAGACGACGACGAAGTCGAAGATACTGAAGACGCCAAACAGACGCACAAATATCAGGCAACTAGAGACGATTTGGAACCAGAAGATGAAGAAAAAGTACAATCAGAAGAAGATGGTAAGAACTCTAATGACTGTTTCAAACAATGATTCAATTCGTTTTATGCTTTTTTTGTAGTCGATTCAGATGACGATGAAACTAAACCGCAAACTGACAATCCGCAACCTGACGATCCGCAACAGCACCAAAATGAAGTAGTCAATAGTTACAATTTCGCACAAAGTTATTGTGAAGATACCAAAAAGTATTTGTGGTGTCAGATAACATTTGGGGCAAGTATTTAATAAAAAAATGAATCTCTTAGTGTATTATTGTACACTTTCTTTTTCAGTTTCCTTTAAGCTACAAAAAATTGGATCTGACTGCCATTTTGCGAGAAACTGCCAACAAATCTGTTTTATGGGAGACTCCCCAGATTCGCAGAGCGATCACTTATGTCAAAGATGATCAGTTTATGCTCAGAACTGATGGTATAAATATTGTAGTAAGTATATTTTTTGTGGTATACTAAAATCTTATATAAACCTCGAACTTATTTAAACTCCCCTGTATAAATACCCAAACAAGTGAGGCGATGAAAGGAAAAGTGGTGTAAGTCAATGTATTCATGTATTTGGGTAAATATGTTATCTGTTTTCTCCAT
This sequence comes from Galeruca laticollis, assembly GCA_963921935.1. Lineage (NCBI taxonomy): Eukaryota > Metazoa > Arthropoda > Insecta > Coleoptera > Chrysomelidae > Galeruca > Galeruca laticollis. The sequence goes on from OY998177.1 coordinate 79,749,667, forward strand.
ATTCAAATACGCCTTACTATGCTTCAACCACACACTAATCTAAACTAATGAAGGATAATGCAGAAAAATCAAAGACTGATCCTTCATTCTACTGCTTTACTTTTGATCTTGAAAAGGCTCTAGCTTACCCTAAACTTACCACATCACTAGCTTATTATAACCGCAACATATACGTGTACAATTTTGAGTTAGTGGCTTAGGCTTTATATACGGCTGGGATGAAACAGCAGCTTCGAGGGGCTCACAAAAAATTATTTCTTGTTTAAAAAAACATATTGAGGCCCGTTCATCTGAAGCTGAGCATATTGGCTCCTACAGTGACACTTGCACCAGTCAGAATAGAAACTCGAATTTTGCCGTCTCCATGCCAAAACTAGTTCTCAGCGACGACAACCAGATTAAAACTTGATCACAAGTTTATGGTTAGTGGTCATTCTTATTTACCTAATGATTCTGACTTTGGTTCGATACAATCCTATAGTAAAGGCAAACCAATCGATGTACCGAATGTCTGGTACACAGTCACAATGCAATCAAGAAGAAAAAAGGCATTTCACATGACAAAGATGGAGAGAACAGATTACTTGACTATAGAAAACCTCACTAATGCTATTACTAAAAGGAAAAAAAATGTAGATGGTCAAAAAATTTCTTGGTCAAAGATCCAGTGGATCCGATGTAAATCAGAAGAACCATTTACTTTATATTACAAAGAAACTTTAAATGCGGACATCCCTTTCTCAGCTATAGACATTATGCTCACTGCTAAGAAAGGAATGCCGAAATTATTAAAAAATATTAAACAAGCAATTATCAAACTACGAGGAAGACCAGGAGTTGCAATATCCTACATTGTTTTGTATTATTATTTTGGAAAATATAACATAAGAAAACTAACTAATGTACTTTCATCTTATTGAACCTGTTAAAATATTTTATGAAATGGTGGTGTAACTCACATATACACCATTTTCCCTACAGAACATCTACTTCATGTTATAACTCTTGGAGGGAAATGTGTATCTCGTTTAGACCCTTGGAAACACATAAAAATATTATTTTAATTACTGCAATTCAATACCAGTCACAATAAATTATTATAAAACTGTTGAAATTAAATAAATTGCTAATATTGATTTTTTTACATCGTTTTTTTTTATTAAAACATTTTGTTTCTCAAATTGATTTACATCACTCTTCCTTTCAACACCTCAAATATATCCAATCAAGTAATCTGCCATATTTGACATTTTCATAAGTTCGACTTTGTTCTTTATTTTTAAATGTACAGTCGCTGGAGTTTTTTTATAATCCTATCTACTTAAGACACGATTTGAATTGTGTGAATTTATTGTTAGTCGCTTTTTCATATAACGCATCAAATTATTTCAGGAAATGTTCAAATACAACACCATCCTCGACTTACCCAAATTGTACTGTAACGATATCCATAAAGTAGCTGAAACGTATGGCATAGAAGCAGCTGCGAAGGTAATTGTAAAGGTAAGTTTACAAATTTCATCAACATTCTGTTAAAAAAGATCTACTTTGTTCAAAGTTAGTACCATTATTTAACTTTTGACTCAAAATGAGTAACTTACGAACAATTCTTTGATGTTTAGGTTAATTAATAGACTTTCTGTCACATATAGTTCAATGACCGTCGTGACCCAGACCAACAATTGATTATTTGGAAATTGGAAGATGTTTATTTATATTTCTGTCTTTTATCAACGCTTCAAAAAGGAAAATAGCATTTTTAAAATTGTTGGTACTCGTAATCTGATTTTCAAATAGTTAGTAGGCAAGGAAATGTGCGAAAATGATGAAGACATTTTGTATATAGGGTCAATTTGTAATATTTATTTAAATAATTTTTAATTTTACGTTTCTGTTTAAAAACAATTTGGATCGCCCACGTAATCAGGTTTGTAGAGGAATGTGGGGCAAAGTGGAAAGCCTAAGACAAAATTAATTAAAAAATTATAAAAATTCCGTGAAATGAATGAAATATTATATTTAATGTAAATAAACGCGAAATTCTAAAAACCAAAAGAATTATCAAGTTTTTTAAAAACCATAACAATCTTCCACTTTGCCCGAGGTATGGGACAAAATGGAAAATATCAGCGAACCATACTAAAAATCAAACAAACTAGCAGAATCTGATTTTTCCATGCCTAAGCTTCTCCTGAATGGATAGGCGACCAATAATTTCCTCCGGGTAGACAGCACTACTATCAGGGGCTTCTGGAAACACATAGATGCTGGGGTTTTGTCTATACTATACATAAAAGAAACATGTACTGTCTCCTCATCTTTAGATTGAATTGCGGCTACAAACTTTTTTTCTGTGTACCATTTGGATCATGACAAATTGAAAATAATTTCTTGCAATCTTATTTTTTCAGTTGACAGCTGTTCCACAGAATTAATCACATTACCATCATCACTGTATGAAGAATTATTAAACAGATAATCATAAGAGGGTTTAGGTATTGTAGAATCATTATTCTCAAACTATCTTTGTTTATTTTTTCGTTTGTCAACATTTGGAACCAATTTTCTTTTTACAGGTTTTGTCATTGTCTTAATTCTATGACTATAGTTAACAGATGCTTTGAGTTCGTCTATATTTAGAGTAGCTGTTAATACCATAGTATTTCCACGTTTATGTTGTTTTCATTGATTTGGGCAAGCTTTTGGAATCGGTATTATGTCAGTAGGAGAATAGTAAATAATATTATCAATAAATGATTTTGGTTGTACAATAGAACAGCTAGGTTTAGGTGATAGGTTTTTTCTGTTATCCAGTTTCGTTTTTACAGAAGTACTCATAACAGTAACTTCTCGGAATTTAGAAGTGCTTCCACAATCTTGAATAGGTAAATTGGCAGAAGATGGCAATGGTGAAGGCCATATGCCTGTATTTTTATATCTGTTAATGGCATTCTGTGCTTTTGCTGCTCGTTGAAACGCTGCCCCAGCATCATGAACTATTATAATTTGACCAGGATAGTTTCTTAACCATTCTTTGCCTCTTGTTCATAATATGCACTTAATGGGAACACTCGAACGTAATATCCTACTTACAACTCTTGTTATGTAATATACTGATATGGCCCCTCTTATACTACTCATAAATTTTAAATTCCACTTTGCCCTGCATTCAACTTTACCCCACATTCCCCTAAGTAATTAAAAACATTTGATCCAAATGTTATTATGGAAGTCGACAAAAATAGGAAATCGACACCAAATGAGGAGTTAATGATATACAAGATGGTTTCAAAGTTTAAAAAAATACATTTACAAGAATTTTAATGTGATCCTTGAGTTAGTAGATAAAGTAATGTGCAAAAATGATAAAACATTCCCTTGGAGCAAAGGTGTAAAATGTACTTTCAACATGATGGATGTTTGTCACATTTAATAATAATTTAAACCATAATATTGGAGTGTGGTGGTTACTTAGTAAGTGTCCCTCGTATACTTGACGTTTACCGTAAAGGCATATTATCATTGAGGAAACCACTTACCTAGCAACCGGTATTCGGGAAAAGAATAAACAACATCACATTTATAAAAATCACTGGGTCGAGTTTTTAATACGTTAAATACACAAATATAAAATATCAATCGACTTAGTCAAAGTATTAATAACAATAATATTTCCTTGGTTCGTTCACTCTCATTTTATAGGAAATGTAATTATATTTTGCTACATGCCTGACCTCCGTCTACGAGTTGTACGTGTGTGTTTTCATTGCAATTAAAACGTGCTATAAACATATAATTATCATTGGCCTTCCTAGATCAATGCTCGCTAAATACTATAATTAATATTAACCTAAATTTAAATCTTATTTCTAAACTAATGTCCTTTTTCCGTTAATGTCTTTTAGGGATCACTACATAATCCCCTCTTGGAAGAGAAAAATTATCATTTTAATTTTTCGATATCACTTATACCTATAACTGTTTTTACTGAATGTTTTTGTATTGTCTTTGTTTACTAAACACTATTTGTTCGTTTATCAACACACTTCACTTATTTACAAATGTTTCCGTTCTTTGTATATAAACATACGATTCTTATGAACAATTTGTTGTTTATTGTCTGGAGATGTAATCTCGCAATTTACTCCCTTTATTCCCGTTACTTTAAACGGACCTAGATAATGTGTATAAAATTTATTTCTCTTCATTTTTTAAAATAACTAATTCCCCTATTCTAAAATTTACAGGTGAAGAATCATTTTCGCTATTATTAACTCTACTTAATTTATTATTTATTAAAAACTGTCTGGCCCTTTCATTAGCGTATTGCAACTTGTATTTCAATTCTTTATCGTATCTTTCAAAATTGTAACACGGTTCAATTATTACGTCTAAAAATTCTGGCAAATTGGGTTTTCTCCCATATAATAATTCAAAAGGAGTGTATCCGTGATACGTATTTGGTGTTGTATTATAGCAATATGCGAACATTCTTACAAACTCACACCAGTTATCTCTAGAATCTTTGATAAAGTTTCTTATATATTCGTTAAATGTCCTATGTAATCTCTCACAAGTGCCTATTGCTTCGTGATGGTAAGATGTTGAAAAATTATGTTCTATATTTAATAGTTCCGCTAAATTCTTCATTATTTCGTTCTTATATTCCGTCCCTTGATCTGTTCTTATTTCCTTCATCAATCCGTAATTCGGTATAAAGTTGTCAAAAATTGCTTTTGCTATTGTGTATGCTTCTTTATTCTGAACCGGTATCATAACTGCGTATTTAGTTAATTCGCATAATATTGTAATGCAATAACGATTCCCATTGTTACTTTCTACAAACGGACCTATTGTGTCTATGTAAATAATATCAAACGGTTTTATAGATGTATCTGTTATAACAAATTTTTCTTTATGATTAGGTTTCGCTTTATTCACTTGACATTTATGACAATTTTTTATATACTTCCTTACGTCTTTCTCCATGTTTTTCCACTTGAAATTTGCTCTTAATTTCTTTAATAACCTATTATTTCCTACATGTCCTCCAAACATTGGATCATTGTGGTATCTTTCTAATATCTTTTGGATCTCTTCTTTTTGCTGTACCGTTTTTGGTACTTCGCATATACATACTTGAATACTTTTTAACCTTTGATTTCCTACTTCTATAAATTCTTCTACTGTGCACTTTTTGAATATATCATCATTTGTATATATTTTCATTCTTTTTACTTCATTTCTTACCGCAAGCTCTTCAAGCTTTTCCAACGTTCGTCCTAGGTCGAAGTTGTGTAATCCGGTATTTAAGGCTTCACTAAATTTCAATTTATTTTTGATCCGAATGCTCATCCTAAATGAGATACGGTTATTTTCAAAGTGTAAAATTGGTAATTTATGTGCCTCAAGGTTATTTAAAACTTTTACTACTGCAGGTTTTTGTATTCTTACTTCCTTTGTTTCTACTTTATTCCTTTGATCCTTTTCTGTTTGTACTTTTTCTTTTTGTGTTTGTGCTCTTGTGATTGCCAAGACATGTGAATTATTTATGTATAAATCCTTAAGTTCTTCTATGGATATTCTAGATATGCTATCCGCGTAGTTTGCTATACCTTTAACATACTGTATTTCAAAATCATATTCTTCCAAATCGATCAAATTTCAAATTTTTCCTAGACAATGTGTTTACCTCTTAATTGATTAAATCTTCTATCGCTGAAAATTTTCGGATCAGTTTTGTTATTTTCCTTATATGTTGCTTTATCCCATTCTGTATGTATTTCTAAGTTATTCTTCTTTTCTTCTAGCTCTTTTAGACTATATACGTTATCATTGATTAATAATATATTATCAATTATCTTAGCTTTAGCTTCACTTTCTCTCGCTTGTTTAATGTATCTTATTAGTTGTTTTCTCTGTTCCAATATATCTTTTGGATAATCTTCATCAATATATATCTTTGTTCCTTTTAATTTATTCATTCCGTTCAAAGTCTCTACTTTCTTATTCACATCTTTCATCATTATTAGTACTGGCCTATTTCTGTTACTGGTTTTGTTTCCTAATCTTTTACATTTCAAAATATCTGTTTTAACATCTACTGTGTTATTAACCTTGTTCATTACATCTTCTAATTTGTTTTCTAGTTGTTCCTCATCTTCTTCGTTGTCTTCTTCTATACCATGTATTATTAAATTCTTCTCCCTAAAATTTTTCGTATTATCTGTCATGTTTCCTTGCAAAAATTCTGTTTTTTCCTTTAGTTCCTTATTTTCCATCCTTAAATCGTAGTTTTCTTTCTTCAACTGCGCTATTTGTCTACTCATTTCTTCAATTTTCTCTTCTATCTTGCATATTCTCACGTTATTTTTAGCTTGATTATTGTAATTTCCATTATTATTGTATTTCCTATATTTATTAAAATTTTCGTATATGCCATAGTTGTTTCCTTGATTATACTGTCCAAATGTTCTTCCTGAATGATTACTGTTATAAAATCCTCTGTTGTCTCCTCTCCGGTGATTATTCCTAAACTCAAAGTTTAACTTCCTGAAGAAATTCCTGTTATCTTTCATATGTAAGACTTGTTGTTGTCCTACTATACCTTCTACTGAAACTGATTTTGACAGTACCTCTTGTGTAGTTTCAAAAATTCCCGCTGCAATTATTGTTTTGGTTGCATCCGTTGCGGCATTCATAGTTACTGCCTTAATCGTTGCTTCCTTAGTATATTTTTCGGCTAGCCGTTCAGGCATCCCTTCCGAAATGTATGCTGCCTGTAATCTTTCCGCTAGTTTCTATATTTCTGTTGCATACTGTGTCACATCCTTTCCATTTTGTCTTATTTTACCTAGCTTCGCTAAGAGAAGGCTTGGATTGTCTCCTCTTATCCCTGTTTTAAGTTTATTCTTGATGTCTGCAATGGAGTTTTCCGTCGTGATTAAACTTCTAGCTTTTCCTGTTAGTCTCGTTTTTATTAGTAGAATAGCATTTTCCTCATTACCAGTCGCGTTTATTTGTAGTAAATCTAATGAGTCTAAGAATGACTGTAATTTGCTTGCTTCGCCGTTAAAATCGTTCGGTAAAACTTTACTCGCAAAATTAAAAAAATCGTTCATACTTGTCGCCATTTTCAACTGTTTGCTTATTGCTTGTAATACAACAGTGTCAATTTCCTCAAATATAGAGGTAGGTATGTCGATAATACAATTTAACGCTTGAAATGCCCTATCAGCTTTATCCCTAATCCTACTTGAATAATTTTTACAAGTCTCCTGTTGTACTAAACTTAAATTTTTCCAATTTTTGGCTATTAACTTAGCAAAATTATTATAAAGACCAACTATGCTATTAATTACTTCTATATGTATATCAGGATTTTTAGGAGTTTCTTTCTTCAAAACCCTTTTTCCCTGTTTATTAACTTCTTCCACAATTAATCGTAACTTATCTTCAAAATCTTCCCACGTTATTGACATTTAAAAAAAATTCGTTCATAAGAATAGAATGCATATGTACTTACAATTATTTTTACACGGTGAGAGTTCCTGTTACCTGCTTTACTGCATTGCTTCGGTTGATATCCCTTTTCAACGCTCTTCGGTGCGTTTTCCATAATGACCAAACAAATTTTAAGATGAAAGCTATAGTTATAATGTATAATAATACCATTATGTGCATCGCGACATTATCTTGCTGTACCATGAAAGTGTTGTTTGACAATTCCTGTTTCTTTTGCCTCCTGTTTGGTTGATGATCCTCCCATTGTTTCTCTTCTCCAAGGTCCCAAATTTAAATAGAAAACCATATAGTTCTACTCTTATAACATCAATTGTACCATAATTTTTCGTTCCCAAAATGAAATTTCACCATTTACGTACAGGATAATTTACCATAACCATTTGTTACCATTATACCATTAATTTTTACATTACCATTTCCATTTTACCATTAGTTCCGCAGGATCGCCATGTGGTGGCGATTACCATTTTACTATCAATTTTTCCATTACCATTTCGTTCGCAGGATCGCCATGTGGTGGTTACTTAGTAAGTGTCCCTCGTATACTTGACGTTTACCGTAAATGCATATTATCATTGAGGAAACCACTTACCTAGCAACCGGTATTCGGGAATAAAATAAACAACATCACATTTATAAAAATCACTGGGTCGAGTTTTTAATACGTTAAATACACAAATAATAAAATATCAATCGACTTAGTCAAAGTATTAATAACAATAATATTTCCTTGGTTCGTTCACTCTCATTTTATAGGAAATGTAATTATATTTTGCTACATGCCTGACATCAGTCTATGAGTTGTACGTGTGTGTTTTCATTGCAATTAAAACGTGCTATAAACATATAATTATCATTGGCCTTCCTAGATCAATGCTCGCTAAATACTATAAAGAATATTAACCTAAATTTAAATCTTATTTCTAAACTAATGTCCTTTTGCCGGTAATGTCTTTTAGGGATCGCTACAGGAGACTTGAAACGAGCTATCATTGTTACCATTAACGAAATTACCCCAGAAATGCTGCGAAATACTTACAAAGAATTTAGAAAGAGAATTGAGAGATGTTTTAAAGCTGGGGGAGGATATATTGAATAATGTTTTTTGTTTACTCAGTGTTTCTTACATTATTATTCTGTATTGTTATTTTTGATAGTGATTATAATTCTTGAATAGTTAACATTGTTGTCAAATATTTCCTAAAGAATGAAAATTTGGAAAATAATTTATAAAAGTTGGCAGTTACTCGGTACATTGTAAACGTCACTCACTAGATCAATACATTATTTTCGAACTTAGTGCAAAAATTCATACGGTTTTCATAAAACTGGCTATAAAATGACAGGTTTTGAAAAACTTGAGTTTTATGTCATTTTATGGGGTTTCAGAACAAGCAAAACTTTTTATCAATAATGACATTTTTCACTATAACTAATATTTAAACATTTTTCACCTATAGGATACCCCATCCGTGGACACGCTGTATAAACATGAAACATCATTTCCCTATTCAGATTTAAGACATTTACCACTTTAACGAGTATGATTTTAATAATCATGACATTTTTTAGCCCCTATTTGAATTTCGCCCCTGGGCAGTTGTCCATTGTGCCCTGTGGTTAATCCGGAGTTGCGTTTTGTGTTTAAAAACAATTTGGATCGCCCTCGTAATCAGGATTGTAATAAAAAAAATTGATACAAGATTTATGATGGAAGACAAAAAAGTATGAAATCGACACCAAACGGTGGTCACTTATAAAAAACTTGTTATACAGGGTCAATTTGTATATTTATTTAAACAATTCTCAATTTTACAATAATTGTTGTTTTTTGTGCTTAAAAACGATTTGGGTCGCCCTCGTAATCAGGTTTGTAATGAAAAAAATGTGATCCAAGTTTTATGCTGGAAGACTCCAAAAGTATCGATGAATTTTTGATGGAACATCTTAAGCCAGACATTTCTCGAAAATGACACCAAGCTATAACCAAATTATAACGCTTTTAGAAACGTCCGTATATAGATCGTAAGCGCTAATATGTCCCCGAAAAAACATCGTATGCGCCGTATATTAGTGGTGGTTACGATTTAAGGCGTAAACATTGAAAGTGATTCTTTTGTCTTGTAATGTTTAATATTCCTGATGTTATCAACAGTGTGTTCAAATTTTTCAATTTCATTTTTAGATCTTCTAACTGTATGGAGTAATGGACGTTTTTAAGCACTGCTCGAAAATATCTTTCTTCTTAGACTTTATATGTAAAAAATACAGTATTTTTGTTCGCCAGTTCTTTAGTAATTATTGTGTATGTATCATTTGCTTTTGGTTGTATCCGGACTTGATCGAATCTGAGGACTTTAAGCTCCTAATTATTTTCTGCTACTAAATTTAGTAAATTGATTAGGGGTATGATATTTTTAACTTCGTTGACAAAAACAGGTGGAGTTTTAATGGGTTTTGTTTTGTTCGTGGAGTCCTTTACATCAGTACTGTTGTTATCCTCAGGAGCTTAATCTCCAAGTTCCTGGAATCTAAATGAAGTTTGGACTAGTGAACTTAACCAATAATCATTAATTTTTGTCTTCTTTGTTTGTCTCTTATCTGGGCTGTTTTGGAATTTTCAACGACTGTCCATGTATCTTCGAAATTTGATAGGGGAGGGATTAGATTCGGTAAGGTAGTGTATGGACTTTGTGATTGTTACTGCATGGGTTGGGGAATGTTTAAATAATTGTAGTTGTTACTTAGAAGTTGCTTACTTGGGTCAAAGCAAGGTGTTCCATGTTGGCGAAACGCCACTCTCTGAGATGATTGATAGTTTGGATGCACTGGTTGTCGATTGTTGCATAGTACTGGATTTGACGTTTCCTAATTATATTGTTGACTGGCCATATTACTACCTGTTGTCGATATCTTTCAACATATACATGTCGCCAATTTGTCATGAGCGCCCAGACCATTTATTGATTTAGTTAATTATAGTTTGTATTCCTTATGGCACCAAAAAAAAACGAGCACAAGAAGTATTTACGTCTTTATTCTGCGAATGAAGAGCTACTTTTAGTGGAATAGGTACACCATAAAGTTAATTAGTGGTAAAAACTGATGTAAATAAAGTCGGAATACTCGTAATATATTGGAATGTGATTAAAAAAGGAAGAGTTACTAATTGCCCACAATTGCACAGTCAAAATGCTTAGCTGAAACTGATACACTAGCTTGCGCAATTTGAAATTCTCTACAATCTCGAACTTTTGATACGATTTAACCACAAAGGCAAAATATGTCATCGCAAGCGTTTCATCAAAACAATGACTGCACTTTTTTAGCATGTACCAATAAGGTACAAGCATAATGAACTGTTTTGTTTTCATATTTTTAATTATTTTGTATTACCTCTTCATTTCATTTTAATAACGGTTTGATCAGCACCTTTGGGTCTTCCGTTCCCTTTTATAAATACAACCAAAACATATTATATTAACATGATCCAAATCGTTGTTAAGGTTTTTCATACTATATGCAATGTTTTAGGGATGTACCGGGATTCCGGCGGTACCACTAAATCCGGTCGATCCGACCTAGAGGCCGGAATTGCCGTTCCGGCCGAATCGTGGTTGCGATCCTGCCGGAACATATTTAATTTAGATTGTGATGAATAAATAAGAGCTTTTCTGTATTTTCAGAACTTAGCCTATACCTACGAATATTATCAACATATCAATTTCCGAAAATAGTCTCTCTGAACAAACACTAGTTGCTGGACTTGATAAAAATTGCTTTACTAAATTAATTAGGCCAGGAAATGTTCCACTGCGCTTGCTCAGCCACTCAAATGGGTCTGACTTTCTATCAATAACGGGCACTCCATAGTATACTTCAAGTTGATAGAGTATATTGCCTTTTGAAGCACTAGTAGAGAATGCGGGTGTCGAAGGTGGAACAAAGTTATCGTAGCACTTCCACAGCGTAAAAGATGAACTTGTTGAAATATCCTTTTTTTTTCATATGTTATCCTCGCTCTCTTTTGTATAGCAGCTAATGGGTCTTTATCCTCATCTTCGCTAATAACCACGTTAGCCTCATCATCTTCTTGTATTTCAGATTCGGATTCATCGGTGTTGCTCTTATTAATTTCTGTGATTTTTCGCAAAAGTTTGTTTTTTATATCTTCAACTATAGTCTGACTCGAAAAAAAGTACACTGCATATCTGGGATATTAAATAGTCGATATGGTAAAGCAGTTCTTGGACACCACATCGGAGAAACTTCGGTTCATTCCTGTAATGAGACTTTCTTTCATAGTTTCAACGTCATATAACTGTTCAATTTTATCGGACAAAAGGTAGCTCTTCAATACAGCGATTGTTGGAATTACTTCTGAAATAACTGAGCCCGTGCTGCTCATCAGTTTCGTTATCTCTTGAAAAGGTCTAAGTAATTGAAGGACAGATTGGAACAGGTCCCACTGATTATTGGTTAAATTGTTTATAGACTTTATATCCCTATTTTCAGTGTGATAACTAGTTACACAATGAAATCAAGTAATCTTTCTAACATGTAGAAAGTGGAGTTCCACGTCGTTTGTACATCTTGGATAATTTTCTTCTGGTTCCTATTGAACTCTTGTTGTATTGCACTTAATTTGCTGCATGCTAAAGAAGAGTGATTGAAATGAGTTACAATTCGGCGGGCACAACTAATCATATCTGATACGGTTCTTTGAGAATTTATGTTGTCATTGATTATTAATTGCAGTTTGGGTATAAAACAACCCCCACTGTTTATTTCTGCATCTATACAGCCTTTGACCTATTTACTGGAAGCCAGTGTGCTTTATTAGAATAATAGGCACTACACAAAGCAATGACATTTACTTTTTTTATGTATTTATAATTCATAACCCGGAACAGAATAAATAAAGGACCTGTGTATACAAAAAAAAGAAAATAATACAGAGTTTCATGCTTTAGATAGATATATGTAAAATATCGTTATGTTGCAGGAATTTGAAATATTTCCATATAAATCACGATCCGGCCGGAATTCCGGAGGTCCGGTCCGGCTACCTACCGGAATTACGGTTTCGGCCGAACCGGCCAAATATTCGATCCGGTACATCCCTACAATGTTTGATAAATCTTTCATAGTACTAAATTTGCCAATTGAATTTAATATTTTTTTGCTAAATTAGTTTTTTATTCCCGCGGACATCTAATTAATCTTCGACAATACATGTTTTAGTTGAACTTAGTTTACGATTTGACGGCAAATATTCGTATACCATTTTAAAATGCACATTTACATAATAACAAATTCTAATAATTCTTTGATTTGTAGACAATTGCCTGCTTTAATTGCACTAAGTTCTTAAACGTGCAATTTGTTCATATATAATTGAGTAATAAAAAAACAATTTACCTAAGCGTAAACAAATTCATACCTTGTTTGGTGTACGCCCTTTCCACGAGTTCTTACCGAACCACCATGAACACAAATATATTGGACTTCATAATATTTGAGATATTTATTCAGTACCCGCTTAAACGTCCTTAGGACTGCTTCAATAGTTCTACTACCTTTAATCCTAAATTTTTGTCGGTTTTCTTTTTCATACTGGTTTAAAATGTCATTAAACTCTGTAAAAGAATTTAATATATGCCCGCACCTGCACTGCATAATCCTATTAAAAGCTAAACACACAAAAAACATAGATAGACTACTTTGCATATTACGCAAATAAAACCGGCATAATTAACCTCAAAAAACAAAATTGCCATGATTTTAGCGTGTACTAAGAAAACATTAATCTGTGTATGTCAAAAAGTGACGTTGTAGCATTAATGGCGTTACCCGTTTACACAATTTTTATATTTCCGTACAAGTATCTAGACACAGCGAAAAAAAAACTGATATAAAAATTATGATGGAAGACGACATAAATATGAAATCGAAACCAAATGGCGAGTCAATTATATACAGACTGATTCTTTCTAGAATTTAAAAAAATATGCTAACAATATTTAAAAAAAAATATATTTACAGGAAGAATTTCTGCGCTGTATTATATACAGCACAGATGACTCCACCCACTTCCCTTTAAACAATTACTCCCCCAGCACAGTAGACTTAGTCATCGGCCGCAACATAAACACAATTACCAAACTAAAAACAATCCTAGACCTCAATTCCGATCATGATCCCATCCAATTAGAACTAAAAATAACACAATCCATACACCCATCTCCTAAACATATTCCCGATTACACAACCACTAACTGGACACAATACAGAAAACTCATAAACGAACACTTAACAATAACAGACAAAATTAAAGACAAATCATTTAACAAACATAATACAAAACTTAAAAGATATAATCATTACAGCGAGAAACTAAACCTCCACCCTTAAACGTAAGCAACAAAACCACAACTTCCTTCCAGACTATGTACTAAAAATAATAAAAGATAAAAACAAAATTCGCATTCGATGGCAAGCACCCAGAGACGATAACGATAGACACATTCTAAAACACTATCAAAACACCACAAACATACTAATACAGGAATATAGAATCTATACCTGGAAAATATTTCTAGATAAACTTTCACCTATAGACAATTCGTTATAAAAAGTTACCAGAAAACTGAAAGGCAAAAAAGAAGAGATCTCAAAAATTATTGTGAATGGCAAAACGTTCACACAAAAGTCCGATATCGCAGAAGCCTTTGGAGAGTATTTTCAGAACAACTTCACAAACAACACAAGAAACACACAACACCACATCAACATTTCACAAACAGTCCAAAATCATTTAAGCAAAACACACACTCCAAACACGAAAAACTTAGCTTCCGCTCATGAAATTTGCAATAAAATTAATTCTATCAAAAACAAGATAGCGCCGGGGAAGGATGGCATACCAAACATATTTTTCACGAGCTTACCTAAAAAAGCAATAGTTCAAATAACATACATAGCAAATTTCATGATTAAAACTGGCAACTACCCAGATGCTCAAGACTGCCAATGTTATTCCAATCGTCAAAGCTAATAAACAACCTTGTTATGTGGATAGTTACAGACCCATTTCCCTTTTAAATAAAATAGCAAAGGCGATAGATAAAATTATCCTTGAGCGAGTTCAAACACATGTTTTAAAAATAATATAATACCCCCTGAGCAATACGGTTTCAGAGGCGGACACAGCACCGTAGTGTTTAATTATATTAGAGAAAACTTCTTCTCCAAAAACAAAGCTGTAATAGTCACCGTAGACATACAGAAAGCTTTTGATTCCTTATGGCACAGGGGTTATTGTATAAACTCATATAATTAAAACTGCTAGATTATCTAATCAAAATTATAAAATCATATATTACAAATCGACAATTTTATTCCAAGGTGAACGACGGCTTTGCGGGCCCATGCCCTATACAAGCCGGAGTTCCCCAAGGATCAATTTTATCACCCTTGCCATATTCACTATTCACCCATGATAATCCCGCTTCCCCACAAATCCTTACAGCCATGTATGTGGACGACACTTGTTTGTATCATCAGCTCCAACATCAGAAATAACACTACACAACATTGAAACACATATAGTGCCCTTCTAAAGTCTCCCCCCCCTATCTATTTCATGAACCATATAACTTAAATCAATAATTGTTTGGGTGCCTGAAATAGGGTACAAATGCAACGTTTTTGATAGTATTTCGTGACGTCATCGCGGACTGCCGCCATTTTGTAAGATAATTTTAAATGGGATCATATGGCAAGTAATACCTCATTTGAATGCTCGTTCCAAGTCTTGTTCAATGACATCATCACGATCAAACTATTTCTACTTATTTGTGAATTTCAACCCAATTGCTAATTTAGAAAAGATGAACGTGTTCATTGGTCGCTTGGATATTTCGTGTGTCATTGATCTATTAATCGGTTCATTTTTGACATTAGCATCGTACTACTGTCAAAATTGAGAGTTTTTCTAAGAAATATCTAAGTGACCAATGAACACGTTCATCTTTTCTAAACGAGCAACTGGGTTGAAATTCACAATAAGTAGAAATATGTTGATCGTGATGTTGTGGTTGAACAGGACTTGGAACGAGCATTCAAATGAGGTATTACTTGCCATATGATTCCATTTAAAATTATCTTACAAAATGGCGGCCGTCCGCCATATTGAATGATGACGTCACGAACTACTAACTAACGTTACATTTATACCCTATTTCAGGCACCCAAACAATTATTGATTTAAGTTCTATGGTTCACTAAATAGGATAGGGGGGGAGACTTTAGACATGCACTGTATAAACTCACAGATACTACCATACATGATAGACAAACTCACAATTAATGCCTCCAAAACAGAGGACTTGTTACTCAGGATGAGACCAAGAAAAAACATATTACAACTATACAGCTGTGTATTGATGGGCAATACATATAGGGTTGCCAACTTTGGTTTTTAATTTTTCTGGACGAGGGTAATAAAAATTCAGAACAAACGGTATAAATTCTGGACAACCTTATTATTGCAAGAAAAACAAACTTAAACAAATAATTCGACAAAACAATGCGAGAAACTAAAAAAGTGTCCAACAAGGAATTTTTGGGTAAATAGGAACTAAGAATTAAACATTTCACTTAAAAAGTATGCAGACTATTAATAAATTACTTAAAGAACATAAAAAGTTACAGCTACTTAACAGTATCATTACTATCACTACTATCGCTGCTTTTAAACACATATTTCTTTTCACTTTTTACTGCTACCATTAACTTGTTGTTACCTCTTACAACATAATAAAATTCTTTACAAGTATAAGAATAATTAATCTTTATTTGAAGTTCAGCCTTGATGTGTTGTGTTCAATGGACAATCTATTACGTACATCAGTCCACAATGCCGAACACATTGAAAAATCCTCTCAGCGTCAGCATTGGACCCAAATATAGAAAATATAAATTACAAAATGATTGAGAAATTTTTCAACTCGGTATTTGTCGAAAATATTAAATTCCATTTTTCAAGTGTTGTATGATTTTCGTTATAAACCAGGTTTATAGCCGGATTATTTTGTCAAAATTCTTCATAAAGTTGATACATGTCTATGTTAAGGAGACCAAAATCAGTGACAGGTTGACACACTCATTATATTTTAAAAGTTCATTCAATGAAAACATCTTACATTTTTACAGGAAATTGTTTTCAGTAAAATCAAATTTTTGTTCTATAAGAATCTATACACGTTATCTTAATGTCATTTTGAATATTAGGTGGAGAAAATTTAAGCAAATTCATAACCGAAGCCTAGAAATTCATCTTCGATTCTCTGTACCAATTTATTCCTCAAAGTAGTTAGCTTATCAAAAACTTCAAAACAAATAAAATTCCTATTTTCCAACTGCTGTTCAATATCAAAATTACTTTGAGGATATTGTGGAAGGATGGCAAGTAACATTGTCTAATATTATTCTGAAAATTCTTTGAATCTTCAGCAGAAAATAACATTTAAGTTGCATAGGACAATCTTCACCAAGAGATGTAAAATAGTTTTTTATAGCAGGAAACACTACTCTCTACAGCAGGAAAAAGTGACAACCATCTTGTTGGTACATGACAAAGTATTGAATTATATTCTAATTCCACAGATTAAAAAAAAATCTTTTAATTCTGCCACTCTCTTTTGGCTTGCGAACTAAAATAGGCATATACTTTGAGCACTAAATTTTCATTGTCAAAATTACATTTATCTAATTCATTTTTTATGCTATTATTTATCATATGAGCAGGACACCCACTCGGCAGAATTCTTGAATTTTCTTTAAGCAATAACTGATATACGGAGTGCAACCTGCCAAAATTTAACGACGCATTATCGGCAGAGATGCTTGAAATTTGTTTTTGGTCTTATCCAAAGTTTTCAATTCTGTTTTATAAATTGTTGAATACAACGTTCGCTGTTAACGTTTGCATCTTTATAAAAGTCTAAAAGACATAGCTTAATATCGTCTCTTGAAAAAACCTTACAAGTATAGGAATGTTTTACAGTACGAAAAACACTACAAAGTTCCGCAGCTATTACTTTTTCCTTTGCAATGTTTATCAGGTCTGATTTTAAAAAAGCTAACATTGTTTGATTTTGTTTAACTACCGATGCACTTTTTTTATGTTCTTGTCCCATTTCGTGTTTACGTACATCGATCTATCCTCCATACGCAACTAAAAAGACTTACGGCAAATTTTACAATATGTTTAGACAAACCCCACCGCCACTAACAGTAGTTTCCTTAAGTAGCCATGGATATTCCTGCTCCCATTCTTTTCGGTAATGACATAATTACCTTATTTCCTTGGGAGGAATTTCCGAAATTGATGCGGAAGCCATGTTTTTTTTCTAGAATTAAAAGCACACATTTTTAATTAGCGCAAGAAAATATAAGAAATTTCTACCGTTAATCTTAGCGAATAGCGTTGTGTATGTAATAGAAATATTTTATAAACTTTGGGAACAAGATTAATATGATGCCAATCCAGCGGTCTTAAACGTCGCCACGCAGTAACCGCATAACACTCGAGAATATAAGGGAAATATGTGATTTGACAAAATCTCGTTTTGGTTCAGGCTGATTCGAGCGCTTGCAGTGGTGTGGCAGTAACTACTGACAACGTTCAAAGTTTGAAGTCCGAAAACCAAAATCTTGTATAATAAGAACACGACACGACGCGGTCGACCGGTCGTTGCCAATGTGACGATAAAATATAATAAATTGGGAGTTATTATTTGGAACAGTGAAATTAAGTACAATAGTCGTCCTGCAATAGGTTACTGCACAGTAGACCCCAAATGGTGGACGTCCACCGAAATGCAGGACGGTTGGCAACCTTAAATACATAACACCCAGTAATACATTAAAGTACTTGGGTTATACTGTGCATAGTAACACCAACGCCAACGCGCACATTGCCCAACAGGTATTAAAAGCCAAAACTTCAATGAGCAAATTATACCCGTTAATTTCTAAGAACTGGAGTCTCTCAACCACAAACAAAATTACAATTTACAAACAATTTATCAGACCTATCTTAACTTATGTCGCGCCGGCATGTTACACAGCCACCAAACACAATTTAAAAACCTTGCAGGTGGTACAGGACAAGTGTCTTCGCATGGCAATTAAACATACAAGAGTTTGTACAAGACTCCCCAAAAACACATGGTTACATGAACAAGCAGACTTGCCCGCTATCAAGGACTTTATAACAAAAATATCTACAAACTTTTATAATTACTGTCTCCCCAAAAATCTTCGTAATACGCTCAGAGCCGCTACTCGCGCAGAAGACACCTTTGATAGCGGGTGTAGGCTTCTGCATGGTACACTATTCACTTTTATCACCTAATAACCAAAATTTTCTAAATAGGGGCTAGCATATCCCTTATTCAAATCATTAACATATCCTTTATTCAAATCATTAACTGTCAACAGACAAAACAAACACCTCATCGTAAATAACATATGCCATGTTGCTGTCTCTCATAAATTAATAATACACTGTTCGATTTTGAAACCCTGTTTTTCAGCCGGTTTTCAGTCGAAAAATCTGGGGCGTCATATTTGTATATACATATTTGTATATAGGGACACAGTTATATAAACCAAACATAACAAATGGGCAATGTGTGAAGCAGGGAACCATGTACCTGTCCGGACTAACACCAGGGTAGTGGAAAATGCCATAACATCGGCCTCACATACTTTTTCTCACTACTTTTGTAAATTAACATGATAAATTATTGTAAATAAAGACATTTTTAATTGTAAAAAAAATCAATATATTTAATGTGATTTTTGGGTTAGTAGGGAAGGAAATGTACAAAAATGATAAAAAAACTTTTTATATAGGGTCAGTTTGTATATTTATTTAAATAATATTCTCAATTTGACTTTACTTGCATTTTGTGTTTAAAAATAATTTGGATCGCTGTCGTAATCAGGTTTGTAGTTAAAAAGTTAGTTTTTGTTCAAAGAGTTTATGGTAGATGACAACAAAAATATGAAATCGACACCAAATGGTGAGTCAATTATACACAGGGTGATTTTTTTTTCTAGGATTTAAAATATAATTTCATTTAATCGGATTCTTGGACTAGTAGAGAAGGAAATGTGCCAAAATGATAAAAAACTTTTTGTACGGGGTGAATTTGTATAATTATATAAATATTTTTTAATTTTGCAATTCTTTTATTTTGTGTTTAAAAACAATTTCAAACGCCCTTGTAATCAGATTTGTAATTAAAACATTCTTGATCAAAGATTTACAAAGGAAAACGACAAAAATATGAAATCGACAGGAAATAGTGCCTAAAAGCAAAAACTCGTTTCAAAATTAAATGTTGACAAATACTGAAGATAAAATCCTCATTTTTTTTTATAATCATTCATTGGTTTCAGGAAGTTAAAGATGTATTCAACGTTTATGGAATCAAAGTAGATCCCAGACATTTATCGTTAATAGCAGATTATATGACATTTAATGGATCATTTGAACCGTTGAGTAGGAAAGGAATGGAAAGTAGTGCGTCACCCTTACAACAAATGTCTTTTGAATCATCGTTGGTATTTTTGAGGAACGCGGTCATTAGAGGTAAGTTTTAATTATAACCATATAAATATATTGAAAATGAAAGAAGTAAATATTACAATGTCGAATTCTTGAATGAATTATGTGTTTCAGGACGTCAGGATGACATTCAAAACCCATCCAGCAGTCTGATGTTAGGCAAACCTTGTAACACTGGAACAGGAAGTTTCACCCTTTTACACAAAACCTTTACAGTTTAATTTTTATTTTCAACGTCAATTTATATATTTTGTATAAATTTATTTATAAAATATGTAAATAAACGTTTGTTTTTTTAGTTAAATTTTACTTATCTCTATTTGTTCCTTTTGTAATTTTGGAAAGTGGGTCCTCAATTTCTTCAAGAAGAAATATTCTGAGAGACTATCGAGGAATAAATTTCTGAATACAACACTCAAACTAACATGAATAATAGCAACACAAATAAATGAACGAAAAACCTTACAAAAACAATAATGATTAAAAAAGGGCAGATAGAAAAACTCAATTCAATAATGACGATTCAGTATGAATATAGAGTGGAGATAACGATGTTGGAATCAGAACTACCTCAGTCAGTACAGTTTGAAACAGGCATTAAAGAAATAGATTCTTGTAGTATGTTAAGATTTGATTTTATCATCGACGAAATAAATAAAGTAAATAAAATCAAAATGAATGGAGGAAATGAAAATATTTAAACGTAAATTTCATTTTATTTACAATTATGAGTATTCTTTACACATTAACACAATCATTACTATTCGGTTATTTCAACTAAAAATTACTTACACTTACACATTTTTTAATTACTTATGTTCAAATTTAGTTTTTAATAAAATTTTGCAACAAAATTCAAAAACTTGTAAAACAGCAATGCTAGAAGACGGATAACAACGATAAGTTCATTCTATGAAACTGGTACTGCACAAGAACTTATTTTTTCTGATCATGTACTTGTACCAACTTCAACACACCTAATCTTTACCACTCTTGTTTTGATATCTGATAAGGTCCAGCTCTTGGAGCTTGAATCAACAAATGAATATTATTTGGTATTTCGTACAGGTTAAATATTTCTACACCATTTTAGAACACTTTTTATCATTCTAGAACATTTTAGTTTATTCTAGATCGCTTTTGGATAATTTGGTAACATTTTACTTTATTCTAGATCATTTTACAAACATTCTAGAATCTTTTGGAGCATTTAAATCATCCTACACCATTTTAAAACTCTTTGTATCATTCTACACCATTTTAAAACACTGTATCATTGTAGAACGTTTTAGATAATTCTAGATCGTTTTTGGATCATCCTAGCTCGTTTGGAAACATTTCACTTTGTTCTAGATAATTTTCAAAACATTCTAGAATATTTTGGAACATGTAAATCATTCTACACTATTTTAAAACACTTTGTATCATTGTAGAACGTTTTACATTATTCTAGATCATTCTAGAACACAGGCTAGATTTTGGATCACCCTAGATCATTAGCAAACATTGTACTTTATTCTAGTTCCTTTTAGAAACATTATACAACATTTTCTAGAGAATTTAAATCATTCGACTCCATTTTAGAACACTTTTTATTATTCTAGAACGTCGTAGAACATTTTACATCACTCTAGATCGTTAGGAGACATTTTACATCATTCTAGGTAGTTTTAAAACACAATTTAGATAGCTTTGGAATATTTTGGATCATCCTAGATAGTTTGGAGACATTTTACATCGTTCTAGGTAGTTTTAGAATACAGTTTAGATAATTTTGGAATATTATGGATAATCCTAGATCATCGTTTGGTGATTTTTTACATAATTCTAGGTTATTTTAGAACATAGTTTTGATAATTTTGGATCATCCTAGATCGTTTGGAGACATTTTACATCATTCTATGTTATTTAAGAACACAGTTTAGATCATTTTGGAATAATTTGGATCGTCCTAGATCATTTGGAGATATTTTACATAATTCTAGGTAGTTTTGAACACCGTTTAGATCGTCTTGGATCATCTTAGATCGTTTGGAGACATTTTACATCATTCTAGGTAGTTTAAGAACACAGTTTAATCATTTTGGATCCTCCTAGATCATTTGGAGATATTTTACATAATTCTAGGTAGTTTTAGAACACCGTTTAGATAGTTTTGAATCATCTTAGATCATTTGGAGACATTTTACATCATTCTAGGTAGTTTTAGAACATAGTATAAATCATTTTGAATCATCATATATCATTTGGGGACATTTTACATAATTCTAGGTAGTATTAGAACACACTTTAGATCTTTTTGGAATATTTTAGAACACAGTTTGGTTCATTTTGGATAATCCTAGATCATTTCGAGACATTTTACATAATTCTATGTAGTTTTAGAACACAGTTTAGATTATTTTGGATCATCCTAAATCATTTGGAAACATAGCTTATAACAATTTTCAAAATCGGCGCCGAATTCGAATAGTAGGAAATAAACTATAACAAACTGGTTGAGGTCTTGAAATATTTTCTCCGACCCAAACTCATAAAATTATTTTTAACACAACATGACCATATAATTTTTAGACTTTAGGCGCCTTATTACCCAGGCTTAGATCTGATTGAGTAAGTATGGACATCACTTGAATAATATGTGGCACATAACAGGAAAAGATCATGAGAATTATCATTTCTACTTCTGACACAAATCAGCTAGTTGTTCGTATTTCTTTAGTTAACAGCATTGCTGTTTTACCCGTGCTTAAATATTGTTGCTGTTATACAATATGTGACATAATTTTGAGCAGTTTGATTATCTAAACGATTTTATATTATAAAATTAAACTAATAATTTACAAAAAATAATAGTACTTAATAAAATATACCATAACGTTACTGCAGATCGTAACTGTAAAGCATCGTTGTAAAAACCACCATAAACTTGAAGACCAGCCGTTTCTATGCTCTGTTTACAATAATCTCCATCATAAAGCCAACCGACAAATTCGCCTGAAATAAAAAATTGCATTATATGACGGAAATTTACCTTTACCATGTCTTTCAAGTGATATTTGTCATCAAAAGGCGTAAGAATTAAGAATGTTAAGGTTTAGCATAAGACTAGTAGTAGGTCAAATTAGCATGACAGATGTCAATTATAAGAAATATATTCTAGAATGATAGTACATGTTAAATTTTTAATTTTTTCATATAAAGAGTATTACTACAATACACTATAGAGTTAGTAATTCATTCCTGAAATAACAAACTGTAATAACCAAATCCCACCAAAAATTCTTCTTACTCTTCAATTCAATAAAATAGTTTGTTTACAAACGTGGGAAATTCGAAATTTTTGCAAAATGACACGTCGCGTCATCTGTCTACAGTTATTGGTCCATGTCGTAGCATGTTTGATTATGAATCGATTTAAAATTATTTTCTACTAACGGAAAGCTTCGATTATTAAAAAGTGTAAGTACAGTTAGGTTTGGGTTTCAATTATACAAAGGTCTTTAGGACGTAGTTAAACAAGTATATGGGCACGTTATAATCATTAAGTAGGCGGGGTTGGTTGTAAGTTGGCCATTGCTTGTAGGTAGCTTTCTGCAGTCCAATGGAGAAATGCAACCAACGAGTGTCTGCCTCCTCGTGGCACCGCTGGATACGGTAGCACTGTTGATCATCAGTGGCAACAGTGTCAACCAACCAAATGGCACTCCAACAACCGAAGCTAAGGTGTGAGGAATGGCCGCAGGGAATGCGACCGCGAACGTTCCCCTGGGCGTATCGGGTGACACCCACTTGGAAATAGCCTTTCCCCGGCATGCGGGGTTATGACAGAGACGACAAGCATTTTCCTAGCTACTCGTGAGATCAAAATGTATCATAAACAAAAAAACGGAGGATGGGCGAGAACGCAAAAAACTGAGGATGAGCGAGAACGCACACATCCAACGCCAAAGCACCGTGGAGGTAAAAGAGTCTGCAGTGCTGAGGTAACGAGAAGGAGGAAGGTGAGGCAGCAGGCTGTCGTCTCTACATACAACACCAGCGCGACTCGCCCCTCTCTATCTAAACCTGGCAACGGCGGCCAAAGATGCAAGGGTGGCGATGCCAGTTCCTCCTCCAAAAGAGGCCCGGAACGCGTCGCCCCCCAAGAAAAGAAGCGCATCCGCTTCAACACCTCGGAGGAAAACTCTTCCGGAGGAAAGATGATACGGATGGACGCTAAAGCAAAAAGCTACAGCGAAACAGCTACCAGCCAGGGTAGCTATTATGGATAAGGCCGATCCATACGGTAAAACAATTACCGATAATGGAGACCTTGTCAAAAGACAATTAATGGAGGCTTTAGACGAAACCCTTATGTCCGCCTCCAGCAGTCAGTAAAAGCTACCTACTTTTAGGTCATGGTCGCACTCTGGAGAAATAATCAGAGTCACATGTGATAATGACGAAACGCTTGAGTGGCTAAGGAACACGGTTTCATGATTGAAACCGTGGTAGGAGGCTAAGCTTGACGTGGTGGACGTCGACAACCTCCCCCAGCTGACAAAAGCCACCCTCTGGGTCCCTAGCGAAGCTCACGCTGACCTGGGTGACAAAGAGGATGTGCTGCGCCGGCTAGACAAACAAAACCCAGACCTTCGGGTGGATGCATGGTTTTCTTTCCACTACGAAGCGAAGGTCAATCCCAAAGGGCACCTCTTCATCTTCGGCATAAGAGAAGAGGAAATGGGAGTCCTAGAAAAACGATCAATGAGGATGAGCTACGCGTTCACCTCGTTGATTGTTAAAACAAAGAAACTCCACCCGGAACGAAGGAGATCGAGCACGGATCCCCATCCGAGTAACCCCAAGGAGCTGTTGCTTCTGCGGAGACTGTCGAACCATTCTCCAAGATGGCGACCGACAGTCTCCTGACAGAACTAACAGCTCTAAGCCAGGATACAGGCGACGTCAACCCACCTCCAAGTGAGGAAGTGGAGATGGCCTAAAAGAAACCAAAACCGATCTCACCACCATGAAGCAGAGATGGACAATGAAAAGGTAAGATTTATTCAGTGTAACCTTCAACACAAAAAGGTGGCTTCGGCAACACTATGCCGCCATCTTATTGTGATGCAGGACACAATAGCACTTATCCAAGAACCCTGGATAAGACAAACCAAAATCATGGTTATAAATAATCTAAAAGGTTCAATTTTCAGCTTCTCAAGCAATCAGCAACCTAGGACGGCCTAATACGTCCCTAGGAATTTTAAGACCTATCCACTGACGCATTTTTTGTCCTCCGGCCTAACGGTAGTGAAAGTTGAATATGCAGAGAAAGGTCAAAAGAAAGTGTTAATACTGGCATCCGCATACCTCCCCTCAGACACAGCTAAACCAGCACCAATTAAGGAGTTGGAGAATCTTGAGGAACACTGTCTCACCCAGAAGCTTGAATTGGTAATATGCTGCGATTCAAACTCTCACCACGTAAGCTGGGGCAGCAAAGATTAACACTAGAGGTAAGTTTTTATGATTACATAACTAACAAGAATATATGTATTCTAAATAGAGGTACTGAACCAACTTTTATTAACTCTCGTAGTCAAACGCGAATAGGTATTACCCTATCTACTATAAACACTTCGAATATAATCTCCGGCTGGCATGTATCTGACGATATTTCACTGTCTGACCACCGCTGGATAAAATTCGAAATAAAACTGGCGCTCACAACCTCTACAATAACTCGCGACCCCAGGAAAACGTACAGGACAAATTATGTCCACTGTTTGAAAGGGGACCGTCGAGGATGTGTTGCCTAACAATAAAGGATATTTGGAAATTTATTCTGAAACTATTCAAAACTCCATAATTAATGCCTATAATATGTCTTGCCCACTCAGGCGGGTCGATCTTGATGGAGCCTCCACTCCGTGGTGGTGCCATGAGATTGATCAGCTCAGGGGAACGGCGAGGAAATCTTTTAATAAGGCTAAAAAAACCAGACTCGAAGAGGATTGGAACTCATACAAGTCACACCTCAATGAGTATAAAAAAGTCATTAGACAAAAACAAAGAGAAGCATGGAGAATCCAAGCAGCTATACTCCAAAAAGCCCTCTCACAAGATCCCCACCGTCATATCGGTATACTAACCAGAGAGGATGGCACAAAACTGCTAACCTAAAGGAAAACCTTCAACTCTTAATGTCTACTCGCTTTCCTGGCTCCAGATCCACAAACACGGCAGCCTGGGAGAATGAGGAGAATTACTACCCGACGGACGATGACTGGCGTATATCACGACAGATCGTCGACGCGGGCAGACTGAGGTGGGCCATCTCTGGCTTCTCCTCCTTTAAATCCCCAGGAACGCACGGCATTTATCCAGCCCTACTTCAGTGTGTCCTGGATGACCTAATGCCGCACCTGGTAGGAATCTTCAGATCCTCACTAGCACTGAGGTATATTCCAAAAGGTTGGAGAGAAGTTAAAGTTGTGTTCATACCAAAACCAGGAAGAATGGACCATTCCATTCCAAAAGCATATCGACCCATTAGTCTCACATCGTTTTCAATGAAGACCTTTGAGAGGAGACAAAATCCACTGCATCCAAATCAACATGCATACACTCCAGGGAAATCCACCGATTCGGCTCTTCATCTCGTGAAGGGCCGCATCGAATGATCGTTGGAAAAAAGGAGTCCACCCTGGGTGTATTCATAGACATAGAAGGTACATTCGATAGAATCACTTTTTCCAAAATAACAAATGCAGTTTCCAACAAGAATACCCCCAAACTATAAATGGCTGGATATATAAAAAAATCAGTGTAGATGACGTAACCATCAGAGGCTTAGTTGTAAAAAGTTGTCCACGGGGAAGGGAACTCTCGCCACTACTGTGGAACATGGTCTTAGATTCCTTGGTCTGCCGCCTCAACGATAGCAATTTCTACACAATAGCATATGCAGATGACCTAGTGATTCTGCTAACAGGAAGATTCGAGGAGACACTCTGCGCTTTAATGCAAGAGGCCCGCAATATCATAGAACAATGGTGCAAAGACCATTCACTGTCAATAAATCCAAAAAAGACGGAGATGGTTCTTTACACGATAAAAGGAAGCTTGTAATACATCATATTTAGGGGTCACCGTCGACAGTAATTTAACGTGGAACTCTCACTTAGAAAGTAGAGTTAAAAAAGCATATATTTCTTCAGAACAGTGTCGTAGAACCATTGGCCGAACCTGGAGAATGTCACCTAGGGTCGCTGCCTGGATCTACACTGCCATCATCAGACTTATGCTGACGTACGGCGCGATTGCCTGGGGAGCTAAAGCAAACCAGCTGAAAGTCGTCCGAAAACTGAATCAAATCCAAAGAACAGCGTGCCTCACACAACAGGAGGCATGAGAACTACACCAACAAGGGCGATGGAGATAATCCTCGGTCTCACTCCCCTTGACATATACATCAAGGAGGTTGTTTTGATGACCATGACACGTCTGCACTCTACCGGTATACAACCTGATGTAGGATCCGGTAAACTGGGGCGTAACTTGTGGCATGAGGTCCTCAGGGAGGTCCCACTGCTGCAGGCCAATACAGATTCGATTCCACCGCGATATGCCTTCCACAGGCCCTACAAGGTAATCTTTAAAAACAACGCACAAGACCCATTGGAAGAAGGGGCAATCCGCATCTTCACAGATGGGTCTAAATACAATGTAGGCTCAGGATGTGGAATTTTCTCCAGATCCCTGAATCTAAACATAAAATGGGCAATGGACTGCAATTCAAGTGTTGCTCAAACAGATCTTACTGTTATCTGCATCGCTGCAAAAGAGATTACCAAAAGGAAAACCACAGGTAATAATATATACATCCTTACGGACAGTAGACCAACACTACTAACCCTAAACAGACCACGCATTACATCAGGCCTAGTACTAGAATGTCACATGGCCTTAATCGAATCCTGTAACAACAACATAGTCACTTTAGGCTGGATAAAGGACCATAAGAAATCGAAAGGAAACCCTATTGCAGACTCGCTAGCTAGGAATGCAGCCTCCCACAAATTCTTAAGTCCTGGCCGACCTATTAAAGGAACACTTCCTTAATAAGTTTAAGGGTAGATGGGACGACGCAGAAGGCTGCAGGCTTGCCAAGGAACTGCTACAGTATCCGGACAGCAAAATAGCCAAAAAATACGTGACTCTGAACAGGCAAAACCTACGAACAGCCACGGGTATTCTGACTGGTCACAGCCACCTACGAAAAGACCTCCACAGACTGGGTCTGTCTAACACCCCACTTTGTAGAGGATGTGAACAAGAAGATGAGACTGTCGAACATATTCTTTGCAAATGTCAGACACCCTCATTTTAGGTTTCATATATTCGGCGAGCACAGGCTAACATACGCCTACTTCAATGAAGTAGGCTGGATGACGAGCTAGAAGGAAGTTTTGAACCTCAGAAGAATGCACAATGGGCCAATTGTGGCCTAAGTGCTGTGGGGTCACCCACCTTTCAAACTTTTACAGATACAGAGAATCATTAAGTAGGGCTGGTTATAAAAAAGAGTCTCCAATAATAATTAAAAATTATCTAGGATGCATTTAAAAAGGTAATATGTAACAAAATTCAATTGAATCGAGTGCACGTCGTGTCAGCAGTCTACTTCGTCGTCTACTTAAAGCGGGTTTATTCATGCAAATAAAAATAGAAATTGACCTTATGGGTAACGATGTATGCGTTTATACAGCTCATGAAAGTAAAATAAAAGATGACCAACTTTTATTTTTATCCGATAACAAGTGCGCATGTTGAAATTTGTCAGCCGCCGCGCTTCGCACGTCACATGCCACCTTACCTCTTTTGGACTTTCTTTTGGTAACTGGGAACTTCTGCGTAGATGCCAGTGCCCCGTCGATTAATTTTGGAACTTGAACAAGTTAGTACAAAATGTAAACAATCAGCACAGAAGTTCGTTTTGTAGAGAACCATTAAAGGGAGGAACGATTTGTAATTATCAGAGCTAAAATATTTAAAAAATATCCATTTCTACTTTATATCTTGTTATATCAGATCAGTACGATAATTTTGATATTATTTTCAGTGTCCGTCGACACTGAACTATGAAAAAAATCCACAATAAAGTGAAATAAGACAGGATTCCTCGGATGTTATGAATAAAATTATCCTTCAACGTACACCTTTAGTTAATAAAAATGTATGTAATCCTTGATAAGTTCCTTCTCTAACAATATCTCGTCATCACTGATATATAATTAATATTGTAATTGTTAATCCAATTATTAATAAATTGTTATTATATGAGTGGAATCATTTAATTAATCCTATAGGTAAATCTTCATAAGCGATACTCCCTCTGACGAGTGTTTTTGTAACTAAGTTAATATACAATGTTCTTTTTTGGGTAACTTAAAGCAGTGTAAAGTTGAGGTTGCGAATTAAATTATTTTTTCGTTTTAATTTTGAATTTGAATAATTATTACTGGCGTGTTCCTCAGTACTTTCCCCGGGCAAAAAAAATTCTGAACTGAACTTTCACAGTTTTCCAGTAGCAGAAAATTTGAAAGTTTTTATGGAAATCGAAATTGGGGGCAGCGAACTTGTTTACAGAAGGAAATAATGGATTAGGATTTGGAAAAAGGTTGTCTAATTATATGAACATTTGCTCTATTCACTTTAAAGAAACTTATTATCTTCAGAAGGTTTGTTAATATATGAATTCAATTTATGTATCTAGAATTTAAATAAAATATTTTTAAGAAAGGTAAAGCGCAGAAGATTAAAATATAACGCTGTCCCTTCCAAGAATTTATCAGTAACTGGTGTTCCCAGTTCATCCCTCAGGTCTACAATTTCTAGAAAAGGAGTCAAAGCGGAGGATACTCCCGATTTAAACGAAAGAACTAAACTGTCATCACCTCGTTAAAATAGACTTGACTCTGAAGATCAGGAAGATGGAGAAGCTGCAGAGGCATTATTGTCTTTGATGAGTCCTTAATAGAAAATAACTATACTCAATGCCATAGTCATAAAGATTTTAATGTACAAGTAAACAATCCAACAGTTTTAACATTATGAACTGATAACTGGCACACTGAAATAAATAACTTTACCACTTTTAATGGAACTGCTGAGAATATATAAAAGATAAGCGACCAATTGATTCAAGTTAAAAGTATTTTTATTTAAAATAAACGGTTTTAAAGATTAAAACTAACTTTTCCGCATCTGTGGCCCTGAAGAATATTCTATCATAAAATTGTTACTTGTATACACTTCGGGGAATGTATCGTGCTAACAAACCGAAATTTCTCCAAAAATTTAGTATATCTAGTTTTATAGGACCCGCTGTACTCGCTCTAGTCAACTGAAAATCAATAGTATACATCTGTGAGACACCTTGAACAATACTTATTCATAAAGTTGATCAATCGTATACTCTCTGGAGGCTGTATCGTGGTAACAAACTGAAAATTCTCCAAAAATGACAAAAATTTGGTACTTCAAGTACCACAGCACCCGTTGTACTGGCTTTAGTGAGCTCAATGTCAATAGGGTTCATCTTTAAGACGCTCTGAATAATATCCAATCATAAAATTCATCACTTGTATATACTCCGGAGGCTGTATCGTGCTAACAAACTGAAACTTCTCCAAAAATGACAAAAATATCGTACTTAAAGTACTGTAGCACCGGTTGTATTGGCTCTGGTGAGCTGAAAATCAATAGGGTTCATGAGTGAGATGCCCAGAATAATACTCAATCATAAAATTGGTGACTTGTTGAACTCCGGGGGCTGTATCGTGCTAACAAACTGAAATTTCTCGAAAAACGACAAAATGTCGTACTTCAAGTACCATAGCACCCGTTGTACTGGCTCTGGTGAGCTGAAAATCAATAGGGTTCATCTGTGAAATGTACTTAACAATATTCCATCATAAAATTGGTGACTTATTGCACTCCGGAGGCTGTATCGTGCTAACAAGACTTGCAAGGAAAAGTGGCCGACGACAACGACGACGACATACACACAGGAGTATTCTCTAAAAACCGTTTTTTCCTGTTGTTGTTGATGGATAACGTAAAAATAACTCAAAAAAAAATTTCAAATTTCCAACTTTTTTGTGGGTAAACCAATACTTTTCTCGCATATTAGATAGGTTGGCGGAAAAGTAAAATTAGTTGTTTTATTGAGACATTCATTCATTTTAGAAAAACAATTATTATAATAAAACTAGAAAAATAAAATGTCAAGTACTTTCAAATATGCATTTAATTTCAAAAGGATATAAGGAGGCAATTATTAAAAACCAAAACCAAGTTCAAAACACTCAATACAATCACTAAAACACTTTAATTATCTACACAAGGACTCAAAACGCCACAACATAAAAATGGCAATGTATATTAAGGAGTTTCCGGTTGTCTCCACCATGGAGAAGCCTATTACATTGGATATTGCGCCTATTGCAGGTCAACGTCTAATATATACTAAATGAAAGGAGCGATTTTTATGTAAGGACATTAATCTACTTCTCTAGAGTATAAAGTTCTTGAACATTTAAGTTTAAATTATAGCAACAGCAGATTATGGTATACGATTTGGAAGGGTTCCTTGAGGAAATAAATGTGCTATATATGAATAGAATAAATTATGGAGGAAAGAAACAATTTTAAAGTATAAATTGTACTTATAGAGAGAAATATCTACAAACCTGTTCGTAAATTTTCGTTGCGGAGCCAATCTTCTAACGGTTGAAAATATTCTCGTAAAGCTCTACCGTCTAATCGACTTTCTCCTATAGTTTGGAATAAAACGTCTCTCCATGGTTGAGATGAACCTTTTTCCATGATTTGTCTGAAAAAAATATATCCAAATCCAAATTATTCTTACAAAACGTTATTGTCCTTTTTTATATTTTCAATAAATATTAATGTACATATTTTATTAGCAGAAATACTCGTTAACAAATAATACACTGTGTTAGTTATTATTTGATTATCTAGTTGTATAGGGTCTGGCAAATCTCTGCCGTAGTTCTATAACTCTTATTGTATATATATGTTATATACCTTAAATTACTTAGTACATATTTAATAAATTGCTTAATCAGCATATTGTGTAATAACCTGTTGTTTTATAAATTGTTGAACCTTATTTTTGCTTACATTGTATTTTTTACCTTTTTTAATTGTTTAGTTTATATAGTCAGTCTAGAATTTACTTAGAATCTTGAAACTTGTAACTTTTGTTAAATAAATAATTTTTTAAAAAACCTTTTTCCGTGTGTAAAAAGTTATTTGGCGCAGTCAGTAGGATATGTTAAACGGGCGTTAGTGAATATAACAATCGGTTCATATCAACGATTTATTAACATACCTTAAGTGACTCTTGGTTAAGTGAATTAAGTAGCTTAACTTGAAGACAGTTGGCTCGTACGAAGAGGAATTTCAAGGGAATATTGGTAATTCCAACTACAGGTACAACTAGATGGCGCCTAATTTTCATGTATACTTTATGTTGTATAGAGGAAATAATTGTTTATTTAATTCAGAAAGTTCTGACAACTCAGATTCTGATTTAGATTCTGGCTCACAAACATATCGTAACCGTAAAATAAATATTGAATTATCAAAACCTAGACTTAAATTAAATACATTAGACAAAATGCCGGTAGATCAAGTGGTACCGCAATTGAAAAAGGAATATCTGGACATGATTCCAGAATTCCATGGCGAAAATGCTTTATTACCCAGATTCATAGAAATTTCTGAAAAATTAGTAAATAAATTTTACAATACAGTAGATTTAACAGACTTTCAAAACGAATATTTGATGTCTAGTATTTTATCTAAAATTAAAGGCCAAGCCGCAATAAATATTTCAGCTTGTAGTATTTCAAATTGGCAGAATTTGAAAGATGCTTTATTGAACACATACGCTGATAAACGAGACATTTACACGTTAAGTATTGAAATATCGGAATTAAAGCAAGGAAAGGAATCACCTTTTGACTTTTACAATAGGATACAGCATCTTTTAAATCTACAAACATCATTATTAATGACACGCTCAAATGCAAGTGAACAAGCCATTTTAGGTAACTATTTTAGGAATTTAGCACTAAGAGTACTATTGCGCGGTTTAAAGGAACCTCTCGGTACACTAATGCGTACCAAGAATCCTAGAGTCCTAAATTCAGCTTCAAATGTTCTAACGAATGACTTTCAAGTTTATTTAAGTAATAATAACAACAATACAAATCCAAAAAATTCATTCAATAAGCCTAAGTCACAATTTAATGTTACATCACATAACAAAAATAATTATCCTAATAACCAAACAGTAAACGGGCCAAATTTACAACATAATTATCAACCACAATTTAATAGAAATTTCAACAATGAAAATAATTTACCTAGTACAAGTAGAGATACAAATTTTCAGAATAGAAATACTAATGTTTTCAAACCTAGTAGAAATTATCAATTTCAAAAACCTACTCCAATGAGTATATCTACTTCTAATACGTACAATAAACCAAATGTACAGAATAAAAATAATGGCCAAAATCAATCGCATTTCGTAGGTAATAGAAAAAAATTTCTTTCGGAAGAAATGCATAATATGGACGATACTGAACGTCACACTGATGTTGAAGATTGTTTTTAGAGGAAAATGCCTCGGAAGAGACAGACGCGTAGAAATGTTTAATTTTACGAATTATGAAAGTGAATTACCGTACATAATATTTCCTGAACAACATTTAAAAGTAATGATTGACACAGGTAGTACAAAATCTTTTGTAACACCTGAAATTGTAAAAATAGTATATTAAAGTATAAGTGGATAAAGAGGTCTTTCAAACACGCGCGATTTTTCGAGCACGACGGCGCAGCCGAGTGCTCGAAATAGAGCAAGTGTTTGAAAGACCAGTTATCCACGAATACTTTACGCTATTTTTTTTTATTGGTGCACTTTGGAATCATAAAATATTATTATTATATTATCACTACAAAAAAATGGAAGTCCATCCTCGATGCCCAGCCATGTTTCGTGAACGTCAAATAGTATTTATTTTTAGTTGACGTTACGTCAGATCAATAATCAAAAAGTTTATTTATTTATATTTAAAGGGAAACAATGTAAATATGAATATATAAATACATTTTGCAGAAAAAACCAAATAAGACATTGGTTCCCAATGATAATATACAATTTAAAAACTAATAAAAAAAGTTGTCATTGATACTTACGTTTCTCAAGTTGTTGTTGTTACCATGGGGACTTTAAAAATCGCGCATGTTTGAAAGTTCGATTTAAACACGCTGACGCGTGCTTTAAAAAGGTAATATGAGGCATCAATAAAAAAAATTATTTTTCAAAATCGACTACGAAAAAATCTTTCAAAGTAACTTCTGCTTTAGGCTCAAGTCAACAAAATTATTGTACAGTAATTCCATCTTCAAAGATATTTAAAATGAAAAATAAAATGAACTTAGGATATTGTATATTTAAATTTCACAATCATTTTGATTGCTTATTAGGTTTAGATAATCTGAAAAAATTGAATGCAACTATTGATTTAGTAAATAATGTTTTAATTACGCCTTATAGTGAAATAAAAATGAATTATTTTAAAATCAGAAGCGAGAACACGAATTGTATAGTAGTGCCTCCGCGAACTGAACAAATAATTAAATTGAATATTGATAATATTAATAATGGCGATATAATTATCCCTTATACAAAAATCGGAAAATTATAAATTCCCCAATGAAAGGCGGAAAATAGTCAAGCCGTATGCACTATTTTAAATCCGTCTGAGTCATATTTTAAAGTAGATTTTAGTGCTCCTTTAGAGGTTGAACAGTTCGACGAATACGAACAAACCTTGAGCCCTAATTTTAATGCGAACAGAACATATGAATTCTGAAGAACGCAATGCTATTCTTAAATTAATCTGGTGATCGAGCTAGCCATTTTTATTGACCATTTCTGCCTGTCCATCTATTAGTAAACTGTGGGTGTAATTCATCTGCTACCTGACGTAAATAATCCCATTCCATCATGTTGGTACCACATTGATTGTCTTACAGCAATGGGAACGTTTTCAAGTAGAAGAGGAAGATAATTAACCAAAAAATATAGATACATGAGTCCGTTTAAATTGGCTTAGAAAAAATGCTGCCCAATCACATGTTTCCCAAGTATACCTCCCCAAACATCGATCTTGGCTGTGTGTTTCTCTGATGATGTGGGGATTTTCATTGGCATAATAATGCATATTGTGTCTGTTAACGAATCCATTCTTATGGAATGAAGCTTCATCAGAAAATAATACTCTTTTGTAAAATCCTGGATCTTGTAGAAGTTTTGATTTAAGCCAGTTACACAATGGTTTCTCAGCTCGGATGTGCGGATGATAATGATGATGTTTTAATATTAAATAAACAGACTTTTCACTAATACCCACCAATTCAGAAATATTTTGTTGACTTGTATTTGAATTTTGTTACTGCCAAAATAACCGATAATAAATTGTCATCATGGATAGCACGTTTGGGGATTACCGGTGGTTTATATGCCGCATTTCCAGTTTAGTTAAATTGGGTAAGCAATTTTTCAAAACTTTTTTTATCTGCAACGCGTCGATTAGGATATGGTGGATTATAAATTATTTTTGTTAATACACTCAAAAACCGTGTAATTCTATCAGACAGAAACATAAAAAAATATAACTTAGTCTATGGTGTAAAATATGCTGAAAACGGAATAGAAGAAATCCAAAATGTGATTTATCTGATAAAAAATAAATGTGAAATACCCTGTACTTTTCATGACTTCAGAGATTTTTATCGTATTGGTAAAATAGAAACGGTAGATAATGAAGAGAAACGTAGACCACTCCTAATAGAATTCATATATAAAAAGCAAGTTACGTCAATCCTACAAAATTCCAAAAAATTAAAAGGTACCGGGGTTTTCGTCTCTAAATATTTAACTCACGAGGATTTTAAAGAAAGGAAGATAATTTATAATCACTACAAACAAATTAAAGAATTGAAACTGCAGCCTGAAATAAGACATAACACTCTCATCGTAAATAATTACACATACACTATTGAGCAACTGGAATACCCAACAACATATCAAAACTTCAAATCAATCAAAGATTCTGAACAACATCCTGATCCTAATTGTCCAACTAAATCTACGGCAAAAAGAAAAGTACTGGAACCTAGTGAATCCTTAGAAATTCCTTCAAAAAAACAACCGAAAAAATAGTAAGAGTGATTCATAAATTGTGGCGTACATTTTTTAAATCTAGTAAGGGCTATTATGTTGAATTGTGAAAATATTTATAACTGTGATTTACTCGTCATTTTTCTTTATTGAGTTAATTTTTAACATTTAAGTTTATTTTAGGAGTAGATGTATTATTATTTTTTTATTTTTAAGATATTTTAATGGACCACAATACTCTTAATTAAATCTTGAATATTCTTAGATAGTTTATTCATGATAAAATATGGATCAGTTTATAAGAGATTTAGATTATGAACCGCATGACTCTCTCGAGGTATTTGACATAGGAGATTTGAAAAACTCTATACAAACTGATACTTTTAATATTATCCATCAAAATATACGGAGCATAAGGAAAAATCTTGATGAATTCAATGTAGTCCTAAGTAAAGCCGGAATTGATTTTGACATCATATTTCTCACTGAAACGTTTATCATTGAAGATGTACACTTTTTTGCTAATACTGATTATGACCTATTCTATAATGAAGGTAACCTAAACAAAAACGATGGAATATTAGCATATGTAAAAAAACTCTTAAATGTTCAAAACAAACAATAAAAATAGGTCAGTTTACTGCATTACAGATTACCATTGAATTAAAAAATAAAAAACAAATTACTGTCACGTGTATGTATCGCTCTCCTTCTACGAATAATGAATTATTTGTTGAAGCCCTTGGTTTATATCTAAAACAAATAAACAATAATAATTCAGTGATGCACCACATATTCCTGGGGGATATCAATATAAATATAAAAAATAGTGATGATCGAGCTGCATTTGATTATTTAAACTTATTATATGAGTATAAGTTCGAATCAATGATTAATAAATATACGAGAATTCAGGGAAATTCAAAAAGTTGTATAGACCATATTTTTCTAAGAAGTGGAATATTTGATAATTTAAAAAAAGATATTATTTCCGCCGTTGTCGAAACTAATGTAACCGATCACCGGGCAACTTTTTTAAGTATACCAGTTCCAAAGAAATGAACTAAAGAAGATGTCGGATATACAAAAAGTATTATAAATTATGATAGACTGAATACTGATCTCGATAAATACAACTGGGATTATTATTATGAAATTCAGGATGTCGACCATAAAACAGATTTATTAATAAAAGTGTTACAGACCCACATTGTAAAAATACGGTGGTACTTAAACTCAAGAAAAAAGAAATTAAAAGACAAAAGTGGATAACAGAGGGTTTGGTCAAATCTGTTAATCATAAAAATAAACTCTACTGTGAGTGCTTAAAACACCCCAATGATATAAATAAATTAAATAGCTATGTTGAATACCGTGACACACTCAATAAATTGATTAGAAAAGCAAAAAAAGATTACTTTAGAACGGCAATAATAAATAGTCAAAGTAGCGCAAAAACTCTTTGGAATATTGTTAAAAATTCTAAACAAAACGAAAACGAAAAACATTTAAACAAAATAATTACTCAAGATAATACCGTCACTTCTGATTCCAATAGAATTGCTAATTTTTTATCCAGCATTTTACAGAAATTGGTGAAATATTAGCAAGTCAAGTTCCCCCTTCTAATATTCGTGCAAAAAATAAAATTATACAAAATTCCATCTTTCTCTCTCCAGTCACTGAAATAGAAGTCATTAATATTATTAATACTCTTAAAATTAAAAAAGCGCCTGGTGTTGATGGTATAAAGTCTCATGTAGTAAAAAAAATAGCAGCAAAAATAGCTAAACCTGTGCTAGATCTTATAAACATAATTTTCAAAACTGGGAAATGCCCCTATCACTTTAAAGTCTGATTAATTGTACCTGTTCATAAAAAAGGTGACAAACAGAATATGAATAATTACCGACCAATATCATTAATATCAACAATAGCCAAACTTTTTGAGAAAGCCTTAAAAGTTAGTTTAACAAGTTT
Organism: Galeruca laticollis; assembly: GCA_963921935.1. Classification (NCBI taxonomy): domain Eukaryota; kingdom Metazoa; phylum Arthropoda; class Insecta; order Coleoptera; family Chrysomelidae; genus Galeruca; species Galeruca laticollis. Next base: position 79,788,090 of record OY998177.1, read on the forward strand.
TCTTGATAAAAATAATGTATTATCAAATTGTCAATTTGGGTTTCGTAAGAATCTTTCAACAAATGATGCTATTATAAAACTTACAAACGAAATCTATAGACTAGTCGATTCCAAAAAACCTACTATATGTGTATTCCTAGATCTTGCCAAGGCTTTCGATACCGTATCACACACACAGCTGTTGGATACTTTGGCGAATGTGGGCGTACGGGGAGTGGCACACGACCTGTTTAAAGATTATTTGTCTGAAAGAAAACAAATGGCACGAGCTAATAACTTGACTAGTGAACCTAGAACCATTAAGTATGGTGTTCACAAGGAACGGTGTTGGGTCCCATTCTGTTTGATATTTATATTAACGATTTACTAGAAATGGATAGTGAGGGACAAGTAATTAGCTTTGCAGGCGATACCGCAATAATATATCATGGGGAGAGTTGGGAGGATCTAAAGTTGAAAGTAGAAGCGGATTTACAAAATATTATAGAATGGTTTAATTATAAACTTTTAACAGTGAATTACAAAAAAACTTTTTTTGTTCCCTTTACTAGCTATAAGAGTTACTTACCATCATATACCGAAATTAAAATTACCAATTCACAGGTATGTATAAAGCTAGCGAACAAAATAAAATATCTTGGAATCACAGTGGACTCTCTTTTAAAATGGAACAATCATATAGATTATAGCAAATAACTTACGATATCTCCTTTCCAAATTTAGGTACCTAAATACCATTCTAGATGTGCATTACCTAAGAATTATCTACTATGCTCTTGTTGAATCGCGTTTAAGATATGGAATACTTGGATGGGGTGGTGTTCACCAAACCTATTTAAACAAAATTTTTGTGTTACAAAAAATAATTTTGAAAATTATGTATAATAAACCTCGCACTTACCCTTCTAAAACTCTTTACCAAGTTAGCAACGTGATGGACCCCAGAAAAATATACATGTATTCAATTATATTATACATTTACAAAAATAAAAATATATTAAATTGGCCAAGCCATCAATATCAAACGCGACATCGAGAAAACAGTGGTGTTTTAATTGAAACAAGTAAAAAAACCATAGGGCAACGATGTCTTACTTACCTTGCCGGTAGGGTGTTTAACTTTCTACCTAATATATATAAAACATATTTAACTACATTGAATTCGGAAGAGATGATAAAAAATAGATTTAAATTTTTTGTTAAAGGTTTAGAGCAGGAAGCGGTTCATAAATTAATAGATATAAAAATTAATTGTCTAAATTTTAAAAATATAAGTAGTACTCGATTGTGGTCAAATTTTAGTCTTAATCTTGATTTTAATTTTTAGTTTTTAAGGAGAGCGTTTTCACCCATTTATGTTTTTATATGAATGTACAAATGTACTGTATCTGTAATACGATGGTATTTTTTTATTATTGTGAATCACTGAGCTATGTGAAGTTTCTTCATGATATTTACGAAATTGTTACCATAACCTATGTAAACATTTTATTGAATAAACTATTATTATCCCAAATCAAAAATCATGTCAATTAATTCATTTGTAGTAAAATTCATTGTTACTTAACACACAAAGCTTAAAAAACACAATAAACTATTAAAAATGAATCTGAACTGTCACTATAGAAACAATAAACATTCTGACATTTCATTAAGCGAGAACAGAGCCTACTTAGATTTTTACCTAAAATTGCTTTTTTCTAATAACTTTTAAACAACTAAAAATAGGAACGAAGTATAAATACCAAAGTTGAAGGGGATAAAATTCAGTATCTATTCATGAATTCTTATACAGAGTGTCTCATTTGAAAAAACTTCCATGGAAATTTTTGGAATGTAAAATTTATTTAAGACCATCTAGTACAAAATAAAAAACATCTTCAGTCCATGTGTAAAGGAAAAGGTGGTTTTCACCGAGTTGGCTGGGAGTTTCACAAAAAAAATTGGTAGTGTATAGTACCAACTATTTCGGTTCTAAAAATGTAAAAGAAGTGTGGCATTCCATTTGAAAAAAATTAAGTCATTTGCATAGCCTAATGGACGACCTAGCATACATGAACATAATTTTAAAATGTTTGATTTTAATTACCCTTTCAAATAAATATGTAAGTTACACATAATAAGAGTTATATATCTATGATGGACCCTGATTTAAACCATTAGTATAGCACCTAATAAAATATTTACGGTCTCAATGTGACAATAAAGCCAGTAATTATTTGTTTATCTGGTTGCCTATAAGTGATTAAAATATTTATGTGGTAACAATGCATCCATAATATTTTATTTAAGTAGTTTACTGTCTACAGTTCAGCACTCTATGGGTTATCTGTGTTCAGCACTACATTATAACCGACGGTGTTAACGCCATGTGGATTTACATTATTGTTATTAAGCAAGTAAATTTTTTTAAAAATATTTCCTGTACTCTGGGATTTGTAATTCGATCACGGAATTAGCGGTCGCTTGCTATCATGTTCTTAGTTGCGAACTCATCTTGTATAATCTGTTGTATAAATGTATGATACGTCTCTGGTTACACAAATAGTGGAAGTAGACTATGAAATTCAATAGTTGTAGATCGATATGCCTCGCCTATGATTGTATGTCGACAGGAAGCTACACTGTGAGATTTCTTAAACGACAATTGCACATGTTTACGTAACAAACGAGAAAAGAAAATGGTATATGAATTATTTTTTTTTCATCGTTATTTGGCGCGCGTGTTCGTTTTTTTGGAATGGAAGAAATTATACATATATGTTATAAATAAAAAAAAAACTATATATGTTAACTTTCTCTTAGTTATTTTATAATGATTAAATTCTACTTTGAAAGGTATTTTCGTTAAGTGTTACGCCATTATCGAGTGCAATATGAGGAAAATTACGTTCCATGCATAAGTGAAAATCTTTGCTTGCTTGGGGTTTGATGCATAGGCGGTAAGCGGCACAACGTTTCTGCGCCACCACCCGCGCATGGAGTCACTGCAGTCACGCGAACTACAAGACTGTTTTACATAAACAAAATAGAATAAAATAATTGAAAATATTATAAATGAAAATAAATTTTAACATATTGCTTGTAATGCCGATAAATATGATGAAATATCCTAGAGCATTAATTAACTTTTAATTCATTAGAAATGAAAATATACAAAATCAATCTTACATTGGTTGGTGTGAATCTGGCTTGCGTTTGTCAAATTCAAAGTGACAGTGTCAAAAATAACAATTGCGAAAAATATGGCGTTATTAGGGTGTGTATTTTTCTATTTATTTAGGATTTAGTTCTAATAAAGTAAATAAAAGTAAGTAAACCTTTAAAATGTCATCACCAGGTAGAATTCGTCATAGTTGTATTGCAATGGTAAATATTTTTGCCACTTCGCAATTTGGAGTATAAGAAAAAAACATTTTTCAAAATTTCATCTGACATTATTAATCAAAGGAAGCAGTGCTACAAAATTTTAGAACTTTCTTATAGTTCCAAAGATCAAAGGTTGTGTGAAGATCATTTCGATGATGATGCGTTTACAAATTCATTACGCAAAAGACTTAATAAACTTTACTTTTGCAACCCTTACATCATTCCCCACCAAAAGTAGTTGAACATAATAATACCCAAGCTTTTGAAAGTTCAGTATTGTCTGTAAAAATAAAGCTTATTTTTTGTAACAATAATGATAGTCTTAAAGAAACTCAATTTGAACCTTTGCCTAAAAACAAAGTTCGGAATCTTGTATTTTAAGTAAAATAAATATAACTGGAGTCTGTAATTTATCTCCCAAGAAGAAGAAAATATATTACATTAATAAAGATCAAAGAAATAGAATTTGTAAATTAAAGAAGCAATTATCAGTAGTAATAACAAAATTAAAAATGCAGTTAACTTGCCTGAATCAAAGTTAATTCAAAATTAGATCCAGCAGGCATGGATTTTTAAAAAGTAGTAGGTACTGCTAACTTCATGACATTATTTATTATTTTTTACCACATTTCAGGTCATGTCGAGAATATTATAGAAAAAAACTAAACTCTTTGCAAAAGGTCATATAAATTTTGATTGGTTCACTTGTCGAGAAAATAACTCATAAGTATTTACTCAACTCATAAAAGTTTGTGTCCCCTTATTAATTAAAAAAATATAACGATGGTTGTTTTTTTTTCTAACAAACAAAAAGAATTTATTTTTTGGTAACTTAATGTACTGTCTTAAATTTTTTTTGTTACAGACCTGTTCCTGTCTTTATGGAAATGGGGAATCCTTTTTATTAAGATATTTGTTGTCAATAATTTTAAAATAACTTATTGTGCATTTTGATGTGATATTGGATTCACTTTCTTAAGTATAATGTAATTTTAGTAGAAATATGTAATTTTGTGATTATTAATATAACATTTTTTTTGATAGTTTTCAATTGTTAAAGATGTAAAACAAAATTGTACACCCTTATTATAGGATAAATTTTAATTCAATACCAGTATTGTAAATTTTTAAAAAAATTAATCAACTTAGAACAAGTTAAGGAAATCTTATGTTTTTAGACACTCGTTAAAACTTTTTTTGACGATAGCTTTGAAGATGGCCTATTAGCCGAAAACGCTTAGCTGAATTTATAATAAAATACACACTTAGTATTCGTCGTTTTATTCATTCACATAATAATATGTAATTGTTTGATAAATTAATGATATAACTACGAAATAGCACACTGGTGTAGTCCCTGAATGAAAGTTAAAATTTTGGCGAATGCGCAGGGAGTTCTTAGAACTGTTTACCATTATTTTTTGAGACTATTCTAATCTAGACATTTCCAGTGAGGTCCATTGTTTTTGTGACCAGTCTTATCTAGACAATTCCAGGGAGGCGATTATTTTGTGAGCTACAATCTAGAAAGATTAATTAAATCGGAACCATATGGAAAACTTTTTTATTCTTAGTTTTATGAAGAAAAATTATTCTTCATAAAAAGTTGTGCATGATTCAAAACCTAGAATGCACTCATCAGATATCAAAATTTGTTAGTCGTATACGAGGTATGTAAAAAATATGAATTTTTGCTCAAGAGTAAAGTACCTTCATTTTTGAGAATATTGACAATTGTTATCAATAATAGTTGATCATTATTGAAAATTATTGTCAGATATCCAATATTATCCATCTGCCATGAAAAAATAATTTTTTTGTTTATTAACTTCTCTGTATCAGCATTGCCCTGACAAATTCAGGAGATTAGCAATTTGCGTATAGAACGATTTGTTATCTAGGATGCACTGACAGCAAACGTCAAATCGCTAGTTAGATTTTATAAAATACAAGAAATTGCGGTTCGGTTAAGTAATGAGGAAAAAATTGAAATAGTGTTGATTGTAGGAGATAATTATAAGACTCATTGAGAAGCAGCAGCTATATTTAACAACAGACATAATAATAGAAATATTCAGCATTCGACAGTTTCAAAAATTATGAATAAATTAAAGACGTCTGGAAGTATTCACAATAATTTTAATAAAAAACGCCAGAAGAGGGTTGCCACTGAGGACACGCAATTACAAGTGATGTTAACTGTAGTAGAACACCCTAAAATGTCATTAAGAAAAAATGTCTTTGGTCCGAAATAAAGTAAGTAGAGGTACAATGGCATATATTATAAAAAATAACAGTTATCATCCATACAAACCCCAATGTATGCACATTGAAAGATAGAGATTATGACAGACGGTTTGAATTCTGCTCGTTGGCACAAGGAGAGTTAGAAGAGTATCCCTTTTTATTGAGAAATATAATTTTTACCGAATGAGTCAACATTCACATCAAATGGAACTATCAGTTCACAAAATTGTCGCTGGTGGTGTGACAGTAATCCTCACTTTACCATCAAAACACGAGACCAATATTCATTCAAGACCAACGTATGGTGTGTTATTTACAAAAATAAAATCATAGGACCATCTTTTTTTCGACAATCAATGAATGCTGAACATTATCTAAGTTTTTTACAAAATGAATTATACAATGATTTTATTAGCGAACTATCCCTAATAAACCGTCAACGTGCATGGTTCCAACAAGACGGTGCTACATGCCATACCACAGTAGCTGTGAGGGAATACCTTGAATAGACTTTCAATAACAAAGTAATACACAGACATTCGCACATATTTTGGCCGGCTAGATCTCCAGACTTAACCCCTCTGGATTATTTCTTATGGAGCTACTTAAACCATAGGGTTTACCAGCAAAGGCCTTTTCAAAATATTGATCATTTGGAAAGGACAATTACAGAGGCATGTTAGGAAATTACTGCAGACATAATAAACCATGTATTAAGGGAATTTAATAGACGAACCACTAAATGTTTAGAAAGAGATGGTGGATATGTTGAGGCTTAAGTCGATTGCAACAAAAAATAAATAATTTTACTTCAATTTTTTTATTATTTCGTTCAAATATTGAAAAATAACTATTTGAAGGATTCATTATATTGTTATGAATGTTATTTACTACTTATTAGTTAACTTGTTTATCTTTTCATTTGCAAAGTAAAATATTATGATATGTATGCATTAACTATTCAATTGCAATGTACATTGTTGCATCACTTAATAATGAATAAAATAGCTGATTACAAGATCTACATATGCATTTATTTTATTTATACCAAAAAATATTTTTTCATGACAGAAGGGCAATATTGGATATCTGACAATAGTTTTCAATCGTGATCAACTTTTTTTAATAACAATTTTCGATTTTGTAAAAAATAAAAGTACTCTTGGGTGAAAATCATGTTTTTTGAAAAACCTCGTATATGACTGATAAAAGTTGTCATCTGATGGTTGAATTTTACGTTTTAGACCATGCAAAACTTTTTATGAAGAATGACTTTTTTTCGTAAAACTAAAAATAAAAAAGTTTCCCATATGGTTCTGACTTAATTGGACACATTGTATAAGTGAGGTTATACCTACCAACGAGTTTAGTTCATAATTTGATCTCGTGAGGTAAACAGTCTACAAGTAAATAGTAACAGTAGTGAAGTGTTTATATAAATTAGTGTAAGTGAATATACTGTGTATACAGGGTGCGGCAGATTAGCGGTCAATTAGATGTATCTCGAGAACTAAAGGTATCTGAATTATGAAAATTGGCATGAAGGGGTTTTGAATAATGAGCTATTTAATGAAAATACTTTCGTCACCATTCTACTTCCATTTATACCGGAAGTTGCACATAACTTTGTAATTTTCAATGAAAGACCCTGTATATTTTTCAATTTTAGAAATATTTACGTTACTCTGAACATTTTTTGTTAATACTTCCCTATCCATATTTTCAACCGTTTTTGAGGTGTAATATTTTTTATATGAAAATTACACTTTTTTACCATGTACATAAAATTCAATATCCTCTAATGTAATTTGAATAAAAGTTTATATTTCTTAGGAACTATTTACCACATACCACTTTATCGTTTACACTGTGAAGTTACCTTTTTTATTATACAGGGTGCTGTCAAAATTTGAATAAAAACGGAATCCACAATCTTCGCGTTTTTCCTTTTTTTCAAATGGGACACCTTGTATGTGATTATTTATTTTAGAAAAATAAGTTGCCCACTATCGATATGTATTAACTATTCTCTATACCTATCTCCTGCAGTTTTCAAATAAATCAGCTTTATACATTTTTGTCACAAAAACTTAATTTATCAAGTCGCCTATGGAATATTCTGACAAATGTCAGTTATTGTAGTTTAGTAGTCACCTTGTATGCCGTTGTGTGAAAGGTATAATAATAGTATGCGGTTAATTTTCTTGACAAAATAATAATGGCACATTTAGGATATACAAATGACGATTTTTTAAATTTAATTATGATTCACGGTGAGTATAACAGAATAGTATCCAGAACTTGCCGTGTGTTTGCTGAGAGATATCCTGAAAAGCTTCGACCAAATCATAAAACTGTAAAACGTTTGCTGCACACTGCTCCCAGTTTGGTCAGTTTAAAAGTAGAAGAAATAAGCCCAAGACCCATGTCGATAATGAGGTTTACAAATAGACATCCTGGAATATTTTGCAGCTCATCCAAATTCATCCTTAAGGGAATGTGAAAAACTGTTAGAGGTGTCGACTATAACAATTCACAGGATTTTAAAAAAACATCATTGGACCCCTTATTCGTATACACTAGCTCAGCATTTATATCTTGGAGATTATGTAAGACTTGTAGAATTTTGTGATTGGATTTTAATTAAATGCCAAGAAGAAGAAGATTTAAAAAAATTATATGGTGTGATGAATCGAAGTTTACTAAAAATGGTTTGTTTAACCGCCAGTTACTGGAGTGACGAAAATCCTCAAGTCACATGGGATAGTAAATTTAAAGTGTCCTTTTCGTTTAATGTTTTTTTTTCTGTGAAAAATAATAAGATATTCGCTCTAATGATTTATGACGAACATTTGAACGGAGAGCGTTACTGCAACATCTTACGGCAAGTAATTGTACCAGCAATGCACGCTTTACCTAATAATGAGGCTAAAGAAGCTTGGTTTCAACAAGATGGTGCACCGGCTCACAATCTTCGAGGAGTAGGCCCATCGCTTGATGAAATATTTAACGATAGATGGATAGCTAATAAAAGTTCGTTTCTCTGGCCACCAAGATCCCCACAATTATTCTCTGAACCTGTCACTACTAAGGAAAATATGATAAACAAAGTCCTTCACGTTTTTAACGAAATAGATGGAGAATCACTATCAAGAGCTACTAATGAAAATCTGATTAAAAGAGTCCATAAATGTTTGGAAGTTGATGGGCAACATTTTGAACATTTGTTGCATTAACAAGCTAGTGCCTTATTATCTTTGATAGTATCTGTATAATTGTTCAATGTTTAACTTAATAAATTAATACCACATAGCCTATAAAAAAATTAATTTTTTGTAACGAAAATATATAAAGCTGATTTATTTGAAAACTGCAGGAGATAGGTATAGGGAATAGTAATAGATATCGATAGTGGGCAACGTATTCTTCTAAAATAAATAATCATATATAGGGTGTCCCATTTGAAAAAAAGGAATTACGCGAAGACTGTGGATTCCGTTTTTACTACATTTTTGACAGCACCCTGTATGATAAAAAAGGTAACTTCACAGTGTAAACGATAAAGTGGTATGTGGTAATTCGTTCCTAAGAAATTTAAACTTTTATTCATTTTACATTAGAGGATATTGAATTTTATGTACATGGTAAAAAAGTGTAATTTTCATGTAAAAAACATTACAACTCAAAAACGGTTCAGAATAGGTATAGGGAAGTATTAACAAAAAATGTTCAGAATAACGTAAATATTTTTAAAATTGAAAAATTTACAGGGTCTTTCATTAAAAATTACAAAGTTATGTGCAACTTCCGGTATAACCGGAAGTATAATGGTGATGGCAACATTTGCATTAAATAGCCCATTATTCAAAGCCCCTTCATGCCAATTTTCATAATTCAGATACCTTTAGTTCCCGAGATATTTCTAATTGACCGTATATCTGCCGCACCCTGTATAATATAAAATAGTGAATAATTTAGTGAATACATAAATTAAGTATGTATAAATTTATGCCACCCGTCGTAATAAAAACGTTTAAATAAACAAGAAAAACATTACATTGGTGTCAGGTGTGGGGTAATATAAATAGCTTCGTAAAAATGGCCAAGATACTAAGTGACCTGAAAGTGACTGAACTAAAGGCAGAAATGGAAAATCGCGAGTTGGAAACGTCCGGTGAGAAGAGTGAGTTAGTAGAAACACTCAAAGTGGCACTGGTAAGTGATGGCTTCGATCCAGAAACATTCTTATTCAAAGACGAGACACCCTAATCTCGTCAATTTCTGATATGAAGAACGATGTTTCTGCCATGGAAGAGAAGATTTTAACGAATGTCAAAAACGATATTTCTGCCATGGAAGAGAAGGTTTCAACGAATGTGAAAAATGAAATTTCTGCTATAAAGAACGATTTTTCTGCCATGAAAGAGATTTCAACTAATGTGAAGAACGATATTTATGCTAACATGAACAAGATTTCTGCCGATATCTTATCGTTAAAAAATGAAATTGCTGCTGACATCGAAAATAAGATTTCGTCCCTAAAATCGGATATTGAGAATAAGATCGATGGACGATAAAATCGAGAATAAGATGTCAATAATGGAAAACCAGATGGACGAAAAAATCAAGGAGTTAGAGAGGAAGATGGCGGATCGGGGACAAGCCAGTAAATTGCCTAGAGCGGCAAAAAATGAGGGGTGGCAAAATTGACTTATTCCTCCTTCCAATATAAGCATAGTCATCCACCACCAACCCAGGTTGATAGGTTGGATATTGAGAATTTTATGTGCCACTATCCAACCAACTTCAAGTTCGATAGTGGGAATTTCTCCAGTTACTATATGGATAAGTCTTAATGAAACACCCTGTATATATTTGCAATATTTATTTTTAATATTAATCCTAAATTTAATATTTATAATTGCGAAGAAATCTAAGAAAACTACATTCATAATGGACGATAATAATTTTTTATTTTAAAAACTGCAACACCAAAGTATTAATTGCAACTCTTATTTTTTCTTGGGAATTCCGTCATTCCATGTTTTATTAATTATAATCATCAGTGTCTTTAAATCAACTTATTTATATTAATTTCAGGTGATTTCATTTAAACATGGATCCAGTCATATTATGCAGTATTCGTGGAATTATATTGAAAAACAGTATTTAAAACATTGTTTCTGCCAAAGAAAAACGTTTGACAATAGTATATATTAAGTACCAAGTGTCAAAACGGTTACTTTAGACACGAGTTTTACTAGGCACGAGTGGAGCGAAGCGGAACGAGTTCCTTGTGAAACGAGTGACTAAAGACGTTTTTAACACGAGGTGCTTACTATACTTTTTCTTCGCCCGCGGGAAGGAAAACATTATATTATATTTGAATTATATTCATTACATGACGGACGATGACTGATAGCTGACTGATAAATCAAATGACGCGCAGAATAACAAAATTATCAAGGAGCATGAAATTTAACATACAAAAGATACACTTGATTTGACGTTTAAAAAACAAAAGATAAACGAGATGTGACTTTTCGCATTTTAAACACTAGTGTTTAAAGAGTCGTTTTGTGCATGTCAAACCCGTGTTCAATGTGCGGTTTTAGTAGCGGAAGTAGAAAAAATTAATTGCTAAACGCATTGAAAATAATGATAATAAATTTCAATTGTGGGCAGGAAGAAGTTCAACTTCTCCGACAAATTTTAATTTCAGTAAGCTATCTTTCTTTTGTGAGAAGGCATTAGACCGTACACATAAACGTGTTTATAACATATCTGAAAAGACACTGAAGACCAGCTACTAGATATGGCTAAGAGAACAAATTATTAGTATAGCAACAATTTGAGGAATCGAATAGAAAAGGTGTGCTTAGTTGAGCGCCGAACTTACCATTTCAACTGTTACCTAGTATATGGTAATGACAACTGTGATCAAATTTATATCGGTAGAGCTTTTAGAAATTTTAAAACTAGAACACAAATGTCTATGACAACAAAAAATTAGATTCTAATTAATCAAATCATTTATTAGAAGCCCAACACACTTTCCGCCCAAATTTTTAAATTTTACATGTAGGACCTAAATCCTTTAAATTAAATCTATCAGAAGCTCTTGAGATAAATAAAAACAAATATTCAGATAATGACCAAATAGATATCAACCATTCTCCCTTATTAAACCTATTTACCTAGAAGATAGTGTAGGATTGATTGTAGTGAACGAATTTCCAGGTAAACTTGTTCAATGCTTTTGTTAATATTCGTAGAATTCCGTATTTATACACTGTATAAATTTAATAAACGGTTTTAAAGATTAAAACTAACTTTTCCGCATCTGTGGCCCTGAACAATATTCTATCATAAAATTGTTACTTGTATACACTTCGGGGGATGTATCGTGCTAACAAACCGAAATTTCTCCAAAAATAACCAAAAATTTAGCATATCTAGTTTTATAGGACCCGCTGTACTCGCTCTAGTCAACTGAAAATCAATAGGGTACATATGTGAGACACCTTGAACAATACTTATTCATAAAGTTGATCAATCGTATACTCTCTGGAGGCTGTATCGTGCTAACAAACTGAAAATTCTCCAAAAATGACAAAAATTTGGTACTTCAAGTACCACAGCACCCGTTGTACTGGCTTTAGTGAGCTCAATATCAATAGGGTTCATCTTTAAGACGCTCTGAATAATATCCAATCATAAAATTCTTCACTTGTATATACTCCGGAGGCTGTATCGTGCTAACAAACTGAAACTTCTCCAAAAATGACAAAAATATCGTACTTCAAGTACCATAGCACCCGTTGTACTGGCTCTGGTGAGCTGAAAATCAATAGGGTTCATCTGTGAAATGTCCTTAACAATATTCCATCATAAAATTGGTGACTTATTGCACTCCGGAGGCTGTATCGTGCTAACAAGACTTGCAAGGAAAAGTGGCCGAAGACAACGACGACGACGACATACACACAGGATTTTTTTTCTAAAAACCGTTTTTTCGTGTTGTTGTTGATGGATAACTTAAAAATAACTCAAAAAAAATTTCAAATTTCCAACTTTTTTGTGGGTAAACCAATACTTTTCTCGCATATTACATAGGTTGGCGGAAAAGTAAAAATGTTTTCATTATTCGTTCACCCGTTTGATAAAGCTACTGGTTAGCGAAACGCGTCACAAATTTAAATTGAACATTAGTTTTAATATAATGAAGTTTTAAACAAATTAAATTGTTTTATTTCATCGTTCATCAAATAAATGCCTCATTTATTCAATCTAAAAAAATCTATGAAATAAAAGTTCTCAGTGCGATGAGTGATTACAAAAAATGTGTTTTCAAATATAAATTTTTTCTATTAGTTATGATTTATTAAAGTCTAAATTATCATCCCTTACCTTTCGGCCACCCTAATGTCACTTGGGGAAAAATGATAAATACCAATGCGCTGTAAAATTTATAGCTCTACAACTTTTGTTAAAAACTTTTTTATGTAACTCCAATGGTTTTTGCGTAATTTCATAAAAACACCTTATTTATTTTTTTTCAACCCCATTCAGGGGGTTGCAAGAGTAATCAGCGATATTTTTCACGCTAAGGTGCCGTTCATAGCGACTACAACACACAAAAGGGGCAACGGAAAGAAAGTACTAATATATTATTTAACAATTGTATATACAGTGTGACAATTCAAAAACTTACAATGGGCTATATCTCACGAACGAAAGATGATATCAAAAAATGCTCAAAACCGTTTCTAGGATAGGAAGGGGGAACTAAAATGAGATAAAAAAGAACTCGCCACCCTCTACCCCCTAGGCCCCACCTACCCCAACTGAAAAAGTTTAAATGGCTGACCCCTACTTCTGATACATCATTGAAAAGCCTACAAAAAATGATATTCAACGGTATGAATAATAATGGTACAGGGTGAATAAATATTACAAAACCTTGCCTTAAAAGGAAAATTTAATGAAGTTTTTGTTGAACTACACATTTGTTAAAAATGTCAATGAAGTAAATGTTCAAAGTGGGTTCCGTTGTTTTGTAAACAATAGTACAGCCTATTCTCAAATTCTGCACGAACTTTGACAAATGTTGTTCTAGTAATTCGAGTAATTTTTTCCCCAAGTGACGCAGGTTGAGTTTTATACACAACTGACCTGAGGTAACCCCATAAAAAAATCAGGTGGCGCTAAGTCTGGTGACATCGGTGGCCACTCAATAGAACCTCTCCTTCCAATCCATTTGTTCGGATAATTAGTATCCAACCAGGGCCTAACTGCAGCTGCATAGTGATGAGGTGCTCCATTTTGTTGGTAGTGCAGCAAATCTTCGTCTAGAGCTAGATTGCCTTGGTCATCCCGTTGATTCTCTAATTCATGCACAATTAAAGGTTGGATGGTGTTTTCCAGTATATCCAGATAAATGTCGCCATTTAAATTGCCTGGTATAAACAAGGGGCCAATTAAAGCATCCCCTAATATCCCTGCCCAGACATTAAGTTTTTCAGGGTATTGAGTGTGACCTTCTCTAAAACGATGCGGGTTCGTATCACTCCAGTACCGGCAGTTTTGTTTATTCACATTGCCATTAATCATAAAAGTACATTTATCACTGAAACAAATATTTTTCGATAGTCTACGTTCAACGCGAATTCTTTCAGTCATTAGTTCACAAAACTCAATTCGTCGGTCTGGGTTATCATCGCATAGTTCTTGAAGAATTTGCGTTTTGTACGGGTGAAACTTATGTAATTTCAACACCTTCCTGACCGACTCACGTGATAGTCCTGTCATTGTAGATACCTGACGTGTTGATGCAGTAGGCTCTATTGCAAATTGCCCAAGGACCTCAACTTGGCTTGCTTCATTCAGTAATCTTGGGGCATCCCTTTTTTTATTTTGCACTGATCCCGTTTCTCTAAATTTTTCAACTAAATCGCGGATGTACACGTGACTTACATGTTTGTCCGGATGCCTCTCATTAAATATTTGAGTTGTTCGTAAATAACACTGGTTCTGGGAGCCAAATATGAAAATGATCACACGTTCAGGTATACTGTAAACCATCGTGACAACTACAGCAAATGACAGTACTGATCGTACACAATGATGACACTAATGACATTTAAATGTCTCAAATAAACAAAAAATTATTGACTGCGACAGAAACCAAAAAACAGATGCTTACAGCTTGTTTTTGCAAAGACGGCAAATTAAAGTTTTTATTCAACAACAAAAAGGTTTTATTGGCCTTTAAAGATTTTTAACATTGTATCACAAGTAGGGTTCCTACGTTTGTTTTTAAACTTGTTAGATGATAATTTGGTAATTATTGATACACCCTGTACCATTATTATTCATACCGTTGGATAGCATTTTTTGTAGGCTTTTCAATGATGTATCACAAGTAGGGGTCTGCCATTTAAACTTTTTCAGTTGGGGTAGGTGGGGCCTAGGGGGTTGATGGGGGTGAGTTCTTTTGTATGTCATTTTAGTTCCCCATTCCTATCCTAGGAACGGTTTTGAGCATTTTTTGATATCATCTTTCGTTCGTGAGATATAGCCCATTGTAAGTTTTTAAATTGTCACACTGTATGAAACGCAATAAAACTGCGTTTCTTTTGAAATAACTTAGCGACGGTAAGGCAGTCACATCCTATATTCACCTAGATAAATTTTGTAAATCTGAGTTGATTTTGATTTCTGAACTGAGAATTCACGGTCAGTTGTGTGTATCACTTCTCTCGCCAGAGAGAGTGTTAGTACCAAATATTGAGAAATTAGGAGACGTATTTCGAATTTTAATACATCTGTTTTGGATTTTAAAATGTATTTATTTCCGCACGAAATCGAGGGAAGTCTCTCTCATTATTGAACCATCTCAGTGAATAGATATAGTTTTATATATTTCTCAATCAATTTGGTCTTCGATTTAAAAAGTGCATTCAGCTGAATAGTAGATGACTTAAATTTAACCACCGGACGAGCTATACTCGTTAACTTCCCGAACAGCACAGGAACATCATAAACTCAAGGGAAGTAAAGTTATCAAGTAAAATTGCTTTTCCTGTCTTATCGTTATTTTATCGCCGTTGAAATTTCATAATAATAGTTTAAAAATCTATATTATTCATTTGAACTACCATTAATTTTTTGTACACTTCAACTTTTGTATTTCTTCATTAACTTAGATAATTTTTCGTAAAATTTATTTCATGACTGTTAACTTTCTATTTCAACTTCAATTATTTTCATTATAACCTTTTTTAACTTTGATTTTGTACTTTATAAAATCTACTTCAATATTGTAAATCTTTATTTCAACTTTGATATTTTTTTATATAAATTCATTTTTTGAAACTTGTCGTTTGTTAACGTATAATTTTTTATTTATTAAATCACATTTGTAAATTTTGTAACTTGGTTCATATTTATATACCTTCCAACCCTCTTCACAAGGTTTATTGATGTGGATGTGTACCAACTACAAACAACTACAAAGCTGATAATGTTCTAGGTGGCGCCCGCTTATCGTATCTTTCACTATTTTTTTTCTTTCTCAACAAATATCTCATTACTTATCGTATCTTAATTTAACTTATTTTTTCTTTCCCTACAAATTATTTCATTTCTTTATAAATAAATATTTATCATTTATCAGAAAATAAAGTAGTATTACCCGCGAACCGGTAAGACCTACTCCTAGATCGTTATTAAGCTGGCAAAGAATTCCACCTCAGATGCTCTATAACTGAGTAGCCGCTACAAAAAAAGAATTAAACCGAACAACAGGTAATAAAAAGTAAGTTGGTGGTAACAGCTAACTAGCTTTACTATGTATAATGAGGTATAACTAATTAGGGGGAGAGGGTATCTTGTTTTCCTTGGTGGTGCATAGAAGTGCATTTGAAATGCATTCCGAAGTCATTTTTTTTTAAATTATCATGGGGGGGACAATACATAAACAGCAAGCCTCGTCTTATAAATATTCCTGCTTGTATAGGTAAAAAAAGTCCCGAAATATTTGTTATTACTGGACTATATAAAAATATTTGTGTCAATTTATTATCTCATACAATTAATTATTAATAACCAATAAAAACATTAATTCGGTACCAAAGACTACAGTGTAGTCTAAGTCGTTAGTAAATGAGTACAAAGACGGACAATGAATGTTATTTTTTTGTGAAAACCGTAATACCCTTGAAAAATGGAACGTTTCAAGAGGAAACATATTCATTACGAAATCAAAAACATCCTGTTAACTGAGGTAAAAGTATTTCTTATCCGTCGCATTAGATCTCATTACATTACTTACCTAAATCCTTGATGTTGAATCCGTTCACTTGCAGTTCGTTTTTTTTATCTAGGTATTACGATATATATTGATTAGTCCAGTCAACAAGTGATATTTTACAGAATTTAAATTCATAAAATACCCCTATCAAAATTAAGAGTAACCAGCGTAAATAAATGCAAAGTGCGTCATAGCCACGGAAATGTAAGGGAAAATACCACATTCCCAACCATTCATAAATTCGATTTATTATGAAGCCAAGATGAATTTGTGGGCCATGTAGGGTGCGTCCATAGATATAGGAATAAAAAAGATATAACTGTTTACGTTTCTCTTGAAGCCAACATCATTTCACATTCTTAGCAAAAATCTAGTGGGGAGCAGGATAACGTAGGTTTCTATGCACCTGTTGCCAAATTCAGTTTGTTTGGAGTTTGCTACTGATGCAAGCTATAGAAAATAATATATTTCAGATGTTCAGATGATATTTGAAATGTATCAGGGTTTGTTTGATTATTAATTGAATTAATTTGACTTTTTACATATTAATACAGCTAATAAACGCAATACTGGTCGTACTACATTATAATAAATCCTGCAAGTCAAAGATTGGACAAGTCTATAGAGCCAACATTATTCAGCACTTATTTTTAATTTGTTTTTATTTTCAGAAGTCGATCGAATTTTGAGGCTCCTAGTAGTAGCAGTGGAATTACTTTATTTGAGTACAGCTCAGGTCCAATACTATTTAAAGAATTAATTTTGGAAGGACCATGCCAACCAGGACATATAGAAAATTATAATTTTAAACTGGGTTCCTACAATAGGCGATTCAGTGTAAACTGGTACTATAAATCTGGAAAAGAAGGACACCAAAGACGAGAATGGTTAGTTTATTCGCTTAGGGCGAATAAAATGTTTTTTCTGTTGGCTCATGTCAAGTCATAATAAAAGTGTTTGTGTTGATCCCAATAAAGGAAATAAAAACTTTAAAAAGGACATTGAAAAAATAGTACAACATGAAGATGACAGAAGCTATGTCGTTCTGAAGATGATAGCAATATCGGAACAATTGTCAATTTATTAGAATTTTTAACATTTTTTCAATATATTGTGGACGTATCTAGAAATGGTTAGGTTCATTAAAAACAGTAATGTAATAGAGAACTTTAAAACAATAAAGAGTAGAAGAAATAATTTGTGATTTTTTTCAGTTTAAAGTGTAACAGAGTGTATTACATTATTTTAATATAAAATAAATCCTATTTATTTTTGTTTTCATTTCGAATAGTACGATAATGTTATAACTTGACTGTTACTATTCATGTTTTTTTAAAATACATTCTATAATATAGAAGTATTTTCATTATAATAAGAGTGCTTCTAAAGAATTATAAAGCGCCCCCTTATATGTTTGCCAACGCCCCCCCCCCCCGCCCCACATGGCTGGCTACACCACTGGTTACGAAAAGTGCCCGACGACGATATACATACAGGATTTTTTTCTAAAAACCATTTTTTCGTGTTGTTCTTGTTGAAAAACGAAAAAATAACTCAAAAAAAATCCAAAATTCCAACTTTTTTTGGGGTAAATTAATACTTTTCTCGCATATTAGATAGGGTTGGGCGGAAAAGTAATATTCAACTTTTTATAAACTCGTTTGCCATTTTTTTTGCATTTTTGTTTGTCATATAACTTAGAGTAGAGTAGTAGAGATTTTATTTTATATTTAAATTGATAGTAAAGAAGTAAATTTGTAAGTTTTTTTATTTTAATTCTAAAATTGGGAAACAAAAAATATTGCTCTAACAAAAATGAATTGCACACTCAAAATTTTTTGAGTCACAGCTTAGAAAAAGGTTGATCATCCCTGACATAGGTGATCAATTTAATAATGTTTACTAAATATTATTACTAATTTGTGTTCGTTTATGTTGTCCATGGCATCTAATTCTCATTTTGCTCAGCCTCATCAATAAAATTTTCGACTCCGTCTTCTACCTCCCAAGCATTATTCAATTGTTTTGCAATATTGTGAATCACTACACAGCTTATTACTAGTTTAGAAACATGTTTACCGCTATTCTCATTTGGCTCGACAATATAAAAAAACGACGTTTCAACTGTCCAAAGACTCGTTGAATTATTACACTTTCCTGATCATGGATTAAATTGAAATTCCGCTTACGAGCATTTATTGGTTCGTCAAAAGGAGTAAGTAGCCAAGAACTAATACCATATCCGCTATCACCAAGGAGTCTAACGTCACCATCATCTGCGCACCATGTCCTAAGTACCACTCAGTCGCCAAATCCTACTGACTTCCTGACCATTGAGCGTCAACTGAACCTCAATTGTTGTTTTGCCTTTTCTGTTCACTTATTGGTGGTTAGAAGGTTTCATTATATGCACCAAAGGCGGTTGGAATGCGGTATTTTGGTGCCCAATCACTCTTGGCCTGAAATACATGGAAATTGAATCCAAATATTCTGACTTCGCTACAATCTGGTCTAATACATTGGAAAAAAATGTTTTGTTGTCAGTACTCCAATATCGATGACACACTTTGATATCCTGGATCACTGACATATCTGAGGAAAATTTCCATGTTTTTCGTGCCGTTAATTCACCACCTCGAGCATCGGTGTTTTCATCGAGAAAGTAGGTTGTAATAAAATCTACACTTTCACTCTCGAACCGTAATAGTCTCTTAGATAAATGGAAACTTATATTTTCCCGGTCTCTGTAATGTTGGACACCAAGCAGGTTCAGATATGCAGCCATCTTGGACGATTGTCAGCCTGGGATCATGGAACTTGTAAATGTGCGAGTATTTCCTTGCCACGGAAGTATTTACTCACGCTTATTTACACCAATTTAGGCGTTTATTTGGGGTATACTTACCTCACAAGTATTTACTTGCAAGTTGAAGTAAATACTTCGCTTAATTCACTTCAATTTATGCGTTTTCTTGTTTTTTTGAAACTGTACTAGTATTTACTCGTCCTACTCGTTTTTATTCGCCCGGCCCAGAGACTTATCTTCAGATACTTCATATAAAAAGAATAAGCCAAGCTACCACGACAAGTAGTGTACTAAAACTACTAACAAAAATATTAGCAGATAAAATTACTGAATAGGTAGGAATCTCCGAAGAACAGCAAGGCTTCCGCTCAAATAGATCAACGATAGACGCAATACTTATAATACGCCAATTGATGGAGAAAGCCATTGAATTCAATAAACTAATGTACACATGCTTTGTAGATCTAAAGCAAGCATTTGACAATGTACAGCTTAAGGATGTAATCGATCGACTGAACCAAAAATATGTTAATAAGTGCCACATAAAGCAGCTTAACATAAACAATGATAAGGACAGAATGCGGTCTAACAAGAGAACTTAAAGACTCATCCGGCATTAGACATGGAGATAGTCTTAGCACATGCCTTTTTAACGTCATAATGGACCAAATAATTGAAAGTGTGGACGAAGTCGATGCAGGATTCAGGATGAACAACCACCGCCTGAGAATACTCTGTTACGCAGACGATGCTGCCATGACGGCAGGGAGCGAAGATGACCTGCAGCGCCTTGTCTACAGAGGCTTAATATGCAAATTTCGATCGAAACAACACAATCTACGGTAATATCCAAAGATCCAATCCGATGTAAGTTGGTGGTGAGGTTATGAATGTCCACTATCTGGGGGTACAGGTATCGAGGAGCGGAGGTACAGTGAATGAGGTGGATAACCAGATCAGAAAATCCGAAAGAGTATCAGGATATTTGCGAGATATAATTTGGAAGAACAAATATATGACCACAGAAAGTAAAACACGAATTTATAAAACCTGCGTAAGGCCCATAATGACATACGCCGCCTAGATAAGAACTGAAACGTCTGTCACCAAAAGGAAAATGAGAACAGCAGAGATAAAAATCCTAAGAATAATAAAAAGGATGACATTTCATGATAGGATACGCAACGAGAGCACCAGAGGAGAACTGGGAGTGCAAGACGTTGTTAGATGGGTAAGGTAGAGACGCCGGTATTGGAGAAACCAGATAGAACGAATAAGCCCAGACCGAATTGCCAAGTGGGCCAAAACACAAAAACCAGAAACAAGGCGCCCAGCTGGCAGGCGCCCAAAATGCTGGTATGAAAGCTGGACAACAGGATCACAGGAAGGCTGATGAAATAATTAACAGGACTTTGTCCTATTACACGAAGAAGAAGAAGACCACGACAAATGCTATTTTTCTTTTATGAAATCATTATAAGAGTCGAAGGACTAAGAAGTCACCTTCGAAAGAAATGACCAAGTAGCTTTCGAAGAAATTTGTGATTACATTGGAAAGAGTGGAAAATTTCAATTTTCTTTTAATGAGCTAAACGAAGAAGTCTATAAGTCAGTATATGCTATTTAAAAAGTTGAGGGAGAAATAATAATGATATTTTAATTGCGCAGCACGTTGGCAGATCCCAGTAGTTTACTACAAAACATCGTACATAGGACAACATTTCAGCGAATGGATGCGTGGTAGAAAGGTTATTAGTGATTTTGAAAAGAATATACTGCAGCATATAGTTGCAAATATTCTGCGTGCTGATATTCAAAAAACTTCTTCAGACTCTGAAATATACTCACCAGCAAGTAAATTTCTAGATAATATTGGAAGAGATGTTCTAGAATCATTGAACTTTTTAATTTTGTGAACTTGTTACTATATATACTCAAGAAAAAACCGAAGAAAATATCACAGAATATTGTGCGAAACACGGCAGTATTGCACATTCTATTATATCATTGCTACGTCCGAAATTATTCATTTCTAATTTACAATTGGTTATGGGAACATACATATACAGAAAGTCTTACTAATTGATATTCTATTAAAATTTTGTGTTTGTGCTTCTTACTATACTCAATTATACGAATCATCGACTATAATGGACCCTCCAAACGCCAACCTTGAAAATGTTTTTACGCAATACGTATAGACCTTTTAATAGTTGAAAAATTTTTGTGCTCATGCCAGTAGATCAGCTAAGTCGGTTCTGGAGCACTTTCAAGGTCATTAATGGAACCTCGAATGGGGGTAACCTAACATAGCAACCCCCATCTAAAACTTGTGTAGCGGAAGTAAACCCCACGAAAACTGTCGTGTGACATCACCTACGTCATATGTCAACAGTCATACATCTTTTGTTCTATGACGTCACCCACGCCATCTGTCAACTGTCACATATACCATCTGTCATATGTGTCGTATGTGTCATCTGTCAAATGTGTAATCGATCTTGTGTTCTGTGATGTGCGTTTTCTCTCATGTCCTCCATTTCTTTCTATGTCAACATGTACTCTGTATATAGTGTGTGACGTAATTTTTGTGATGTAAGCATCGAATATATTTTTTTAATTAAATAGAAAATGTCTCGTCTCGACCGTGAGATTCGAACCCACGACACACAGCGTCTTTCTCGTTCCTACCGCAATCCCTAACCGTTGCGCTATCAAGGCTTATATTTATTAATTTCTTATTTGAGATTCACCTTCATCCGTTGGGTGTCAGTGACCCCACATAGTTTTGAGTAGGTATAGTATAAGATAATCTTAAATTATGTGTTACAACGTATATTTCCTGAATTTTTTCGAATATCATTTAATGAAAAATAATTGATTTATCACAGTAAACCAGCATTTCCTGTAAGATAACATATCTCGAAACATTAATTATTTCCCAAATTAAAATTAATCATGTTAGCTGATAAACACTACATTATCACACAGGAAACCATTATTTTCTTATCTCAAACAATTTGTGATAAATCGTGATGTTTTTTAATAAAACTTCCACAATTTACGTTTAATATATAACGCTGAGGAAAAATAATGTAGTCATTCATCGTCGACAAGTCAACAAGTTAGCAGTGTTTGCTTGCGCGTCTCAAAATCATCTTTAAAACCATATTTAGAAGTATATTACTAAACTTTTAGAATAAAGTTGTTGCTGAACTTGTGATACACTTTATTGCAGAAAGTTTTTCATGATTTTTCTTTATTGTATTTGAATTTCTCCATTTTCCCTATTTTTTTAGATATATTTGAAAGAACTAAATAAAGTGTCTCTTTTAGAGAGGAGAGGGAGAGAAACAATAAGACTATATGAATTAACACAAGATACACCATATCCAATTTTAAGTGCACATGTAGTGAACACTCGTTTTGGTAAAGCAGTCGTATTGGTGTTAGAAGAGGTGCGAGTATTTTTACCAAATAGAGTAACAAACATTTATGAGGATAAAGTTGAATATCTCACGGAAAAGAAGTATTCCCTAATTTTTCGGGGGAAGATCGAAACAGGAAAACCAAATCCGACCATCTCGTTTGAAATTATTCAAAATTAATTTTTCTGGTGAGTTTTTATTTTATCATATTAAAAGTGTACAATGACAAATTTAATGGACAAAGTGGATGAGACAATAGCATTCCTAAGACAAAATTATTCTCAACCTCCAGCTGATAGAATAATTAAATTAATAGACCGACATGTAAGAAAATGTGTGTTAGCGCTAGACAAAATTAAATTTTCTATTGGCGAAAAGAGAAAAATTCAAACAAAGATTGGGGTACTTAAACGGATGCGATATCAAATCAAGTCAATACCAAAAAATGTAGGCTATGGGTTGAGGAAAAGACGGGGTGTAAAATGGGTGGATGCCGGTGCTTTTTTTAATAGCAGAATTAGGACGGGTCTTATCACAAATTTAAAACATAAAGAAATTAATGATTTTTTCAAAGATGCGTTTAATTTATTCAAAGATAAAATTTCAAAAATAATGAGGGATTTAAAAATGATTAAAGTTAACACCACTCTCATTGGAGATTATATAAAACAATCAAATGACCGGGAAGTTTTAGATCAAAAGCATTTCAGTACACCTAATGCTATCATTGACGAAGGAACTGATTTGATGGATTGGTTCAAAAATTATGTTGTTGATCCAATTTTACACAAGATGTCTGAGTTTCAAGTGAAACAGAGCGGTTGGGCCTTAAGCAAAATTATTTCTTTAGAGGTAGCTATAAATAAATACGAAATGGGTAATGGTTCATCTTTCATTCGATTGCCTGAGCAAATACGGAGAAAGCATGCGTGTATCAATATTCAGAACAAATATGATGAAGCATGCTTTTTCTGGAGTGTTGTTGCCGGTCTGCATGCTCCCACAGGAACAGTGAGCCGAACAACATCATATCCACACTATTCGAGTGTTTTGAAAACTCAAGGCTTAGACATGCCAATGAAACTATTCCAAATTAAGAAATTTGAAAAACTCAACGAAATTTCCATAAATGTTTACATGTTGGAGTATAATGAATCGGCGAACGAGAAAAAAACATTTTATACTGTAGTTCCAGCACGATTGACTAAGAAAAAATTAAATCGTCACGTCAACCTATTACTCATTCAAGATCAATATTTTCCAAAATTAAACGATTATCAAGTCCCACCCTGTGATGATGATGATGATGATAGTGTTGTTGAGATTAAATACCATTATTGTTGTATTAAAGATTTATCGCGTTCAATTGGTGTACAGTTGAATAAAAAATACCATAAAAATATGTTTGTGATAGATGTCTCAATTATTTTTCATCTCTAGAGAAACTTGATGATCATACGGAACTTTGTCAGAATTTAAACAATGAGAAAATTTCATTTCCCAAACATGATTAGGTAGAATTTAAAAATTATACATACAAACAAAATTGTCCTTTTGTTATTTATGCCGATTTTGAATCCCAATTGACGCAATGTTATAAAAAAAATTCAAAAACAACAATTAAGTATCAACACCATCAAGGGTACAGCGCAGGCTACTACGTAAAATGTTCTTTTGACGATTCGCTGTCATTTTACAAAAGCTATAGAGGAGTAGATTGTATGGATTGATTTGCCAACGAAATGTCTAATGTAGCCAAATTTGTTGAATCAAAAGCTAAGACGATTGTACCGATGGAACTCGAACCAAATACTACTACTATTGATGCAACTGTTTGTCATATTTGTGAGAAAAAGTTTAATGGAAAATATATCATTGTTAGAGATCATAATCATTTTACGGGTGAGTTTGGAGTATTCGCACACCAATCTTGCAATTTAAACTTTAGAAAACTGTTTGTTGTGCCGATTGTATTTCACAATTTGTCTGGTTAGGACAGTCATTTTATTATTAGAGATATTGCCAAACGTGGTAGAGTCAGTCTTTTACCGGTAAATAAGGAAAAATACATTTCATTCACTCAGTACGACTCGGAAACGAACACAAAATTCAGATTTGTTGATTCATTTCGATTTTTAGGGTCCAGCTTGGATACTATCGTTAAAACTTTGAAAACCGATGATTCAAAAATTTTGAAAAAGGAAAATCGCGATTTAAGTGATGACTATATTAACAACATGGATAAATTAAATGATGATAAATTACCACCGATTGAATGTTTTTACAATAGATTAAATGATGCGAACGTAACTGATGACGATTATGCTCACGCTCAAAACGCTTGGCAATCTTTCAATGTGAAAACACTTGGAGAATATAGCGATATATACATGCGCACCGATATTCATCTTCTAGCAGATGTGTTCGAAAATTTTAGGAAGACAACTTTAGCAACGTACGATCTTGATTCTGACTGGTACTACACCATGACCGGATACACTTGGGACGCGATGCTAAAGTTAACAACATGTAAACTACAAGTTTTAAAAGATATCAACATGATTATGTTTATTGAAGAGTCTATTAGAGGAGGAATATCGCAGTGTTGCAACAGATATAGTGAAGCAAATAACAAATATATGTCAGATTATGATCCTGAGAAACCGTCAACGTACCTACTCTATACAGATGTGAATAATTTGTATGGGAAAGCGATGTGTGAGCATTTACCGTACGATGGTTTCGAAAGGGTCGAAAATGATATTGAGAAATTTAACGACATCAATTTCATAAAATCCATTGCAGATGATAACCCTGAAGGCTATATTCTTCAAGTAGATTTGGCGTATCCTAACAAACTTCATAATTTACATAAAGACTTTCCTATGTGTCCCGAACACCGCAAACCACCCGGTTCGAAATTAGCAAAATTAATGACTACGCTTCACGATAAAAAACATTACACTTTACATTATAGAAATTTAAAGCAAGCCTTAGAACATTGTCTATTATTGGAAAAAGTCCACGGAGTTTTGAAATTAAAGCAATCTGCGTGGCTTAAGCCCTACATCGACTTAAACAATCGATTGAGGACTTTAGCCACCAGCGACTTTGAAAAAGATTTGAGAAAACTAATGAACAATGCGGTGTTTGGGAAGTGTATGGAATGCATACGTAAACATAGAATTTGTAAATTAGTATCTTCGTATGAGGGTCGTTATGGTGCTAAAAATCTTATCGCTAGTCCGCGTTATCACAATAGAACAGTTTTCGATGATGGTGATCCTCCTCTAATTCAATAAACCGATGTACGTGGGTATGGCTATTCTTGACATTTCAAAAACCATAATGTACGACTTCCATTACAATTTTATGCTTCCCACGATGGGGGTAGACAAATGTAAGTTAATGTACACCGATACCGACAGTTGTTTTTATGAATTAATTTCCGATAACATATACGAAGAATTAATAAAGAAAAACTTGGATAAATTTGATACGAGCGACTATCCTTCAGATAATCCTTACAATATTCCTCGAGTTAACAAAAAAGTACTAGGTTTGATGAAAGATGAGGCCAATGGACAAATCATCACTCATTCCGTCGGCTTAAAGTCCAAAATGTACAGCTACAAAGTTCAGGGAGGAAAAGTCGTTAAAAAGTCACAGGGAATTAAGAAATGTATAGTAAAAAATAAAATAATGTTTGATGATTATGTGGATTGTCTGAAAAATTGGAAACAAATGACGGTTACTCAGAATACGATACGTTCCTTCGCCCATGATGTGTATAGCATCGAACAAACGAAGATCGCGTTAAGTCCTCACGATGATAAGAGGAAATTACTTCCCAGTTCAATCATTACACTTCCATGGGGCCATCATAGTATTTCAGAATAATTTTTCAATTTAGGATATTGATTTGATTGTGCCATTGTACACTTTTCATATATATGTAAAATAAAACTCAAAGATATGTTCTAGTTTTATTCTAATTTCATATTAAGCTGTAACATTTTCTTAAATAATTTAGTTTGTATTATCCTTATGATTTATCAATAAGTTGTGCCATTGTTCACTTTTCATATATATGTAAAATAAAACTCAAAGATAGGTTCTAGTTTTTAATTTCATATTAAGCAGTAATATTTTCTTAAATAATTTAGTTTGTATTATCCTCATGATGTATCAATAAAAAAAATATATAATTTTAAAAAGTGTTGTATTAACCAAATATAAGAAATCATAACTTTGTTTAGTGAATTTCTTCAAACAGCTCACGAGAGGTCAGAAGATGGACAAGAGGAGATAAAAACACAATAATTTCAATTAATCAATTTATTACATCATCTAAATCATTTACAACTTTAGGTTTACAGAAATATATAAATTCTCTAAGTGCTGTAGACAATATGCTATCACTACAATCACATATGCTATACAATAACTCAAATTTACTTAAATGTACATTATTTTGAGCAAAATTCCTAATAAGTTCAATCATATTTCTATAGTATTCACCAAAATTTAGAGATTCCAAATGGGCGAGACGTGGGGAAATGAGGTGATGATGGAGTTGTAGAATTTGATGAACATCTTGTTGAGTTAAAGGGAAGCTAATGCCGTGTTTGATTACTTCCAACCATTTTACACAATCGAATATTACTTGATGAATGGTACAGTAGTCGCCACATTGTATCGTCTCTGACTCATAATCATCGTAAAACGCTGGAAGTGGTTCATCTATGAATGAATTATTATTCAAAATATCGATAAACGTGGCTCATTCGAAAGTGCTGAAGGAGACTTTCGTAGGTTTATTCGTTGCTGATAGAGTGATTGCACTACCAAACGTTCTTGCTGGACTCAAACCACAACCAATTTGAAAATTTGTATGTGTAAGATACTCGGTATACAACAGGTACTGGTCTTCTTTTTTAGCAGCTATTTAATACATTTCCAAAATATGATCTAATTCGGCACTATTATTATAACTTTCTGTACTACTACTAAAACCACTATCTTGAGAACTCATATTGACGACTAACAATCTAACCTACAGCTCTCTCCAATTTATACTAAGACCTACCCCCACCACCACACACACCTTCATACAAAAATGTATTCATACGCGGTGAATCGAAAAGTAGTTACCCAACAACAAAATCTGTATTTTCTATCCAACTGTTGTGTTTTTTATCTAAACCCAACCATTTAACAAGCATTTTGTTGCCTTTTCTTCTGAGCACCTTTTCCACCAAGTAAATATCTGGATTTGAGGTTTTCTGTAACTCTTCCTCGTAAAACCCTCCACTGATTGGTATACCCTGCATATCTTCTAGCAAATATGCGGTGGGATTTGTTATTTTAACTTTAACGATTTTGAATAGTTCAGTCGTCCAATTGGGTGTATATCCTTTCTCAAAGACATGTTTCGACTTGCTTATAGGTACAATATCACCAACTTTAAATTTACGAGGTCCAGCAATCTTTAGATGTGTATAGGTTTTGTTTAAAATATCTTTTTCGTTGGATTTATTGACATTGGAAGGTTTATAGTTGGTAGTTGAATGTTTTGTATTATTGTATTCTATCGTAATTTTGGGTAAAATGTTTTTCCATTTATGTGTGCCATTTAAACTGAACTGTTTGTAAAGCCCTGATTTCAATGTTCTAATAACTCTTCCTGCCATAGAAGCTTTTTTCGTGCTAAATACACTATAATGATTATTCCCATGTTTTTTCATTAGTTGTTGAAACTTGCTGTTGTAAAATTCCGTTCCTTGGTCTGATTGGAGATTTTTAGGAACTCGTTTTGTGTTGGTGAGAATGTCTGAGAATGCACGAGTTAACTCTTCACCGGTTTTTGTCTTTAATGGACGTGTCCATAAAAACTTTGAAAAGCAATCGATGACAACTAGTATCATTTTTTGATATTTATTTTGATTAGCATAAGGCCTCATTTCAGCTAAATCCATTTGCCATAAATAATCTATGCCTTAGACAATTGTACGTCTGCGTGGATAATTTTTACGTATAGGTTTGTGGAGTTCGTTAACAAGCTGGACTTTGGATAACATGTTTCGTAAGCGCATGCACTTTCTAAACAGATGATGATCCATTACTCTTCTCATCTATTTTCTTCTTTTGTTCAATTTCATGCTCCTTCTTCAAGTCCCTGTCCAAAACATGAAACGAACGTTCTATGTATGTATTATACATATCGATCTTATCACTGATTAGAGTATTACTTTTCGACAATTTATCCTGTATTTCTTGTTTA
The DNA here is from genome assembly GCA_963921935.1 of Galeruca laticollis. Lineage (NCBI taxonomy): Eukaryota > Metazoa > Arthropoda > Insecta > Coleoptera > Chrysomelidae > Galeruca > Galeruca laticollis. The sequence continues at coordinate 79,817,537 of OY998177.1, forward strand.
AAACTCTTCAAATCATTTCTCAAAAATTCCTTGCCCATAGCAATTCCCTCGTCGACATATATTTTAGTTGCCATATCTCGAGCTCTGACAGGAGGATTTCTCGAAATAAATGCAGCAATTTCGTTGATTTTATTTTGATGAGATACCAACTGCGTTTGTAATGAGGGGATTATTGTTTTTTGAAGTGTGTCGAGCTCATTATGGTACACATGTAATTGTTCATCAACATATAGTTTGTTAGCAACATCGCTATTTGCAGTCGGCATCTTTACATTTGTAACGAGGTTCTCGTTACTGAAAGTTACCTTGTGTCACCGAGTATATTTTCATTTTTGTATTTTTGTCACTGAGTGTATTTATTTTTTATTATTTCATCCGTTATGTATTTTGGCCTCTGTATAAAAATTACTTTGTAGTTTAGGTCGCCGAGTATATATTTATTTTATATTATATATCGTTCGTTATGTATTTTGGCCTCTGTATAAAAGTTACTTTATAGTTTATGTCGCCGAATATATATTTATTATATCATCCGTTATGTATTTTGGCCTCTATAAAAGAATCACTTTGTAGTTTATGTCACCGAGTATATATTTATTTTATATTATATATCGCCCGTTATGTATTTTGGCCTCTGTATAAAAATTACTTTGTAGTTTATGTCGCCGAGTATATGTTCAAAACATTTCAGCTATATGATTTATAACTATTTAAAGTGCCAAAAGGACATTATTATTTACTCTCTAGTTTCTGGGTAGAAATAGTTTTATACATAAGAGATATAGTTATTTTAAGTTCCAGTAATATTTTAATTTGACTGTCTAGTTCCCATGGGGAAATTATTTATTGCATGTAAAATGTTTATTCCGGCTGAGACCACCGAAATTTCAGATATTGGTTTCGCCACCGCCATACGATACAGTGAGTAGCGCGCAGGTCGAACTAATCGAGGAGGTGGAAATGTGTAAGGATATGCGAAAGAGTCGAGTCGGGTGTAGGTGACTAGGTAGTCAGTTGTGTAGATTCCTAGACGACAGTAGCCGTAAATACCGTTCCGCCGAACCGTATTTTTGGTTTTTTCTTTTCTTGTTTCTTTTAAAAATCTAATAATTTCTTTGAAGTTTTCTTTTGGTGTATAAATACCACGAGAATTTGGTTATTGTTGAAGGTAAGAAGTTTTTAATTATAACGATTCGAAATTAAGTGGTCTTTTCAATCGCAAATCTAGTGTATTCATTGTGTTTATTTTCCGTATTATAAAAATTCAATAATTTCTTTTGAGTTTTCTTTTGGTTTATAAGTACCCCGAGAATTTGTTTGTAGTAGAAGGTAAGAAGTTTCTTTTTAATTATAACGGTACGAAATCAAATGGTCTTTTCAATCACAAATCTAGTGTATTCATTGTGCTTATTTTCCGTGTTTTAACAATAAGTTGGAACATCTTGGCATAACCGGAGTCCGGCCTTTTCTTGATCTGTTCTTTCATTTTTCCGTGGAGAGGTTTCGATTGGAATATCAGGTAGCGCCAGGCATACATATCCGCTAGGGCTTCCTAATATTTTAAATCAACAACCCCAATAATTTAATAAATCACACCCCCGGTATTTTCTAGTTATTCTCTTTCATTTTTCCGTGGAGAAGTTTCGATTGAAATATCAGGTAGCGCCAGGCATACATATCCGCTAGGGCTTCCTAATATTTTAAATCAACAACCCCAATAATTTAATAAATCACACCCCCGGTATTTTCTAGTTATTCTCTTTCATTTTTCCGTGGAGAGGTTTCGATTGAAATATGAGGTAGCGCCAGACATACATATCCGCTAGGGCTTCCTAATATTTTAAATCAACAACCCCAATAATTTAATAAATCACACCCCCGGTATTTTCTAGTTATTCTCTTTCATTTTTCCGTGGAGAGGTTTCGATTGAAATATCAGGTAGCGCCAGGCATACATATCCGCTAGGGCTTCCTAATATTTTAAATCAACAACCCCAATAATTTAATAAATCACACCCCCGGTATTTTCTAGATATTCTCTTTCATTTTTCCGTGGAGAGGTTTCGATTGAAATATCAGGTAGCGCCAGGCATACATATCCGCTAGGGCTTCCTAATATTTTGAATCAACAACCCCAATAATTTAATAAATCACACCCCCGGTATTTTCTAGTTATTCTCTTCCATTTCTCCGTGGAGAGGTTTCGATTGAAATATCAGGTAGCGCCAGGCATACATATCCGCTAGGGCTTCCTAATATTTTAAATCAATAACCCCAATAATTTAATAAATCACACCCCCGGTATTTTCTAGTTATTCTCTTGCATTTTTTCGTGGTGAGGTTTCGATTGAAATATCAGGTAGCGCCAGGCATACATATCCGCTAGGGCTTCCTAATATTTTAAATCAACAACCCCAATAATTTAATAAATCACACCTCCGGTATTTTCTAGTTATTCTCTTTCATTTTTCCGTGGAGAGGTTTCGATTGAAATATCAGGTAGCGCCAGGCATACATATCCGCTAGAGCTTCCTAATATTTTAAATCAACAACCCCAATAATTTAATAAATCACACCCCCGGTATTTTCTAGTTATTCTCTTTCATTTTTCCGTGGAGAAGTTTCGATTGAAATATCAGGTAGCGCCAGGCATACATATCCGCTAGGGCTTCCTAATATTTTAAATCAATAACCCCAATAATTTAATAAATCACACCCCCGGTATTTTCTAGTTATTCTCTTTCATTTTTCCGTGGAGAGGTTTCGATTGAAATATGAGGTAGCGCCAGACATACATATCCGCTAGGGCTTCCTAATATTTTAAATCAACAACCCCAATAATTTAATAAATCACACCCCCGGTATTTTCTAGTTATTCTCTTTCATTTTTCCGTGGAGAGGTTTCGATTGAAATATCAGGTAGCGTCAGGCATACATATCCGCTAGGGCTTCCTAATATTTTAAATCAACAACCCCAATAATTTAATAAATCACACCCCCGGTATTTTCTAGATATTCTCTTTCATTTTTCCGTGGAGAGGTTTCGATTGAAATATCAGGTAGCGCCAGGCATACATATCCGCTAGGGCTTCCTAATATTTTGAATCAACAACCCCAATAATTTAATAAATCACACCCCCGGTATTTTCTAGTTATTCTCTTCCATTTTTCCGTGGAGAGGTTTCGATTGAAATATCAGGTAGCGCCAGGCATACATATCCGCTAGGGCTTCCTAATATTTTAAATCAATAACCCCAATAATTTAATAAATCACACCCCCGGTATTTTCTAGTTATTCTTTTGCATTTTTTCGTGGTGAGGTTTCGATTGAAATATCAGGTAGCGCCAGGCATACATATCCGCTAGGGCTTCCTAATATTTTAAATCAACAACCCCAATAATTTAATAAATCACACCTCCGGTATTTTCTAGTTATTCTCTTTCATTTTTCCGTGGAGAGGTTTCGATTGAAATATCAGGTAGCGCCAGGCATACATATCCGCTAGAGCTTCCTAATATTTTAAATCAACAACCCCAATAATTTAATAAATCACACCCCCGGTATTTTCTAGTTATTCTCTTTCATTTTTCCGTGGAGAAGTTTCGATTGAAATATCAGGTAGCGCCAGGCATACATATCCGCTAGGGCTTCCTACTATTTTAAATCAACAACCCCAATAATTTAATAAATCACACCCCCGGTATTTTCTAGTTATTCTCTTTCATTTTTCCGTGGAGAGGTTTCGATTGAAATATGAGGTAGCGCCAGACATACATATCCGCTAGGGCTTCCTAATATTTTAAATCAACAACCCCAATAATTTAATAAATCACACCCCCGGTATTTTCTAGTTATTCTCTTTCATTTTTCCATGGAGAGGTTTCGATCGAAATATCAGGTAGCGCCAGGCATACATATCCGCTAGGGCTTCCTAATATTTTAAATCAACAACCCCAATAATTTAATAAATCACACCCCCGGTATTTTCTAGATATTCTCTTTCATTTTTCCGTGGAGAGGTTTCGATTGAAATATCAGGTAGCGCCAGGCATACATATCCGCTAGGGCTTCCTAATATTTTGAATCAACAACCCCAATAATTTAATAAATCACACCCCCGGTATTTTCTAGTTATTCTCTTCCATTTTTCCGTGGAGAGGTTTCGATTGAAATATCAGGTAGCGCCAGGCATACATATCCGCTAGGGCTTCCTAATATTTTAAATCAACAACCCCAATAATTTAATAAATCACACCCCTGGTCTTTTCTAGTTATTCTCTTGCATTTTTTCGTGGTGAGGTTTCGATTGAAATATTAGGTAGCGCCAGGCATACATATCCGCTAGGGCTTCCTAATATTTTAAATCAACAACCCCAATAATTTAATAAATCACACCCCCGGTATTTTCTAGATATTCTCTTTCATTTTTCCGTGGAGAGGTTTCGATTGAAATATCAGGTAGCGCCAGGCATACATATCCGCTAGGGCTTCCTAATATTTTGAATCAACAACCCCAATAATTTAATAAATCACACCCCCGGTATTTTCTAGTTATTCTCTTCCATTTTTCCGTGGAGAGGTTTCGATTGAAATATCAGGTAGCGCCAGGCATACATATCCGCTAGGGCTTCCTAATATTTTAAATCAACAACCCCAATAATTTAATAAATCACACCCCTGGTCTTTTCTAGTTATTATCTTTCATTTTTCCGTGGAGAGGTTTCGATTGAAATATCAGGTAGCGCCAGGCATACATATCCGCTAGGGCTTCCTAATATTTTAAATCAACAACCCTAACCATTTGGTAACTCCTCCCTCATTATTCAAAAAGACTTACTTCCCCTACTGAGTTTACCAAGAATAATTAACCATTTTATTTATGTATCTTAAATTGACACGTAACCCGTTTGATTTATAAAAGCTTTGGTGCAACCTATTGCACGAAAAGACCACCGAATTCGGAAGATTTTTTCGTTGATTTTACCGTTTCTTTCTTGCATACACTATTTTATATTTACAAAACACTCTCGCTTATGTCCTGCCTGCTTCGTCACTACTAACCGCCTATAAATTGTATATATGATTTGTTGATATATCTGTTTTGTGGAGACTAGGATATTACCTCCCATTACCTGCAATAATTTCTTTTTCTTAGTTACATTTACTGTATATAACGGCTTAGTTGACTATATAAGAAAAAATAATATAGAATTAAAATATAAACCGAACCTTGGTGTTTTATTGACCGTCTATAGATTAGCACCTACCCATAGTAGAGTAGTTATTTGGCTGCACGAATTTTAGCTTCCCGTAGAGTGGACCAGGAGAATAACTTTCACTTTAAGACTAGCGAGAACGTTTGTTTTATTTAGCAATAACCACCGGATTTTGACAGCAATAGACCCCTGGAATTTACCGTATCTCCATCTGAGACTACCTGGAACTCTCGACGAGTGGAGTCGAGGGGCCGTGGAGACAACCACATTACAAATCTGGCGCCCGAGAGAGTATAAGGATTCCAAGGTATTAGAAGTGACGTTCCGAGGCGTTAAGAGGTAGGGCAAGGGGCCGCTACCGATATATCACGCGCAACGCAGCGCACCGTCGTCGCCTTAGGGAGGAAAACGAGCGTCACACATTACAAATTTTTACATTTTCTGCATCAATATTACCGTCAGGAGTATGTGGATACGACACTTCCGGCATATACGGCTTAACCCGCTCATTAGGATGATTGCGGCGATGTACAAACTTATTGACAGACATTATTGAAATGATTATGTTTTTCGTTTGTTATTCAATTATATTGGCCTCTTTCAACTCATTGATTATTGCAATTATCTCGTTGTTGTGTGAGAATGATGTGTTAACAGCCTCCTTGGACGCAATTAATAATTTTAAACGGTCACACAACTCATTGGGATCGCCCCCGATTCCATCGGTTTTTCGTTGTATGACAAAAGAGGACCGCCGTCGATGCCGCCAACAAGATCTTTTCCTACATTAATATATGGAGCGGTTTCAATGGATTGTTGTTGTTTCTTTAATAATCGAGCTGATGGAGGTTTGGTTATAGTACTACTACTACTAGTTGATGAGTCAGTTTTAAACAATGGTTTAATTATGTTGCGATACTTTTGGGTAGCGGAACTTTTCAGACGACCGAGAGCATTGAGATGAGCTTATGTTATTGTTAGCAGAGCTTTGTAATTATACAAATCATCATCAGAGTATTCATTGGGATGATAGTAAAACATAAGCTGATACAACCCCGGAGTCCCAGGTATATTTCCTCCATCTCCCTCGTCCTTCTCCCGTAATATGTTTATATTGCCGCTTCTTTTATCGAACGCAATTCTACGCCTACCCAACATCCATCCAATTTCATCATTATATATTGGACCATAATTTCTATCAATTTCATCATCTTTGCGAAAGTAATTTTCCAGATATGTTCGACTAATTGTTGGATACTGATCTAAATAATCTTCTATGACTTCACGTGAAACGTTGGGATGTATACCTATGTCATAATCATCATAATAATAATCGTCTTCTTCTTCTTCATCATCATCATAATGTATAATATTTCCTGATTCATCCGTCTCGGCTATGGGTTTTGTATCGAGAAATGATGTAGATACATCAGCATTTTTTTCTTTTTTTGTTACTTCCTCTTTTGGAAGGTTAAATTTTGAAGCATTGGTTTGTTGTATTGACTTTGAGGATTTGACCATTTCTTTTATTGGTACAGATATCGGTTTAAATAGCTCATTTAGAGATGTATCATGTTCTGATTTTCCTAATTTTAACGCTAAATATTTCTTGCGAATAGATCTCGCCAATTCACTAATTTTTTTCTTACGCATGGCAATAGCAACCTTATCGTTGGACATGGTGACGATGACTGAAGATAATGTCTAGTGCTTTATAAATTTATCGAATCCTTTACGGTACCTACCATTATTTAAAGCAAAATCTTTTACAATCACCAATGTTCCATAATTATCGGACGACCAACATTCTGAGCAAATCTTTTTAAATTCTTCAAATGTCATGTCTGGTGACACATGTTCCTCAAATATATGTTTTAGATTAATTTCATCCTGCTTGAATAACACAATCATATTACTATTGTCACGTATGAGCTGTTTCGGTATTTTCGAATATGTTTGACATAAGTACGCCGCATCAATGTCTTTCTGACGACACATTGAATAATATTCACGAATTTTCTGTTGACCATCGCAGGCAACATCATCAAATATGAATATAGAGTTTGACTGTGCTTTATCTGGACTAATAATTTCCTCATTGTTTTTAAATGAAGAATACCTTTAACTTCTCCTAGGACTTCTTGCAGCAACTTATATTTCGGTTGAAATAACGACTTGGAATAAACGTAAACATTTTTGAATTTAGCACCATTTGGATTGAATAAAAGCGACAACATAACATTTGTCTTTCCACACCCACTAGGACCACATATGATGGCACGAAAAGAGTTTGGCAGTAGTTTACCATGTTTACCAACAGATGATGGATTAGAGGTAAAGTCCAAGTTCTCAATGGGTAGCGACTGCTATTGTTGAACGATCTTCATCTTGTGAAAAATGTTATTAGAGTGTTATTTTATAAATATGGATGTCCCTACATTATCACACATCAGTCTTAATGTTAGTGTTTGAGGGAGAAGGTCTTTTGAATTCTCTAATAAATAAACTGCCATTCGAACTTCACTTACCTACCTACAATTATTGCGGATGTAAGTGAATATAACTTGTCTTGTCTTTTTTCCATTAAACACACATACTATCTTCATTTATAGCTGGAACAAAACTACAAAAGCGACTTGCACGTGGTGACGCAGGCATTAATCCATTGGACGACGCTTGCAGACAACACGATATAGCTTATTCGCAAAATAAACTCCTTGAAGAACGTCACAAAGCAGATAAGGAATTGGAAGATAAAGCTTGAACTCGAGTAAAATCCAAAGAGGGATCTGTTGGTGAAAAGGCTGCTGCATTACTTGTTACGGGTACCATGAAAGTGAAACGAAAGTTGGGAATGGGAAGTCGCCCAAAGAAACAACATCGACGTTCCTTTCATCGAGATGTAGTGCTAAAGGTGGGAAAATCAATGAAGAGGGGAGCATCTTTAAAAGAAAGCGCCTTGTTTGCCTTACGAGCAGCCAAATCACTTATTAAACAATTTGGAGGATCGAAGAAAATTGTTGTTCCTCGAGTGATACCAGTAAAATCTGGAGGTTTCCTACCTCTTATACCTCTGTTTGCTGGGCTCTCAGCACTTGGAGCACTATCGGGTGGAGCTGCTGGGATCGCAAAGACTGTTATTAATGCTAATAATGCTCGAAAGGAATTGGAAGAAGATCATCGTCATAATAAGGCTATGGAACATGTTGGAAATGGTTTATATCTGAAAAAGTATCCCAGTGGAAGAGGATTTGGATTGTATTTGAAAAAAAACTCGCGATAAAGCTACCGAATCGTCCACTGTACGACACCGATATTGCACATTATGCAAAATTATATAAAATTAAACATTTTCGAGGCGTTTTCATGCGAGACACTCTACCTAAATCCGGTCCTCGACGACAACAAGAGTGTGCAGTGGTTAACTTGGACTTGTCCAATAACAGTGGAACCCATTGGGTAGCATATATAAAGAAAAATAATGTCATCGAGTATTTCGATTCATTTGGTAATTTGAAGCCACCAAAAGAACTTGTAAAGTATCTGGGAGGTAAAAAAGTTAAAAATTTTTATAACAATAATCAGCATCAAAACTACGATCAGTTCAATTGTGGACGCTTGTGTTTGAAATTTCTTCTTCAACATTCATCGAACAATGGTGAGGAGGAGGAGGAGCAGGAGAAAGACATTACATTATTATTATCGTTATTAATGCAACACAAAAAATCTCTTAAGAAGTTTTACGGCTGAAGAACTGAAACACGTTTCCATTCGATATCTGATAGAGTGT